>CM048052.1:7017707-7487707 GCA_026259375.1 Verasper variegatus
GAGGAAGAGCAGTGTGATGACAGGCCTTTGGTTTCTCTAAAGCAATTCAGAAAATGCTTTGTTTATCCCTCTGACTGTTCCCTCAGAGGGAAGCTATTCTCAAATGTGGAGAAAGGGCGACGTGGCAAAAGAGAAGGAGAATCATACAAGTGAGATTACCATCGTTACTGTTATTTTTACATTAGACACATTGACATCGGCAACAATAATCTAATATTAACCTGAATATTCTGAGTAAGACACTTTCATATATTAACAGCATGTTCACCTTAACATGAATAAGGTCATACTATAAATAAGCAATGATCAAATTAAGACGTGGAGGGTTCTGTCACATTATATAGACATATATACGTCTTGATCGAATCATAATGTCCGACTGGAGTTTTCACACTGTTTTCTGACATTGACATTTGACAGTTACCAGCTGCTCGATGGCGCATTCACGCCTTTAACACCACCAAGGCTGACGTTTGTTTTCATTGATCACTGCTTCAGCTTTGCACTATATGCACATTTTATCGTTTATATATATATATATACCCCTTTTTCATGTCTAGATGTCAGTACAGTTTTGCTATTCACCCATTCCAACACACACAGTGCATCTGTGTGCAGCACTTTCTCCATCATACATCACTCGCACACTGCTGACACAGCCGTCAGGGGCGATTTGGTGTTCAGTATCTTGCCCAAGGACACTTTGGCACGTGGAACAGGGGGAGACAGGGATCGAACCGCCGACCTTCTGGGACGACTAACGAGATGAATGTGTGATGGATGAATGTTTCTGATTGGGTTTTTTTTTTTCCTGCAGATGTCCGAGGCAAATTTCCCACTGGGACAATAAATCTTGTTTTACTATCTTATCTTCTGTGAACATGTAAACATCATAATCAGAGTAATGTCATCTTCAGAATAAGGCTAAAGTCAAATTATCGTTGTAAATGTAAACGTGGTCATTGTTTGACCCAAGCCTGAATTTTATTCATTTTGTTCTTGCGTAAAAAGTCAAGATTCCATTTCACAGTTTCCAGTTCATTATGTGACAATGCAAACAAAGACCTAATACCGATACTAAATTGCAAGCATTCAAAAACAATACAACACAATTACATATCCAGACAACTGGAGGGTTGAAATGATTGGCTGCAGCCTCAGTGGACAAACCCTGTATGTGCTCGTATAAAAGCATAAACAAAATAAAACCAGCTCCAGGAAATGTGTGAGCGTGTGAGTGAGTGAGAGAGAGAGAGAGAGAGAGAGAGAGCGTGAGAGGGGGAATTGTGTGTGTGTGTGCAGAGAGGAGGCAGTGGAGGCCAGACTGACTGTGGGCAGTGGTCCAGGGATGTTTCCACCTGAGAGGACCAGTGGAGGATGTGCGTGTCTGTACACTGAGAGGTTGATGCCTAACAGAGGCCTAAAGGACTGACAAATGAGCTGTCATATAGAAACTGACATCTCACACTGCTCAAATTCACACGGCAAAAAAAAAAAAAAAGGAGAAAGCATTTGGCTGTCACACATCACCGGTGAATGCTAATGTTTTGCTAAACTGTGCTCGGAAACATCAATGAGCAGCGGCTCCTCAGATCCCACGAGGGGGGAAGGAACGCAGGTGGTTTTGTTCCTCACTCAGCAGATGTGCTGCGTTCCAGAAACGTTAACTCCGAGCTTTTGACTCCCGACTTTGATAAATGCGACGTAATAACCCCCACGAAACAGGAACGCCAACTATACAACAAATCTCAACACCGAGGATTTTTAAGTTGCAATAATGTCACAAACATGAAATACTGTCAGTACTGTGCGGAAATATGGGTTTGAACCTGTTAAAAAATCCCTACAGTGTCATAACCGGACATAAAAACCAGTGTTTTCTGCCACTGTCTTCTCTCTGAAAGTGTTTGGGTGAGGAGAGCATTACTTTAGTGGGAGAACTCGCCAAGGTCTTTGGCACAGTGTATTAAAAAAAAAAAGCAAACCTGTGATGTGTCAGGCCGGATATATTGTTGTGTCATAAATGTGAAGTTGCACTTGATATTGTGTTGGCAAAATAACAAGAGTGAGCAAGTTGAATGAGGCAAATCAGCTCACATGTTACTTGACGAGATGATGCGTCCGAGGGAAAGTGACCAGACGCCATGTGGTCGTATCAGCTGCTGCAGGGCGCTCTGGGTCAAGGTTTGACAAGATGAATACAGCACTGACACGTCTTTGCTCAAATGTTGTCAGTCTGACTAATTTTGCTGTGGTTCATGCCTTCATGGCCCTAACTTACCAAAAAACACCCCTCTGTGCTGCAGTGATTATGCTCCTCCAGTTGATCATTTCCAATGTGGCATTAGTAACACCTCTCGAAACAGAAAGTCGCAAAGTTGCCGTGCAGTTTGATAAAAAAACCAAACAGTTTTCATGTTTTTGTGCCTCCATTTGTATTTTTGTGCCAAGTTTAATACCGAGGCGCTAAGCCGGGTCTGAATCCCCCCACTTTGAAAACAGTCTTAGTTCCACTTCTCAGCAGACTGAACTTCCATAAACTCGGCTGCTCTCTCCCCCTCGCTCTCTCTTAGCACAGGATTTAACACAAACAATGTCTGAAACCAGGAGAAATCATTAAATGTGGAGCAGTGCGATTGCATTGAACATGAAATTGGCTACAAAAAAATATGTTTTACTTGCAAAGTGCAATGCTGTGATAAATCGCAAGGCACAATGCATTGTATTTTGTCATCTCTGCTGTTGAAGGTGCGTAGAAATGTAGCAGAGGGATTTAAAAAAGAACATATCTAGGGGTTTATTCTCCCCTCCAGCACAGGACCTTACAGTAAATCAGACAATGTACAGTATGTAAGACAGTAATGCCTGAATAAAAACTCACACTCGGGTGATAAATACCCCTTCAAATCTCGCTTATGAGTATTAAACTGGACGGCAAATTCCAGTAAGTTAAATAAAAAGTACACTTATTAAATGAATGCCTGTATTTTCACAAATTCCGATGATTTAAGTTTCGACCTGGTGTCACTGCATAGAGCGGTAATTTAAACCTGTGAATAAGTGAATATCTTTATTTATTCAAAATGATCAGATGTAACCAGGATTTACCACAGGAAGGTTTGGAAACGAGAATCAGTCATAACATGTTTATGACAAGCAATTATTTAATGAGACACACATTTCAAATCATAAAACAATGATAAATACTATATACAATATAATTTCAGTCTGAGTATCATACAATGTCTTTATCCTTCCTGTCATGGCTGATGTCAGAGTGCAACAAGTGACTCATAAAAGACTGACTACTGGAACAATAAACATTTCAGTAATTAATCTCAAAGGACGTCTAATATATATATATTTTTTACAAGAGGCCACTGAATCTATTACAGTTTACTGCTCTCGTGCAGAGCGACTCCCTTGAGGTCCAAATTAATCAGTGGAGACTTCTGCCCATCATTCAGATATGCAATGTATTTTGCATGTCCCTGCTGCATCTGCAACTAAAAAGCATCGGGGTGCCAAAGTGTGAGCCTGCCCTCAGGTTAGAAATACTCAAATCACCCTCTTGTACTTGAGTGATGCAAGTGTTCTGCTATAAAGTCGCAAAACATCAAGCTGTGATACAGCTCAAAAAATGACAAAATGACACAACACACACTGAGGAATGAAGTCTCTTACAACCATAAAGCTTATTCTGTATTATGTGTGTGATGACTTCTTTTTACCCTGGAGTAAAGAAAAGTCCATTTTCTTTATCTATGATTCTCGCTCTGTATACTTCTCTTCTTTGAATAAATGATAATAAATCCAATATTCCAGTCCTGCAGAAATGTGATTTAAGGGCATCGACTATGGGTGAAAACCACTGCTTTGCTATCTGTCAGCAGCTCCATGATAGGCCGGCTGCCCTCAGGTTTGAAGTACGTTCTTCATATCCACATCCACCTGACTGTGGGCACGTTTCAGTTTCAAGTCTGCAGTGGCTTTCGACTTGACAGATTTCATCAGCTGCTCTTTATTTCTTGAGCTCCAGCTCAACATGAAGATTTTGAGTGACCTCAAAGTTTCAAACAACACCAGCGAACTCTGTGATCATGTGGGAAGCAAAAAACACTCACTGAAATATGGTATCGGGATGTTCTTGATTTGTCTTTTTCTATAATTCAAGATAATAAGGTGGTAGTGTTTGGTGCACAATGTCAGCTGTTATTTGTCCGTCTAGTTCACTGTTTTATGACTTTAAATCCAATTTCTTCTTGCTGTGATTTTTCTTGTTTTGCATTTCTGAATTTCTTCATATAGTCGCCTTGGGCTAAATGATATGGCCCAAAATATAATTATAAATGTCACATTATTTTTCATTTTAAGGCAGATTTTTAAACTTGACTGAAGGTTGTGGTTTTAAACTCTATGGGCAGAGAATGTCAAACTCATTTTACAAATCTGACCAGTAGATCAATTATGTGTTATTTCTGCTTTAAGTCTTTAAAATAATAATAATAATAATAATAATAATAATAATAATAATAATAATAATAATAATAATAATAATAATAATAATATGGTGAGTATCAAATGAGAAATGTGAGATTTGGCACAAAAATTTGTGCAAAAGTAAAAATATAAAAAACAACAGCAACAACAACAATAATAATAATTACAATAACAATATTCATAATAATAATAATGTTTGACAGCTTTTAGTTTTCTATAATTGTTAAACTGTAAAGTAAAAAAATAAACACAGGATGGAATATGAGCATTAAAATCACTAATGAACATACTGATGAATGACTAAATGACTAAATGAGGTTTGTCACGTGGGGTCAAGGTGGGTTAGTTAAAGCTGAAACCAGAAAAAAAAATATTTTTGACCAACCAATATTTAAACTAAGACATTATATTATGCAGAACATGCTTAAATGTAAATAAAGAAGCTTCGAACTCGCATCATTAAAGAAAGATAAACTTGCTCTTTGGGAGTCTTGGAGATGTACCAGATTTTTCTGCTTTTTATATTTAACTATTTCTTTATCTAAATCAATCCAAATTGCAGTTATGATGTAAAGTATGTATATGGTTTGGGGATATTTTTTATTAAAATTAGAGACATTTTCTGGGGCAGGATATCTGGACCCAAGGCTCAATTACCAACCAGGAAAAGCAGGCACGTACCCAGGGACCTCCAGGGGCCCCTAAAGCCAAAATCTACACCTCATTATACGGCCCTGCTTAATTTCATGTTTTCCAAATTCATACAGGGTCCACAAGTCTTGATGGAGATGGAGCCTCTGTCAAAATCTTGTTTTAAGACCTCAACGATTCCAGTTGATATCGTGCTCATTTGTTGTATTTGTTTTATTTTGTGAGGCTGCATCAAATGATTGATTTCAGACACGTGTTAATGATTCATGGGAAGCTGTCGGAGGCTGGCACTGGTTTCCCTCATATACCGTAGTTTGTTTGGAGTGAGTCCTCCGGTTAAACCAAACCTCAACAGCAGAGGTGGTGAGTGCAGAGTTAGCATGACTCATAGAGTCACACTAGCAGCGTTCATGGGAAATAAGCCAACACATCCTTGAAGTGAATAAGAAAATCAACAGATTGAAGTCTATGTAGTGAAGCATGGACCCTGATCCATAGAAAGAGCAGACACACACATGAGAGTATAGTTACACAGATGCTTATCAGTAACCACTGACAGTTGCTGGAGTGCGGAAGGGCCAAGCAGCCAAGTAAGGCCTTGATAATGTGGGGCTGGAAAGCGTCTTGATTTATGCAGTGGGGTAGATGGTCTAAATGTATCCTCCTGAATTATTTATTAGACATGCACAGCATCACTCTGCCTTCTGAATGCAATAGTGGTTGGTGGACAGAACATTATGCATTGCATTGCATAATGCAGGGCTGTAACATACTAATGGAGGATGGCAGTGTGATTATTTGCATCATTTCCATAAGAACATAATTTTGCACATTCTGTACATCTAAGATTAAAGTGTTGGAGAAAACACCCCATCCTGAGGGGATGTTTGCTTCTGCTGTGCTGGCAGAAGCTGTCAGACAACCCACTGCATTAAAATAGACTTATGTATATTGATGTCTTGTCAAAGTGTAGTTATGTTCACTTACACATCAGCTTCCGTTGCTCTGAGGGAGTTCTAACCGAGTGAGTTACTCAGCTAGAGCTGACCACACATTGTGCTGTCAGGATAATATCGTCCTTGCAGTAGCAGAGTATGTTTCCGCCTATTTTGTCGGATGTGCCGCTGTGTTCATAACAAGTTTACAACAAGTGGAACTGTAAATGACTTTTCAACTACTCTACTGTGAGCATAAAACTATTTTATCTAACTGATTCACAGCTCATATGGAAAGGAAAAGGGTTGGTTTGCTCCAAAGAACCCACATTACCCACATTGAACTTGAACTTTACTTCTTTTTCCGAACATTGCCACAACTAACTCACACAAATCCACATAAATCTATTAGTAATGTGACTCCTGTGACACCTGTACGTGTAGTACTGATACTAAAATTATATTACAACAATATCTCCTACTGGTACGAAGTAAACTCTGTTGAGTTCGCCGTTTAGGAAACATTCAAAAAATAAATACACACAATGTTTTGTTTTCACAGATCTCCAGAGGGGCACTATCCTGTCAAGTTGTACACCGGTTGCTCAGAGTGTGGCAGACGCCCGGGGCAGTGCAATTACAGGTAGGAACATTTCATTTTTTATTGATGTGAACACCTGTTTTCTGAAACTGGAACTCCTGTTCAGCTTGACTCCTGTCAAAGATGAAGTTTACTGGTGCATTTCTTTTGTCCCCAGTAGAGGGCACTGTGGGTATTCATTAATGCCAGACCATGTCTTGTTCGCGTGTGCGTGACCCCCCCCCCCCCCCCCCTCCCAACCAGTGATTGTTTGAGCAAAGCTGTGTTGTATTTGGTTGACTTTGTGGCACTTAAAGTAAATAAGCTACAGGCTAGAATTAGAGGCTTTTCCTTTACTTACTTGTAGTGTTCCCTCTGCACCTGTAAGGACGGCGAAACACACCACATTACATTACGTCACATTTCATATTGATTATACAATACACAAATCTTTGCTGCGGATTAAATAGTTGAGATCCCCCTGTTAGATGCAGATGCATGCCTGAGCCTAAAAGCAGGTGTTGGTGTAGGCTCTGATATATTCATGAGGAGACTACATAGAGTCTTATCACTGGATTTTGATTCAGACACATAAACCTAGTTTAAGTATCTCATGACTCATGCTCCTGCATTTCCTCAAGGATCGGCAGTGGTGTAGCATGCAAGCACAGATACAAATATATATATATATATATATATATATATATATATATATATATATATATATATATATACAGATATATTCTCAAATGAGTTTGAACCTTTATGAAATTTAACAATATAACAATATTTGAAATCTTGCAGGTGAGACTCCATTCCACCCCACTTCCATCACTCTCTATGCTGTCTGTTTGAATGAGAAACAGGCAGAGGCATATTAATGGATCTCTTGGATCCTTTGTGCAGAGTAATTTCTGATTTATCTTTCTCTTTTAGGCAGCTTTTACTGTCTTTTATCTGCACCCTTCCACCCTTTACTCTTCTCCCAATGCACAGGATTTTATGCAAACCTTTTTTAATTTTTATTATTGGTGCCCCCACTAGTTTCCCTATCAATCTTTTTCAATGTATATAATCCCACCATAATTATTGAAATACAGTTTTGCCGTCTATATGAAATGCTCTCGCCGAAGCTTAATGGTAACAAAAATGTCATTTTGATGGGGCCAGTCGTGCAGAATCTGTCATGGCTTTGCAAAACATCTTTATAAAACACTACAAATTATCAGCAGGCAATAATGAGACATTGGATTTACTTGGCACATTTCATTTAAAGGAAATGGGGTTTATCTGCGTGAGATGTTGTTTGTGGCTAAACTGACATTGCTATCAATTGTCCTTGTTACTGCAATTAAGTCTTGTAATGGAAAAATATTTACCTTCGAAAGCCGGTTCATTCTGCATCTCTATTGGAGAAGCACTTTAGAATGGATATCAGATGATTGGCAAGAAAGAAATGCATCATATTGGATATACTAATTTGCCACATAATACTAAGATAACAAGTCTCTTAAATTGGCAGCAATCATTTATTTAGTCTTTATACAAATATAAGTATTTTAAATAGTGTTAGTATGTAGATTTTCTGGGTTGAATACATTACAGTATACTGCCCTTATATTTTCTCATTACACAGACTTTTTATGAGGGAGCTGGCAGGATAAAGTCGCTTTAATGTCCAGTTCAACTGATTTGGACATTTGCATTCACACATACGGCTCCTCTGGGTAATGGCTAGAGAAGTTCAGGGCTGCAGTGCAGACAGTCTTGGCCGCACTTTTCCATAAAATATAAAGTTGCTGAATTTGTGGCTATAGGTACTTTAAAAAAAAAAGAAAAAAGGGTAAACAAGGTGGTGTTGGGGAGTGGAGTTCAACTGAAGAACTGTTTGCGCCAGTTTATTTTGAAAGAGCGATGGCCAATAGGGAAACTCCCAAAGCTTTTCTCTGGCTCACCAATGGTGCAAATTCAGTAACTTTTCCATGCATCTCATCTTTGAAATGACTTCAGTTGGACCAAGCGCACTGACAAAACGCTGCACTTTGCCAAGAACAGAACATGACTTAGTAGAGTACTTTGCTAAATGCTGCAAGCCCTTGAAACATTGATTTGTGTGCATGTGTGCGCATGTGTGCGGAATTTGTTTGAAGCGCTATTTTGAAGGCAGTGTGTTATAAGCAGGGAAGGTGAAAGCGTGGCACTCCTGACTCCTCTGGGAGCCATTACTGGCATCGCTGATGCAGGAAATAGATTCAATGTAGAAAATAATACCCTTGAATAATTAATTAGATGAGTTTTAAATCAACAGCAAACCCACTGACTGCAAAAAGGGGAGCTGGTAAAATCCAAAGTGTTCCTAAAGAATGCCGTGCGATGCTTGTGAAACTTAAACTGATCAATAACAAGCTGAGGGCATGTTGTTAAATTTAATGATATACTTTAAAGTCTATAACTTATGTTCCTGCTCCATTTGTTCTTAACACCTCAGTGATTTATCAAAGTTGGCAAACAGGCCTATGGAGATTCAACTAAAATGTTGTTTTTTTAGTTAAATACCTAACCTAACCATAAACTCTGATTTAAACTAGTATGTTTTTCAATATTACAAAGTGCACATTTTACTTCCCCCCTCATTATGAAAGGTTCAATCTTCCATTTAATAACCAGCATGTTATCATAAACATGATGGGCCATGGAGAACTCTGATTCACTGATATGAAGAAAGAAAACCTCTCCCACAGAGTCATAAAAGAATAGTGGTGCCTTGCTGGGATCTCTCCCCTCTAAGGGAATCACTTCATTTTCACAATATGTTTAATCTTGACAATCGTTATCTTTATCTTAAGTCTGAGCTAATGAGTTAGCTGGCGTCACTTAACCTAACTTTGGCCTTCGATCCGAGATGACAATAACAACAATGATGCTTCTCACCGGTCTTTGTTTTTCGATTCAGATGAAGGTAAACCCACATTAAACAGGCAAGTGTTGTCATGAATAGCCATTTCATGTACACTATCGTAGACAGAGACCAAACAAGCACGTTTTAGATGGATGAAACAATTTAAGCAGAGTTTCCGTTGGTGCAGCCTGGAGGAAGAAAAGGGCTTCGGCGGCGTAAAGACAAAGCACACAAGAAGAATATGAGCCCAGCCCATTGTACTTTCTAGTGTTTATTGACTCCATGTCAGAATTGGCCTTATTCACACCAGACATTTCTTAGTAGGAAAAGCTTAGTTTGTTTTACTCATAACTTCAACAATGGCTCCATTCCCAGCACATAATATAATGGCATCCCAGTGAGCCCCCATTCACAATACCAGGATCATGAAACTGTGAATGCTAAACTGAGTTCATCCTTTATTTAGATTTTTTTGTAACCAATCTAAACGTGTTCTGTATTATAGACCTACACACACAATGTCAAATGGAGTATTTCTACAATCGCCAAGGGAGCTCAAACATGAGAAGCGTAACCAATATAGAAAACATTCACCATTTTGAAAAAACATAAAGAAACAAAACCAATATAGGAACAGTGGCATTCATACAGGATATAATTGTGATGTGTTACAACAAAAAACTTTGTCTTCTACAGGGAGTCTGATTACACAAAAGATACGGAAATTCAATTCTGAAATTAATTAGTTTTTTTTATGGCAAATATTAAGGCTATCCAATAATACAATTTACGAATAAAATCTAGTAGAAGTATAATTAAGAAGTGTAAGTAACTTTTCTACCCCTTCATCAGTTGAGCATTGAGGAAAACACTTAACATTCAGCACCTTATGAAGCCTCAGGAAGAAGTAGCTAGATATCTACACCTAAATAATTTCATTTAATTTAGATTTTTAGATTTTACCCAAATAGCTCAAATTAATCTCGACAAACGATCAGTCTGTGTTGGATCAGGGAGA
Source organism: Verasper variegatus (assembly GCA_026259375.1). Lineage (NCBI taxonomy): Eukaryota > Metazoa > Chordata > Actinopteri > Pleuronectiformes > Pleuronectidae > Verasper > Verasper variegatus. The sequence continues at coordinate 7,028,291 of CM048052.1, forward strand.
GACTTCAGATTGCTATTGACTTTCAAGGTCAAGCAGAATCACTAAATCCCCGTTTGGAGACGCTGGTGCTTTATTACTCTGTTCATCAGAGACGTTTCTCCTGAGAGTAACTTTGAGTTTCTCTGTTTTTATTTTGTTTTTTAATTCATCTTTGCAAAAACCAGGTCTTGCTGATCAGGGACAGAAGTCCAGCGGGGTTGGTGATTGAATGAGAAACAACTGGACTTCTTTTCTAACCAGCAGCTTGAGAAACAGTTGCAATCAATGTGAGATGTCTTTGTTGAAAATTGAATGGTGAGCAAGCCATGGTACGTATATTAATGACTTGTGAGAATTGTCAGTTTGACAGTGTCCTGTGAGGCGGACATATCTACTCATACACTATCAGGGTTTAGTGCCTCATGTGAAAGTGGTGAACAAAATGCTATTGATGACAATTTATCTGTCACTTATCTATCTCGATTATCTGTCTCCAACATGAACCAAAGCATTTGTCCAATGTAAATACAAATCTAATCTGTGTGTGCAAGGTACATTTCTTCAGTTTTTATGAGTCTTCTGTGGAAACAGCTGCGGCCGGAGGAATTATGCTGTCAGGTCGTCCGTCTGTCCACTAGTCCCACTCTTGTGAATACGATATCTCAGTTGACGCCTTAGGGGAATTTCTTCAAATTTGGTACAAACCTTCACTTGGACCCAAGGCTGGTGGTCAAGGTCCCTGTGACCTCACAGCACATGTATTTGGCCATAACTCAGTATTAATTCGCTATTTATGACAACATACGCTTAAAACCTTCTAATAAATCCATTGAAAGCCTTCACTGCATATGTGATGAGTCTGGACAGACATGGATGTCAGCTGCGACCTGACAAGCTTGCAGGTGCATACGGCCACAATGTGTAATTATATTGAATATATATCTTTGTGTTGGCTTGTGATAAGTTGATGGTCTTAGAGTCTAATTCAGATAAAACATTTGTGTCTTGTAGTTTTCGGCACCGCTCAAAGTAAAACAAATTCAAAAAACCATGTTTCCTTTAAGAGAAGGTTGTATTGACCACACAGGTAAAGATCCTGACGGGCTCAGTGTGAATGGTTCCCACCTCCTTATAATTCACAAAGCAGATTTCCAGGTGGCTGAATGGACTAAAATTCAAGAGACCCGAGAATACTGTTGCTAATAGATAAGAAAAGGAAAATCGAGGAGGATATGTTGTTTGATCAGAGAGAAGGTTAAGGAAGCGCCATTGTGTTTCAGTTATTTCATTTAATAACCAAGTAGATAATGTTGTTCTGACAACCTCTTGGGCATCTCGGATGATTAGTGTTACTACTGTGCCTGTGGTCCAGAGAAGATTGCACAGCATCTGCAGTCTGGCTGCTTCTGTCTGTTTTGGCTCATTTTAAATTCAAGAGGATAATACCCAAGCAAATAGCAGATTCATCATGACCTGTGCTGCAGTTATAATACCTGCCACCTGAATCCTTCCTAAAACCCTTTCCAGACTCCAGACTTACTGTCTCACAGCAATCATAAATTTACTCTAAATAGACAAGCTTTGCAATCAGTTTTCATGCCAAGTTTGAAATAAATTCTTTGATTTGTAATGTGTTGCATTTTTCTGGCACAGTTGGTGTTTGAGTGTCTGTGAATTGAGTTAATGTTAATGAGCACGGCCTTTTCTGATGAACATATGCAGTAATTTCCATTTGGGATGATAATAAGACTGGGGTGCTCGCACCATGGGAGAAATTAAAAGATGTGGGTTGATTTTACTCGGCTCAAGGTCAAAACTACAGCCCAATAATGCTGCAGTTTTAAGCCTGATTCTAAAATTGAGAGGTTATTTTTTTAACTCTTGAGGGAAAGGAAGTTGTGGTTTGACTTGACCTTGCTTGACATCTGATAAAATGCTTCTTTTTGGGTGGACAGTTCAAAGAGGTCTAACACTAAATGAGATCTAAGCATTGCTCTGTGAATCGTACACCTTGGAACAAAAGAATAAATACTGCAATGTTGTTTTGACCTTATTTTGGTGAATTTATTTTAAGTACCCTTTCTGACCAGTTGGACTTGTGTATGAACATTTCATGTTTTTCACTCTCAGTAATCTGTTTCTGAGGAAGGAGATAGGAAATCAAATTCATGAATACCCAAACAATGTTGCCCCCCAAATGGTCTCAAAATATTCCTCCTTTTTTATTTTCTTCTAGCAATTTAACCTGAGTCTTGCGGGGGGGGGGGGGCAATGCAATTCATCTAATCCATCATTTTATTACAGTCATGTAAATATTAATTAGCTGGGTGTTGTAATTTTGCAAAACTAATTAAGGAAGAATATGGTTTTCTCAGTCTATTTGCAGGTGATAAGAGGTAAAACCCTGTCTGCTTCTGCCAAGCTAGTTCAGGGTAATTCTGGAGCATTATGGGAAAATCCAAATCGAGTGAGATTAAAAAATCATTATCACTGTTTAATGAACACCCATTGTCATCCTGTGATTTTAATACAATACTATGCAGCAGTAATAAACAAGCACTGAGAAGATTACAGAATATTATTTCCCCCTATTTTGCCGCCTTGTCTAACAGACCCTGTTACAGTTGCATCAGCACTGATGGCTTGACATTATTGAATAAACGTACAATGCAATGTGAAAATGAAGCTGCACGTGCTGTCTTAGCACAGACACACTGGGGTTGACTTGCTTCAGATAACAAACTTACAATGCAGGCGATAATCATGTTGGAGAATGAGCTGAAATAGGCAGCAGTGTGATGTGACAGTTATCAAAAATATGATAATTGAACGTTTTGAGAAAATTATTGTACTATTTATTATTTATCATCAACTTTTAACACATTTAAAACTCACTGGGAAGAGGGAGTCTCTCCCTGAAACAGAATTGAAATGTCATGCGGATGTTCAATTGCTGGTAGACGGGAGTTAAATCCTTAATCTGCGATGACACTGAGAGATAGCCAGGAGCTTTATCAGGAACAATGTGAGGGAGACTGACTTTCTTTTTCCCCAAACTCAATTAACAACTCTGAAATGAGTGCAGCAGAAAGTATTTTTTCTCAAATCCAGAGTTAACATTCCAAGATGAATTGCTTGAACGACATGTGAATTATTTAAGCGTTAATTAAAGCCACCTAGGCCTCAGCGTGTCGACACACACTATATAAACAGGATGTGGCGCTGACAATAGAAAAGATGACAAGAAGCCTTGATTAACGGACACGTTATAGTTCTGTGTAGACCAGTTTTAATTTTGTACCCCCCTGACACATAAGCCCGGGGGATCTAGAGATCAGCATGTCTGTGCATCTGCCTGACAATGTGCCTGTCTGAAATCATTTGGTCATAGAGCAGATCTCAAATCATTTAAAATTGTTTCACGAAATGTCAAGATTATGTTAATCACACATATTGAAGTGGTGCCTTTTGATATGTGTGGTTTGGCCGGAGGGATGTGTCATCTCCTGATAAGTTTTGAGAGTTTGACTATGTGTGAGTTAAACATCAGTATGTCATCCAGAAAGGAGTTCAGAGAAAAGTGATTCCTGACACCATGATGTTTGTAACATTTGCAGCAGAGAGCATGTTCCCTCCGGCCGAGTGAGTTAAAATCAGATACTCAGAGTCAAAGGGTCTCAAGGTCTAAAAACATCTTTTCTGATTTCTCTATGTTTGTAAAAAGTTGTCAACATCCCACCAGTGCTCATGTCTCAACTTCAAAATGCTGACACAGGAGTGGATGGTTTAAATGGTAGAAAGGAACCCAAAGCACAAGCTTCTCCTTAACTTATACCAAGTAGTTTGGGTACCTCAACCTAAACAAAATGCACTAATCAGCCTCAACATTTGGGCTCTGGAGTTTGTCTGGAGTTTGCGTTTCACATATGAAGAACACAGCAGGAGATTCTTTGGGTCAGTCGCATTCACAACAACAGGAAAATGTCCAGAGCATTCAGGCAGGGGGTGGGGGCGTCTGGGTGCAGCATTCAGGAGGCAGGATGTGACGTATAAATACAGCTGCGTCACGTGTTCATCACATCGACACTGGCCTCAGCCCTTTTGACCGAAAGCTCGTGAATCTTATTGTCTTTCCAAGTCGACATCTTTGTCTGTGTCCTCTACGTTTATGGTTCCTCCTTTTCATCCTGAGACATTTTTGTATTCTTTTCATTTGTTCCAGTTTTGCGCCGGTCGTGTGTTTTAAAAACTTCATCACTGCGTCCACTTGCTTGCAGTGAATCGTCCAGATAATCCCCTGCTGTATTCTCACATGGGCTCATTCAGAGTTTTTACTACTTGGCAGGAGAAACAGCAACTGACTCAGACATTTGATGTCACACAGAAACCCCTTCGGATAATGTCAGTAGAATAGAGTTCATGTCTGAAAGCAGCGATTGAAACCAGTTTGAATGTTGTGGTGTTCATTGTTGTAAATATTTTGTACAGTTTTTCCTTATGTTTGGATTTTAGTCTTGGCTTCAGTTCCTCTCCACATAATTCTGTCTTTGAGTGACAGGGGAAGGAAATAACATCTGCTGTTTTATTGGTACTATTCCGTACCAACACACACACACACACACACACACACACACACACACACACACACACACACACACACACACACACACAGACACACACACAGGCAGAGATAGTTTTTTGTTGGTGCACTTTTAGCACTCAGACCTATTAAGCCAGAATTATTCTGTCATTGTTTTCAGACAAAACTATTACAACACCAATTTGTTTTTTCACTGCTGTGCTTTCAACCTAAAACTACATTTTGAATCCCCTCAAATTTATTCCTGCGGTGAGATAAATTTAAGTTAATTGTCGATCAGTAAACTTTATCATGCCTCTTAATCAAGACCAGTCGGGAACACGTTGCATTAGAAATTCCTGATTCTCACTCAGAAGAAAGAAAGCTTTTAATGGGAGCTTTCATTAATTTCCATTTTTTAGAGTGGTCTACATAGATTTGAACTTGGATTTGTTTGTGTGAAGGTGGAAAGCTGATGAAAAAGGTTTTGTTATGGAAAGAGATAATGAAATTGAATGGAAATGTGTTCCTTCTTGGTTTCCTGCCTCGCCCACTGTTCCCTATAAAAGCCTGTATATGCCACTTCCTTTTTTTTTGATGAGCTGCACAACAACACATTCACTTTTTCCGGGCCTGGGGTGAAACTGACCCAGTGTCACTCCCCTGCCGGTGATTCCCGCACTAATCGAGAGGGATGGCGATGGCAGAAGTTTGCCAGAAAGACCTCTCTACATGGTGTGGTGTTTGTCATTAACCCTTTAAGTCCGGCAATAGCTCTGCACCTTTGCTCTCATTGCGTGTCTGCAGCTTCTTCATCCACCACAGCTTTAGCAGGATTGTAATACTTTTCATTCAATCACATCAACATCAGAGAACTTGGTGTCAGAGAAAACTCATCCCCGCCTCTACATCCTGCAGGTCTAATACAAATCCTCTTAGAAAGTTTGCTTTCACTATCTGTGACATGAGACACCTGAGGGAGATACCTGCGGAGCGTCGAGAGAATATCGAGTCTTATGTATGAGGTGCAAAGGGAAAGTTTCAAATACAACAGTGCTGTGGCTAGTTTGACTGCCAAAGGCTATGTGGCCACTCAGCTCGCTGCGTGTGGGACACGGTGAAGACTCGTCCCTTTAAGAAGGCCCCTCTGCACGGCTGAAGACTTTGAGTCTGTGAGTAATTTTCTCGTTTGCCTTTGAACTTAATCCTTTCAGCAGAGGTTTTGGCCGTAAGGCTCTCACAGTTGTATGACTGATATGAATAAACCAGGAAATATGCATACGAACCACAGTGTATTGAAAAATCAAAGAGTTCTCCTGCCTGATTTTTTTTTTTTTTACCTGGTTTCAGAGTGTGATTGGTTTCATAGGAGATGGACAATGGAATTCTTCCAGTATAGAGGATAAGCACATTGCCTCATTTTTGGACAAGATTATTGTCCTATTATTACACCATTTTATCTGTGAGGACTGTAACCACACATCAAAGCAAAAAGTTTTTTCCAGTTTGACGCCCGTGTCGTACGGTGGCATTTGTGCAATTCATCGCATTTTCGGCTAACTTGGTCTCACACCAGAGGACTGGTCACATAATATTTAAGGTATTTATGTGGTTCAGTAGAGAGGTCATACATTGTGCCAGCGACTTCACACTAAAGCAAAATTTATCTATGCAGCACAAACATAATATTAGAGCCAGACCAACACATTTGGCTGTTATGAACCCTTCACAATAATAGGCCTATTGGTGTCTGCATTTATTTTTGCCGATATGCACAAATAAGAAAACTTTTATATCAGAGTAAACAGTGCAGAAAGATTTTCATTCATGTGTACATTTTACATCATCAGGTCAAGTTCTATATATTTGGTTATAGTCTTCTTTGTATTTATTCATATTTATAATAAGGTGTATGGTTAATATTTAAAATGTCAAACCTAAATTAAAAAAATGTTAAGGGTTTGATAACATCTCAGGAAACATTGGCAATTTTTATTATGCATATCCATGTGTAAATATAGGCTCAGAGCTTCACATATTATACAGAATATATCAGTCATATATACATACACACACACTGAAAATAAGAGTATGTAATCTTGGAATGATAAACAGCAAAATGCCTTAAACACCAGGAATGAGACATTTCTCTCAGCAGCTTGGCAGCTCAATTTAGAGCAATGAATGGTCTTAAAAGATTTCTTTGGAAAGATACTGTTCTAAATGTCTCCATGTTTTGTCAAATTGAACTCGATCTATTTGTTAGCTCCAGAAGTGACTCTACCCTTTGCCACTTGGGTCGGGTGGATTATTGTGCGGTATTTACAAACTCTTCCTGTTTGATTAGAGATCTAAGAGCATCAAGGTAGATTAACTCTGCCCTTATGGTGTAAATAACCCTCCCAATCTCCTCACATCCATGGCAGCAGCTCCCAAGGCATTAAATTCTCAAGACTTTATCGATAACCCTTGTGTTTGGGGGTTTAATTAACACCCTGCTCACTCAGAAGGCCGTGTCACTGCACTGAGATATTTCTTTCCACAAAAAAAGTTTTTATCATGTTTGTCACAACCTCTTGTTGATATCTGTTAAATTACAATGTTGGCAAATCATATTGATAACAGTCATATTTTAGAAATATTGCACTAGGAGGAAATGTCACATCCAATACTCTCCTTCCTAAAACTAAGATGAATTTGAACTTTTCAACAAGTTCGAACACTGCAGTACTAACATGTGGGAGGTCACCTCTGTCCTTATGGTCCATGGGTGTGTAATAGATCTTTGGGTTTTTATGTAAAAAAAAAAAATCCTATGCATTTCATCAACATACTCAAATACATCATCCTTAAAAATATTTATTTTAATCAACAAATAACACTGGACTGAACCAAATTCATATTCTAATCAATATATTGCCCTTTTTCTCCCTCAACATGTTAACAAACTAGTTTCATAAAACTTTAAGGTGTGTTTATATTGCTTGAGAAATCGCTTGAGGAATTGCTTTTTATATTCATTACCTAACTGGGGTTATGTTTATCTCTTTAAGCACACTATATATCTGGCATGGTTTATGTTCTCCACTAACAATCCCAACTGTGTTGCCAACAGCGAGCGGTGCCCTGTCAAGAGGAGGAATCTCTCCTCACTATCATCAGATCTGTTCCCTTCTTCCCCTGTGGGTCAGCAGTGTCACAGGTTTGTTAACATGAGTGTCTTGTCGGTATCTGCTGATGTCATGTTGCATGATATCTGGGAGGAAAAGCTCCTGGCTGATGGGGGGGGGGGGGAATCACTTTGCAATGACTTAAATTTTTAATTTCAAACACTGATGACTTGTAACAGATTCAGTGAAGACTGGGTCACTGGTTAGTTACTTACAACTTGTGACACCATTCCAATGGTGTGGCAAAGCTAAGATGAGGAATAACGACATGAATGACCAAGTCCACCACCTGGTGATTTTTCATCTGTAAGAAATATGGAACAGGAGGAAATGTGATTTACCACGTATTAGATTACTTGAGACAAGAACAGAGGTTTGCTACTGCACGAAAAATCTAAAGGTGTCTTTTTAAGAATCTATGACAGGAGGAACTGGCAGTACTTCTGTGGGAGGAACAGATGCATTAGTGGCTGTGAGGTGCAATCACTGGTGGTAAATTACAGATTTATTTGTATCAATTATTACTTTGCCAACCTTTAACAGTGTTTCAGTAAGTCCAAATGTACTCCGGACGAGGAATTACTGTGCATGGCAGGGACAGGGTAACACAAACTCCGTTCAGCTTATATTTAGTGAATGTGGTTGGATCAGGCTGCCTGTCAGGTTTGGATCAGACTCGGACAAAAATATTCAGCCTGAGCTGCACTCGAACACATCAGCTTTTTCCTCCATTGTGCATTGTGTGCCTGGCTGAAAGCATGGTTTCTATGTGACACACGATTGTTTGTCACAGTGCACACCGGTTGAAGATCTACATTGTCAAACTTTGACCACGGTGTGTGGAAAAAAAAAAAGCTCTGCGCTGCTCTTTGCATGGCTAAAAACTGCTAAAATCCTGCCCTAGTCAGACTTCTCAAAACTAAGAGAAGGGCTTATCAAGCTTCTGTAAAATATAGAATCTTCCAAATGCTAAAAAAAAACCCCTGAAATCCTAATGTGAATACAGAGATAGATGGAACAAACAGTGCTTTTTCCAAACAGCTGAACAGCCATTGTACTGGAAGAGTTTTGGCACAGGGAAAATGTCTGACCCCTTTGGGCAACTACTAACGGGGCAGTGGACTGAGACATGCACTTTGAGAGTTGTTGTTAAAAAACTGTTGCTTCCTGTTATTTGGAAACCTGCACATGCAAAAGTGGCTTGTGCAATCTCAGAGACAGCTGGAGTCTTCAGGCTGTTTTTGCTTTTAGTTTTTCAATCATTTCTTGTGGCTGTGTTGATGGTAAAATGTTGTTACTCACAGACGGCAGATCTTCTGTGCAGAACACTGGACCCCAGATAAAAAAAACACATGTTACAGCTGAAAGTTAGCAGTTAGGATTACATGAGTTTTTCGTGAATAATCAATTATCAACCTCACTTTTTGCTTAAAGTGATTTTTAGACATTTGTCATTTGAATGAAGTTTTAAAGGATTCACATGCACCCTCGCTTTGTTTTACATTATGTACGTACTTATTCTACCTTGTTGTCCAAAGTGAATGTCTTTATGTGCACCCACAAACAACAGCACATAAAAAACTGCGAGTGTAATATCCTACAATCCATCTGCTTCTTTTGTTGAATATTCACGACGGGTCCCTGTCTCCAACTTTACCCACAGATAAACAGGGATGTAATGAATACATATAAGATGCTGTCATGCAGGGTAAGCCTCACCATTTCCTGCTCAGCAAGTATCCATGGCAACTCTAATTCTGCAGGTGGGGTGACATCACCGGTGGTAATTGCTTCAAACCGATGCATACTTTTACCAAATTGACCTTTATCAAAACCTTGAGCCATATTAATCATCTGTTTAGTCTCCATTGAGGCTGCGCCCTGACTTTGTCGAGTCATTGATTTATCAAGCCGTCTGCAGGGAGGCACCAGACAACAGCTTTTCAAACCCAGCTCAATGGCGCCATATCATGCTATTTTGTCACAATGCAAAAATGAATTTGTAACATCACGACAGACTTTACTACAAAGGCTGCACTGTGTCTCTGAAACTTCTACAGGATCCACAGACTTCAAATAGTGAACATGTGGCTTCACTTTTCGTCTTTTATTCCCAAAACACTGTTTAGCCCTTTTGTTCTAGCCCACACAATTGTTGTGGTCATGCATACTAATTACACTTATTTTGTAGAAGACACTGAATCTACATGTTTGCCGTGAAGTTAAGGCAGTTTGCATCACTAACATGGTGACGGAAACTGACACTTTCTATTAAACGTGGATGAACAGGAGGCAAATTCCCCCATCTGTGGACAATGACTATGATCATTACCGCTGTCAGGGGGGTTATGTTTTTGTGTTTGCTTGTTTTGTCAGTCTGTTAGTAGGATTATGCAAAAACTATTACCACGAAACTTGGTGAAAGGATGTGGTTTAGGCCACGAAGAAAAAAACCCTACATTCTGGTGCAGATATGAATCACGGGTGGATCCAGGATTTTTCTTTGTTTCACTTTAACGTTGAGATGGCACTTTTCAATATTTTTGTTGCAACTATGGATCTTGATGAAGAAAAAAAATCATGTTTAGGTAACTGCATGACTTTATGTTTTCATCTATTTTGGGGTATTTAGCAGGATTTCTAAAAAACTACTGGATGGGTTACCACACAACTTGGTGGAAGGATACGGTTTTTGTCAGGAAAGAACAGATACAATTTGTGTGTGTGGATCCAGGACTTTTCACTTTCTGTAACATTGTATTTAAAACATTTCACGGATTTTCCAGGAAATAATTCATGGACCTTGATGAAAACAAATCCGGCATCTTTTAGGGTGAGTGTGTGCAGTTCAGTGCTGCTCGATGTTTGGGAGGTATGTGCTCTACTCGGTGACATTCTAGCTCTTCATATTTTGACCATTAATTAATATTCATTTATTAACAGTATTTTAAATGTCTGGTGTATAATATAAAAAGGATCCTTTAAACCTTCAAATGACTTTACTATACATACAGGATAGTAAAGGCACAAGTCCACCTTCTCTCTGTCTCTGACTCACTTATAGACAACTAATGATCTAGAAACAACACAAAGACTGAACTATTATGTTCATTTAAGTTTTCATGTGCTCATCTAGTTCCTTTGCTCTCCAAACTGTTTAATTCATTTAAAATTAACTTTGCAATTGGCCCATAACTATGTTGTTAATTTGCTTAATACGAATCACAGTTATTTGTTACACAGCTCATTGGATGTTCTCATTTGGTAATTTCTAACCCCCCCTTTTTTTTTGTTGCCCGAGAGATGCATGTTCTCAGACCCACAAAACAGACCATCCAGCATCCGCTGCTCTTTTCTGTGTATAATTAGATTCACATCCTGTTCTCTGATGGTTGACAACACATTCTCCTCTGTCAGTCCCACATGCACCATTAGGGTGAGTGGCCCTGCTTCATTTGCCTGTCGTTCCTTTTTTTTCTTCGTCTTTAGCTCTGACCCCAAAGCTGTTTGCTGAGCAGAGGAATTGAGAAAGAATTCACTTAGATGAAATGACACGTTAATAGTGTTTAATGAGCTGTTTTGGCATGATGTCATCCCTTCAAGCATTTTTTTTTTAGCGGCTATCTGACTCTGCCCATCTGTAACCTCGAACTCTATGAATGTTTATCACTGCTGCATGTTTTTGTTTATGTGTGTGGCGTTGATCAGACAAGGACAGGCTACCACAGCAAATGGAGAGAGATGTGGGCAGACCTTGTGCTACACAAGAGGCTTTTAGCTCCTTAGCCTTCATTCTGAAATTCAGGAAGAGTGATGGTCTGAGAAGACCCAGCTATACTAAAATCACTAACAGGATAAGAGCTGTAGATGTGTTTCCAAGAGGGAAGACATGATTTGAGTGAGATGGCTATTAATAAAGATGAGAAGCAGATCTCCTGCACGTATCCCAGCAAAAACCCATTATGCTCTAAAGTAGGATGTGCACATTGTCCTTCAGAGAGATCCACTTTTTATCTTCCATTTTTCTTAGAGGCACAACAACTGTTACGTTCATTTACAGTTTCAATTCATCAGTTTGATATTTTGGACGAATCAACTTGCGGGCAACCCATATGACTAAATTTAATTGTGTATTTATTAAGATTTTGTGACGGTACAGAGAGCGAGGGGTGAACATCTGTCACATTTCAAAAATCCACAGGCCATAAAGAATTCCATCCCAGCTGTTCAATGGTATTTTTGGTAAGGCACATTATTTGTGTTTGGAGGAAGCGCTATTTTACCTGTTCACAATAAAAGACCACCAATATATTATAAAACATTGTTTATTATTATGTTTACATAAACATAGAAGCCCCTGATTGATAGTAAATCCATTAGGATTTGTAAATCCCCCCCAAAAAAATTAGGACTTGAAAAATTGTGCAACAACAGAAATGTAAGTTCTTTAAAAAGAACTTTCAAACAGGCTACGTGCCTCTGTCTGCATGTCCTCCACCATCTCTCAGCTCTTCAACTCTCTGTGAGTGTTGTTTTTCTGTGCTGTGTTAGAGAAGGAAAGAGACCTTAGTCCCCTTCTCTGTGTTTTTCCTTCAGGTGTTGGAGGGTTTAGGTGGTGTTCCTGTCGGTGGCGGTCTTTGGGGAATTTGAAATTCTTGGAGGAAAATATCACATTATCTAAAGTTTTGTCAGGGTGAGAATCTCTGAGCAACTAATGATTCAATTGCAATTAAGAGGGATATGATTTGATTATAAAATGATTATCAATGCAATTCTTTTTAAAAGAGGAAACACTGAACCCAATAAGAAATGATTCATTTTTGAAATGTAACAAAATATATTGTTTCTGCAGCAGCAACAATAAAGTTTACTACATTTATGTATGTAGACAGTATCTTACTGGAAAGAAATATTGTCAGTAAGATAAATGATATTACTGAAATGGTGAGCTAAGGTTTGAGAAAGGGAAGAACGTAGACATTTGTCAGTATAAGTTTTCCTCCTGTCCTTTGTCCTCCTCCGTCTGCTGCTCCTGTGATTCACTGCCTGCAGGATCCGCTGGTGGTGGTGGTGGTGGTGGGGGGGGGGGGGGACTCAGACAGTAGATAAGTTTACAAGAAGATTAATGGGCTACATAAAGACAGCTTTTGTTTGAGCCAGTTCATAACAATTTGTTATTAGCTGATGAAGTGTGTTGTGTTTGTGTAAATCAACCGCTGGAAATACCACTTTTCTGCTTCTGAGTTGTTGTCAACCTGAGTAAGCTGTTAACTTTACCTCCTTCACCTCTGAACTGTGTGTGTGTGTGTGTGTGTGTGTGTGTGTGTGTGACGTTAGGATCTGAGCCCCGCCCCTTGGTCAAACTCTCCTTCGGCATTGGAGAGGACAGTGAAGCTAGTACGACCAATAAATGACGGCAGACTTTGGCAGAAAAACTGTCGGCATATTTAATTTGTTTTCATTCGGCGAAGGTGCTGTGAAAAAACACTTAGGTGGCGCCTAAGTGTTTATAATGGTTGGAAAACCCTGAGTCTGCTATCACTGTAACACAGCACAGTTGAGAAGTGTTAATACATTCAAGCCCATAGGAGCCTGAGCGATGGAGCGAGTGAAGAGAAGCGAATGCATCCCCACTTCTTCAGTTAGGGCGAGCAAAGTTCTGGTTCTGCCATCTCAGGTTTTGCTTTCATTAAATAAACTTCACTGTACAGTCACAGGGGATTATCATCAGATAACTATATTTGATCAGCCTAATTCAAACAACTGGTAAAAATCACCCTTTTCAGGGTTCAACGCATCACTGATCGGCAGCATCAGGCTTTGATTGTCAATCACAGTCTGTCAGTCATCACAGGCAGGAGTCGCTCTGCAAGGTGGTAAACAGCCATTTAGCTTCACTGCGATCCTTCTCTGACGAAATGGAACAACAGAAAAGGCTATTTTGAATGAAGATGCTTTATCAGCTATTTCATTCGCTAAAAGTAGCTATTTTTTTTTGTTGACTACTCTCACTGAAATTTCCGAAACCAATTGTGAGTCAATGTTAGAAACGTTGCCTGACCACCTGAAGTTGCCTCCATGGACAGGAATCATGCGAGTTTGTGTGTGGGTTTGTTTTTTATTCAATTGAGGGCTACAAGCTTTTGAAAAAGGCTTCGAGTTGTTGAGTTGTAACAGTAATCAAGCTTTGTCCCTGTCTCAAACTATGCCACATGGGGTCCTGATATTTTAAAGAAATGAGCCTGGAAAGTACTTTTTAATTTGATGTTTAAAAAGGTGTAGAGACCCTGAGTACTCAGTGTGACCACCCTTTGATTTTAAAACAGCACCAGCTCTCCTTGATACACTTATGCACTGTTGGTCCCTGTATACTGGAGAACTTGCCACTGTTGTTTGGTGGATTAAGGCTCTTCTGTCTGTTCTATTTTTCTCTGAAGATGGTTCTTCACGGATCTGGCTCTATGTTGGGGCTCATCATCTTTCTGCGTATGAATGAACATCTGTACATACAGAAAAAGGGTTGAAATTAAATACAAAAATGGCTCTCCCATTGCATATTCACTATATTCAAAGTGTAAATTCAGGTTGATTGGACTTTCAGTACTGAAAAAGACAGGAAGTGGTTACGCTAAAGGGTCGTGATCGGAATACGAATGAATTGCTCATCTCCTGTAAACATTGACTGAGTTTGAGGTGCCAGGTTCTCACAGATTGTACAATAGTCAACTGCCGTCCACAGTATAACAGAACCCCCCTCCCCCCAAAAAATAAAACCCAGGAAAATAATGCAGTCTTGCCGTTTTTATGAGTTTTATCAGCTGGGTTACTTCTGGTTTGTCATGTAAATAAGGAAATCTGACATACAGTACCTAAATGCTACAGAAAGGTTTGCTCCCTGCTTTAAATTAATGTCTACGACCACAGTGAACTTTGAATTTAATAAGGTATTATCGCATAATCTGTATTATGGTTAAATGCAATAACTACTGCAGACGCACACTCACAAAAGGAAACCCTAATGAGGTTTGCATGACTTATTGTGTGTCTTGCACTCAGCTTCATTTATAGCCATGCTAAATTGATTTGAAAAATATTATTAAACCCACTGAACCGTCCTTTCTCTAATTATTAAAGAGCAACCTCGACACTTATATTAGTAAATATACACACATTAACGCGGTTTTATTCTGCAACCCAAACTAAACCTTCTGAGCCCCTTTCTCTCTCATCTCTGTGCTGCTACATTCCCAGAATATTAAACTGCTGTCAGTAGAATACAGACCATTTCTGAGACTTCTTCCCTCCTCCCTGTTTAAACTGTAATATCACAATGTACTCATCTGGGGTTCATTTTTAGATGTTTTTAAATTAAGCAGCTATAGGATAGAGTTCATCCATCACAATTATATTATTTTCCATTCTTTCTCTTTTTTCAAGACTGTTGTCAGTGTGGGCCCCAAAATAATTGTAACATTTAGATGTTGAGATTAACATTTTAAAGTGAATGCATGTCATTCCAAGATATGCCAGTACTCTGTATCACAACATCGCAGCTCCATAGAGGGGTTGGTAACTTGGTTTCAGATTACACTCCTCGTCTAATGATGGGCCTTTTTTTATCGTCTTCTTTTAGTTGAACCCAACTCTGTGACCGTGGCGTGTTGATAATTGCAGATAAGGCACAGGTTGGCTCAGTAATTGCAGGGGATGGACGCTAATTTACGCTGAAAGACACTAGGTGTGATTTGTTCCTCTTATCTCTATGGACGGCCGGCTGCATGGTGTGCACTATAACCGGCGCTGCTGCCATCATTACCGCTGCTATGGAGACAGGAGGGCGGACAAGGTCTCATCCAAATCCATCAGCGAGTATGAGTTATTCAGCCCTGCCCTGCTCTGGACAAGCTTGACCAAGGGAGGGGTGCAAGGGCTGCTAAATCTTTCTACATCAGATGGCAGAATTAAAAAAAATCAATGCTTCTCAGTTTTTTTTTTTCCCCCCGCAGACAGAGGTGCATGAGGTAAAGAGAGGAGGATGCAGAGTGAGGACAGCATAGTGTGCGTCTGTTGGTAAAGGGTGGATCTCATCCCCTTGTTAATGAAGATGAAGGGATCATAGAGGCAGCAGCGGTAAGCAGGACACACACTGATCACACACTAATCACAGTCACATGGAGCCAGATGCTTCACAGAGCAAGCTCCGTGCCGTCACAGTTACATGAGGGAGGTCACACTGAGCCAAGCTTGAACCATGACCTTGAAGCTATAGGATAAGGCAGTGGAGCCGGTTGTTGTTCTTATAGAAACCCACTTGTGCACATCTACTTACTGAGCCAAAAGACAAGAAAATGGAAGCTTATCACACTAAATTACAGAAGATTTATTTTTTTCTCTTTATTTATCCATGAGGTTAAATAGAGGAAAAATAAATAGAAATAAATATGAGCTGTTTTTATTGATCAAGTGCGAAGTAATCCTATAGAAGCACAGCATTCCTCAGCCCAATATGAACGTAAGAATAGTGCATCAAATGTAATACAACAGAAGCCAGTCACAAGTGTGATATTAGCTCGGAACTACATGTAATATAATGAATATTTTGTCACATCAGTCATTATCAGGACTTTGAAAAGATTGTTTCATAAACAAACAGTGACTTGGAAGATATTGGTTACATACACAAGTTGTTCAAAGGGGTTTCAAGGTTTCTTCTCAATTACAGCTTAATTCTTGTAATATTTTTTTTTCAACATGGCGTCAACGTGGCCCCAAAATACTCGATAGAGAGCAACTAAACTATTCTCTGAAGGTTTTATTTCAAGGTAATTAAATGTTAGCATGCACATATTTCTTGGCCCAATGACTGTTTAAAGTACTTTAATTTAAAATGACCTTACCCCTGAAAAGGGAGGTAGCTGTGTGTTTAATGTAAGAAGATAAACATGTTAAAGTCGCTGAATTGTTTGAAGATGCTTGAAGTGAAAGGACTACATGTAATTATGGACGTGTTACAAGTTGTGTCATCCATTCTACCACTAGAAGTTTTCCAAACAGCAATTTTCTGTGAGGTTGGTGCCGTCCAGAAAACAGGAGACAAGACAAATGAATCCCAACTGTTGGAGAGACTTTCCACC
Source organism: Verasper variegatus (assembly GCA_026259375.1). Lineage (NCBI taxonomy): Eukaryota > Metazoa > Chordata > Actinopteri > Pleuronectiformes > Pleuronectidae > Verasper > Verasper variegatus. Next base: position 7,045,153 of record CM048052.1, read on the forward strand.
ATTACCTCTTGTACTAGTCCTCCGTGTTGTTAGTATCACATGGCTCACAGCTCAGTAGATTTATATCCTTGGTTTGGTGCTCAGGCCTTCTCAGGTGAGCCGAGGTGGAGACTGTAGTCTTTGTAGTGGAGACAGTAAGCAAGAGAAATAATGGACTGGAAATGGTTTTCTGCATCACATCATGAGTGATGGCACTTACTCACTGGGGAGACAGGCCTCTTCGGTGACTTTCATACTAATTGTTTGGGATCTTAGGTTGAAATCGTAGAAAGGTTTCAGATTAAAATAACAAAGTCATCCTTCAAAATGTGGCTAAGTGTAACTTTTATCTCCTACAAACATTTTGATTGAGAAGCTGCACAGATCTATTTAACTTTCTCTTTCAAGAGATTGTGAGTTGACTGCAAAGTATCCCTGGTGCAGTACAGTATTTAATCTCACTGCATTTTCATACATATGGATGTAAACACTCTCTAGACTGTGAATGGACAGATGGTTTCGGTAGTTGCTCCTGTAAAATTTAGAAAATATCATAAACAAAATCAGTTTGAATATTAAAAGCAATATCAGAGTCAGAATTTCTATCTGAGCATTTCCTAATTAAACTACAATGCGTAGTAATTGATGTGTTTTGTGGTGTTTGTTTCAAATTGAGTTATCGTAGTCACAGGTTTGTGTTTAACATCAAACACAAATTTCTGCACTCCTGCCTGACATATGAGAAGTTTAATGTCCCTGTATATTCACTGTTGCCAAAAGATTCTCTTAGTTGCATTATCAATGAAACATTTGCTTGAACTGCTGAAATAACTTGTGTGTGGAAAGTTCTACATACGAACAGAAATAGGGGGAGATCACGGTTGTATCAAACTTACGTTAATTCAGTTTTTCTTTTGTCAAATACAGTCAAAAGGAGTCATTTTCCAGCTTATTTACATTATAAAAAGCAGGCTTTCATACTAAATGTGCAGAAATACATTGCTTTCTGAAGCCTCAGGGTTCACAGTGGAGTGAATGCTTTATTGTAGACATTTTACTGCATGTTACAAAGATCTACAACGACCCCATCACCTCACTCTCATTTCGATGCTGCTCTGAAAATAGCCCATCTGAATAAGAGTGTGTAATTGTCTCTGCAATATCCATCGTCAGTTGTGTATTTTCTTTAGTAGCCGAATGGCTGGGAGGTAAAGCACAGTTTGAGACTTGAAGGAATGTGTTGTAATTGTATTGGTATTGCACAGAATGCTATGTGCCTTTTTATTGTAAAAAATGTATAAAATGAAAAGTCCTGTTAATGTTAATATCTCCATTGTGCAGATCACCCAGGCCCAAAGCCCGGGAGTTCACTCTTAAGGTGATGAAGTATGGAAATTAACTTACTGGCTTATATCACTGACGATACAATTTATTCATATTTACATATTACTGTAAAAATCTCCAGTGTCACTGTTGGTCACTGTAGTGGGTAGCTAACAAGCCTCAGGTTGCAGTGGAGGTAAGACCACCCGGTGTGCAGGGCAGGTGAAGTGTCAGGAGGGGCACCAGCTCTCCAAATTCTCATCTGAGCACAACACAACAACTTCTATGGAGCAGTGTATATCTATTTTATTTATTTATCTGTTTCTAATTTGTGTGAAAGCTGCAGCCTCTCGCCCCCTTTGTATATGACTGCTATCCATTCACAGCTTCATCAATGATCTGATATCACGTGTGAGCCGACCTTCTTGAGTAGCGGGACTTCCTCTGTGGGCTCTGATGCTGAAAACTGATTTAAACCAAAAAGCTACGTTTTATAATCTTTTACCGTCCTGTTGTATAATCAATATCTCCTTCACGTCTAATTCACCTTTTAATCATCATTTAGAACTGACAAATTGGGGAAGCTGTAAGTTGCAACTGTGCCATCAAATTTGGTTTAAATATAACACATTGTCTACTGCTTAGAAAAACAGAGCATGTCAGCAAACAACCACAGCTGCCGTCTTCTCCTATTTTCTAGCGGATCTATTCAAACACAGTGCTGCTGTGTACTCGGAGGCATTCTGAGCCAAACACACAAACAATGAGTGTGGTGACATGCATATTCTGCTCCGAAACACGGCTGGGCTAATAAATCCATATCTCTTTATTTGTCAACAAAGCCCAATGTCAGTGCAGCTAATGACACTGGGCTTTAGAAGCCTTATCACTGAATAAATAAACGGGTTGTTACTTATCATTATAATAACTAGCTACCTGACGTCAGTATGACTAAAAATAAAAACAAATGAATCTGCAGTGGCTGACAGTCATCACGATGTAGAGCCTTGTGATCCCCCCCCCCCCCCCCACTCCTCTGACAGATGGGCGTGTCCTGCCACACACACCCTGTAATTTCAGACTTCGCTAAAAGAGAGAAACTTACATTTATTAAATATTATATAAGAGTCATGTCTTATTTTAGTTTGGGTATCTGCCCTTTTGGTTTTGCAGTGATTCTTTAAGAACAGAGGTGTGCAGAGAGCAAACAAGCTAATTACATGGGTCTAATTTAGGCCTGATATGTATTAGCTACTGCTGATGTAACAAACCACCCACACATTTGGTATTTCAAATAAACAACACAAAATTCAAATGGCTCTTTTGTTCCCCACCCCTGGAATACAGTATGTCTGTGTAAAGTATGTTGTGCACAATACAGCTCAAATATGAATAGAAAATATAAATGCAAAGCAACAGATGAAAAATGGAAAAAGAAATAGAGTAACGTAAATGATAACACAACCTACAGGAGTTGTATTCTGTGGAGATTAGATATGAGGACACAAGGTCACCTTTAGTAAAAAAGAAAATTCAATTGTTAAATTTAGAATATTTGCCGCTCTTGGTGAATGATTTGTAATGATTTTTTTCTGTTGCATCACAATCACAACCTGGTTTACACAAGATGTATAAACATTCAGTTCGCCCGGGGGAAGGTCTTGGATGATCTTATTTCCTTCTTTAGGACACCATGTTTTATTTTGTATCATCCATTTTCTGTAATCATGTCAGGCTAAAATGTCAATGTTACATCTATTGCCACTGAGCTGATTATTATTGATCTGCTGAACATGCTCTGCACTTTTTCCATAGTCCTCCATAATGTAAAGGTTTAAAAAAAAAAAAGTAATGTTTGGATGTTCTACTGTTTTAGAAGACACCACCTTCCTCTTCTGCCCCCCCGTTCTCTGATGTACTGCTCCTCTTGACTTTTATCCTCACAGATTTCACTGATGTTCTATTAACGTTGTTAGTTTTCATTCAATAGAGGACATCAAATTGAATTAGGGAACAGTTTAGTCAACAGCTCAGCATCAGCTGCAGGTCAGCCAGTACAACATATTTCTCCTGCTTCCCTCCAGAGCTGCAGGGCTGATGGGGGTGCTGTTGTGGTGTAAGGACATTGTCGGCCTCGGCTTTGGCCCGACCCTTGACCTCTGTCACTTTGACACATGTTTACATAAGTCAAATGTGAGGAAGTAAAGTGGGCCGGGAACCCTGCCTGTCACAATACACCCCCCCTTGATCACAGCCTTATTTACAGTCATCTCCCACAGCCATTGATTGATGGCAGCCATCTCATTAACGCCACCGCAGTCCAAGGCCTCCTAACATGTCTGATCAGCACGTCCCTCCTCACTCCGGTTGTTGCACTGCAATTAAAAGCCCCCTGGAAACCACAGTGTACCTCTGCAAAAGAGGAATGAGCCATGCCATAACTATTACTCTGAGGCTTTGATATTGTTTCAGACAGCGGGAGAGGAAATGCAAAAAGCCGAATGGCGGAAAAGGAGAGGTTAGAGGGAGAGGTGTTGGCATGATGTGAATGATTTATTAGAGTAGCTGGACACTTAATAATTACTTAACACACACATACATAGATCACCTTTACAGTATTTCTGTCAGGCGACGGTGCAAGAATGGAAATGATATGTGATTGATGCCAGGAAGCATAGGCACGGCCCGGGGGGAGAGCAGTGCAAGGTCTTACTTATAAAAACATCAATCAGGGAGCATGGTCTGTGAAGCCATGGGTTGTGAAACACCAGAGATCCCCCCCCCCCCCCACCACCCCCTCTCTTTACACTGTGAACAAAACTTGCCTCAGTGTGAAGAAGGGTTCCTTCGCTCTGTTAATGAAGACATTGACGCCGCGCATGGCTGCTGAGCACAAAAGGAACACATCGACACCGCGCACAACCTCGACTGCTCACCAGAGCCGCAGACAAAAATGCACCACACCTTGTCGGCCACGTCACAGCCACGATCTCATTCCTGTGAGTGAACATTAATGCTGCCGTGTGACAGGAAAGGTGCAACCTAAAGTTATAATGAACCGATCGCTGATATGCTCTCCTCTTCTCTGCGGCTGCACCACATTTCATTACTCCACCACAGAATGTGAATCACATTTTATTCAGATTAAGCCTATGCACTGTACAAGAGTGAGTCCCACAAGCTAATTACCTTTGGAAACCTAAGAAGCAGAGCTGCATGAAATGGTAAACAAAGATGGCATCATTAAGGTTCACTAAGGTTTGTTTTTTTTTAACAACAAAGGCCAAAACAAATCTCATATCGTTCATAGCTCCGCTAGAAAAGAAAGAGATATATTTAAAATATCCTTGGTTTTCTGAGGTGAACTGTTAAATCCATTGTCCTTTTGAGTTTTTAAGGAGAAAAAAGTTCCTGTGTTGCATCAGTTATCATTGTGCTTCAGATACCTAGAACTTTACATTAAATATTCATTTAGAAATGTGTTGTGTTACTTTTAAATGTGTTGGATTTCTCATAATCTTTATTTAGAAACAAATCCCAAAAGAATTGAACTGCTCGTACAATGGGGTGTCATGTGAGTGGCGCACTAACATGAAGAACGGCGCCCCAAGTCATGGAATCTCTGTCTTGTGTTCCTCAGTACAAATGTTTACCAGGACCCCATTTTTTATTTATTTTTTTACATTCACAAAGGTCATTTGTCAAGCCTCTTTTAATTGGGTTATTTTTCATGGGACAAACAAAGCCCTCTGGAGACTATTCCATTTAAAATGTTGATAAGCACCTGATTGTTCCTGTGTGTGTTATCTCCACGGTGTTATAACACGAGGGCAGTGCTAAGCCGAGGTTCTGCTAATATGTTAATTAACATTATTATTCTCGAATGCTGATGAAATGTACGAGTTTCTTTAGTAGAGACAAAGAAAACTCATGCGTGGTCCTCTCTAAATATGCACACTTAATAATAAGCATAATTTAGCTCTGTTCTTGCCATTTGTGAAGTTTTATTTAATGGTTTGTATTCTCTCTTTTTATAATTTGAGACGTCCTAGAAGGAAATGTGAAAGCACTCCAGTTTCCCCTTGGTACCTATTTGCATTGCATTACGGTGCAGGTGCAGTGGCTAGGGAAGGGTCTGGAACCACGCTAATGAACAACCTTGTTTTAATTAACTTCAAGTTAAAATGGCGTGAAATTGAAAATGATTATTGCCAAAGTAAACATGCCTAATTAGGATATAAGGGGTGTAAGTAAATTATTTGATAACTATTGTTTATTTAGAGCTGTGCATCACCTGGCTTGGGTTAGGAATTAATTTGCCAACTGAATGCATGATGGCAGACAATCTAATTTACTGTGAGTTGTAAAGAAATTATCAGTACGGCTGTTCACTCAATTTAAGCCTCTTTTACAGTTAAGATTACTAATATATACTCTATCCCCGAGTCCAGCATGAGGAGATCTGCATGTGCTCCTTCTCCACAAATGAAGAGGATAAATAATCAATAATACAAGTCGATAAAATAGAAATGTTTATGTATTCAGCGTCGTATTTTATTCAGTACGTGTACACACACACACACACACACACACACACACACACATATTGGAAAACTGAATCTAAATACCTCTATGTGGGAGACATTTTATAATAACTGAAGGACTAAAAATGATTTTGCTACAGAGGATGTTTTTAAATTGATATGGTATTCTGAAGTTGTTGAGAAGTCTCAATACCTGCTGCACTAAAGAGTTCTTTCATATTTCAATCAGTGCAGCTCAGCAGAACAGATTGAGAGGCTGGCACTGACAGGAAGGAATCTGCCACCGGATGATGAATGAGCCTGTCAGATTAGGTAGAATTTGATCTATTGTATGTCTATTGACTGAAGTTTAATTTCACTGATCGAATCATGAGCGACGATGCATGTACGGACATATGCTCACTCATTACCTCTTGGACTGGCGTGCCCCTCCTGGCTTCCCGATGATTTCCATGCTGACCTCTAATTTGTGTTATTGTGACAGTTGGGTTCATTTGGGCACGTATTTTTCAGAATTACGATTCATTCAAGTGGGACTTCTAGGGTGATGTTGAGCTATTTTAATGCTGCTTGCACTGGCCAGTGATTTTACTGCAAAACCCATCCAGATGTGTTTGTATGCTTCCACACCAGCAAGAAGCAGTGGCCAGAGGTTTTATGTATTTGGATTGTCCGTCCATCGTTGGCTTCTTGAACATGATATCTCAAGTCTTCCTGTAAGGAATTTCTTCAGTTGTCACTGATCAGATGTCAGTGACCAAAGGTTAAAGGTCATGGTGACCCCATATGAGTCTGAACAAAAGAGATAAAGATAAAACTGCACTGAACGACAGAGGTTCCCAACCACAGGGTGGTCATTCTAGTGTTGTGTTTAAAACCATGACACACTCCCAGCTCAACCCAGAAAAAGAATGCTGAACCCTTTTCATGAAAAGCTTAGTTTTATTGGAGTTATTCTGAATTAATTTAGAAATCCTCACGACTTGATCATTTACAATATAAATCAAATGTGCTGCAGCTCCTTGATGTAATAAAATGTGAACTTTAACAGAACATTTATGGAAATGTAAAAAAAAGAATGGAATTTAAAATGCTAAGAAAAGAGATTGTAATAACTTGAACATGATATATGGTAATTAAGATTGGATTGCCAGGTGACCTTTCACTACACAGCAGAACCTTGAATAATGATCTGATTATAGTAACAATTAAACAACAAAACCCCCAAAAACTGTATCAAATAAAACACCAAATATGAAAATAGATAAACTGGGACCAATGCGATAGTTATTATCAATAGCAGTTATAGTAGTCAATTGGCAGGAGTGGTCACCTGGGTCACTACTGTAGCTGCCTAGTTTTTCATTGAAGTACATTGTGAACAGGCATTTTACCCTCAGATCAGACTCATCAACACTTGGAAAGCATGATGCAGGATAATCTCTTTGTCAGTAATCTCATGATTGAGGATGTGTTTTTATTGAACTGATGCTACATGAACTTGGATGTTCCCCAGCCTTGATTCACTAAAAAGTAAATTGAATCATACACTTCAGCCAACAACAATTTGACACATTTTATCTTATTAACTGTAATTAAAGATAAGCAAATCATTAAAAAAGCAATATAACTGCACTGGCTCTTTGCCACACTTTCAACAAACTCCAATTGTGCTGCCAGGGTGGCCTGAGGCTATTCTTCTTACTTGCACATTATAAATGCTGGTGATGTGTTCAAAGGCTCTTTTTCGAGTATATGAATAATAACATACTCACTTCCTAAATGGCACAACAACTACGAAACATCTAAAATGTCTGTAGAAATGTCCCGATCATGGTTAACCAGATGGTTCTTGGTTTTGATTACATTAAATCCTTATCAGCGCTTACAAGTGTGAACTGCTCATTAACAGAGAGGAAAGCAAAGCAGGAATGAAAGAATTAAAGCTTTCTTGTCCCCAAAAACGTAACTTTAAATGAGCTGGAAACTTTGTTCTTGCTGACCAGTGTTGAAGAAGCTCTCCGGTGTCATTAAAGGTGCACCAGAGCAAACGTCTGACACTGGGTGTGAACCAGGGGGCAGACTTGAAGTTTTAATCTGAATTTATAGTAGCTCTGCGTTGTTAACACAAATTTAAATATCCTTGCAGGTATTTGCTTGTCTTGTCTATATCAATGTGTCACTGAACACTAATCCTCAGTCCATAAGGTTTCGGTTTAACTACGCTACTCCTGCAAAACCAAAGTTTACCTCAAAGCTGACAAGCTGTTTAGTGGGAAGGCCAAATCTATTTTCTTTTTCAGCACTCAAGTATGTTAGGGCAATTTTCCTTCATCAGAATGTGTAATGCAGCTGTAAAACTATGACCATGTGAATAACAGAAACAGCACTTAAAGTAGACTGATGGAACACGCTGAAGGTAAAAGGCTGAATTATTTTTCATATTTGCATTTTTACAAGAAAAGTTGCAGCTGAAAATATTTGCCCCTTCCTGTGCTTTTTAGTTGAATTATATTTGACACGTTTGCTTTGTAGTGTTATTGTCAACACAGGATCCACATCCTTTTCTCATGTATTGAATTAGCAACTCACTTTACATTCGTTCGCTGTTACCTGTTCATGCTCTCTCCAGAATTCTCTGTCCAACTGATTTTCACAAAAATTGCTGTTGCTGTTTTCCAGTAGCTGATTGCAATCTCGGCCAAGGAGATGGACACATGCCACTGGGAGCAGCCCAAAGAAAACAAACATTAAAAACATACTGTTCTCTCAGATTTACAACAGCTGTGTATTAGTGATGCACGGATCGCAGTTATACTTGCAGTTGATGGTTGGGTAGGGTCGTAACAATTTACATTTCTGGTTCGGGTGGGTGAAATTTGGCATCATGCATCGTGAATGTGTAAAATACCAATTACATTCCCTAAAATGTAAACAACACTGAAAGAGAATCTTGTGCGTTCCTGCTGCAAGGAGCGCTCATTCAGTGCAGCCGGGCGCATCATTGAGGCCAGGCAGGTCTAAGTTTTAGTGCAGTTTGCAATTACTAGTCAGTGAAAACATATGGCCCTATTTGGTGTGCCAAGCGCTCCGTGCAAGTGCAGTTAAATGTCCAGTGCGCAGGGAGCGTGTCTGTGCACATCGGGTATCCTGGTGACAGGATGCGCCTGAAAAGGGGGAGAGATTGAGATGTACTAACGGTGGGATAACCGGACATAGTTTCATTGCTTTTATCCATCCCTATAAGTAGGTTTACCTTATGAAATTACATTTTTTGTAACAGGTGATGGATAGTTTACAGATGTACCTTGTGACTGGCCCCCTCTCTCTCTCCCTCCCTCTCTCTGTGACTAACAGTCAGCCCTCACTAAAATGACACTACACTGTTGCGCGGTGTGCACTGTCCTTAGAGGGAAGGATAAGGGAAGTTTAAAACAAAGTCTGGTTGGTTAAGTCGAACCCCACTGCTAACACACCCACTACATCTCAATCTCTCCCTGTTTCAGATGCGCCAGACGCAACCTGTCACCAAACTACCAAATGCTCCCTGCGCCATGGGGCTCGAAAATAGGTCCATATGTTTTTATTGAGTAGTTATTGCAAACGTTTCCACAACAGTGTGGCCTCAATCAGAGTCAGTGCAGACCAGATAGTGTGTGTCAAACTAAAGCTCATTATAGAGGCGACATCATGTGATCAAGTGATATGTTTCATCTCTCAAGAGGCTTCTTCAGTTCAGTTCCACAGGTCTTATCAGTAAAGAACAGATTCATATCTCGTGGCCACGAGATGTTTGTCTCGTTCCCACACGTTAATATGTCATGGTCACAAGTTTGGTAAATGTGAATTTAATTGAAACCAGCCTACTTAAGTGTAATATGTTACAATATTATCACCAGTAGAGGTGAAGTGGATCGTTCATGCGGGTGCGGGTCTATAAATTAGAGAGGATAATTCCTTCGGATGGGTGATGGGTGGATGAGTCACGCAAACGTGTGGATTCGAAATGACGTCAGAGCCTTTCCTGTGCATCTCGTATGGTTTCAGTGAATACAGCCTGCGGACAGTCACATTTTATTAACATCATACAGTAAGTCACAGATGTTTGGAGTTACTGTCTGTAGCAGTGTAAAACTGTGTTTCAATGTTGTTTCTGATCGGTGTTAAATTAAAGAATAAATAAAATAACAATGTGGGGATATTTTTTCCTCTGGTCAAACCAGTGGGCATTATTTTAACAGGTATATTTAATCCCATTAACTTTTATATTATAACAGTGATGTAAGAGAGTGTAAAAGCTGTCAGTGAAGTAATCACTAATCAGCAACCCCGTCACTAATGCAACAAACTTAGCAAAACTACTGTAATTTATTCTTAATACTACTGAAGTTAGGGCCTTGTTTTAAAACCAGAATAGACAAATATTTCGTACATCACTTATTTAAAAAGAAAAGCAAACCCTAACATGGCCTGATATGAACTGTAGTTTAAAAAGCTCAAGGTGTGTTCACATTTTGTGGCTAATCAGAACAAAACAGGGTCTTGCACTTCTTCTTTAAACAGCATGATCTCGAGCTCCAGGATCTCAGTTCCTGTAATTTGAGTATTTCCATCCCCTCTTCAACTTCCTCTTTAGTATTTCTGTTGTCAGTTTTTTAATTGGCTCATGTTTTAAATCGCAAACTTAAAAACATCTGCTCACACTCAATACTTATTCTAAATGGGTGAAACTTTTTTTCTTAGGCAATTAAATGATGGGCTCACATTTGAGACTGCAGGGTTTCAGGAGGTCAACCTTGAATACGTAATTTTTTGCATTCCAATGCTGTTTGATAATCAGCTGATGTTCTTGGAGCTCAAGCCCATGAAGGGCAGATCTGTGTTGAAAATTAAAATTGAAATCAAAGAATAAAGTACTGAGGGAGAGCAGGAAAAAAACATCTACTGTGGTGTGCTGTAAACTGTGACAGAGGGAGGCTAAGTTTTATTTTCAGTGTCATGGAAGGCACTTTGTAGGTGTAAGAATGGAAAAACAAAAAGTTCAAATTACACGCCGCCTTCCTTTCAAGTTTCTTCACTTAGTCAGTGTGCTCAAGATGGGGATGCTCTGTTTACAAAAGCACAGCCTGATACCAGGCACATCAGTTAAGCAGCAACCAAAGCACAGGCACACAGTGTTTAAAAGTATTATGTTAGATTAAGAAGAAGTGTAAAATCGCTTTTTAAAAAGATAAAACAATGACAATATGAAAGTTAAACAAAATGGAATCTGAGGCTGCCCTCAGCCTTGAGGCTAATTGATGCTGCCTCTACAAACGACAGGATTAGTATTTTAGTATATTAACGGTGTAACCGTCACTGCCTATATACTTTAATGCGTCCTTATCGTTGGTGAGAGTTTCTTACAAACAACGGTCATGGTCATGCTGGAGGAGGTTGTGACGACATAGAAAGAGGCTGAAGCTGCTGCATTGTGGACGGTGAATTTTATATATTGAAATTTCTTGCCTATGTCCTGTGGTTGTCTGGATAGAAGTCTGAGCGAAACCCCCCCCCCATGATTTCCAGAGGTTCTGCTCCATTTCATCTGTTTTGTCTTTATCCGCAAATCTTTCAGAAGAAGTGCACAAATACGGATGAAATACGTATGTGTAACTAACGTTGAGCATAAATGAGCCTCAAATGGAGCCTCACACCGAGTTTCAGATTGTTGTTTGGCTGTTGGGTCTCCAACTCTACTGATTTATGATCAAAGCTGAACACTACCTTTTAGCACAAACCAGCAGACACAATAAGCAACTATCTGTCGAACATATTGGAGCATTTGGGTGTTAGCAGTTGGTGGAGAACCAAACCAGAGCTTAAAGAGATTAAATGTTAGACATATGTTTGCCAGGTGTTTCCCAACATGATTCCAATTTAATAAAAACTCACAATAGCAACTCCGAAGGTGATGATGCATCGGTGTTGTCGTGCACAAACAGTTGTTCCTTGACAACAAGAAACGATTATAACTGGATGCATGACTTAATTTCAGAACAGACTGAAATTAAGCCCCATTTGAGGGATTTTAGTTCTCATACAACCCTCACACAGCGAGTGTTCTTCATTCTTTCTCTTATGACAACACACACACACACACACACACACACACACACACACACACACACACACACACACAAATGCAGTGATTAGCACCATAGCAGCTGCTGATGTGTACAGATCAATGATTAAAAAAAAAACTGTGAGGAAACAAATGATTGTTTATACACATGCCTCCAATGTCCAGGAATCAATAGATGAGATGTATTACAGTGCAGATGCTCTGTTGAGCTCTGAAATTCATTCTGGTCTATGTTTTTTGGTCAGACGGCAGAATCACATCGTGACCCAGTTTGAATCACTGCAGCCGTTCTGTAACTGTGATTATCCAGTGAATGGTGCACCTCAGAATTAAAATCTTATTTCCTGGAAGAGAAAATTTGACAATGGGTTTGTGAACGCGTGTCCCAGCGGAACAGGTTTATTTAGTTTTCTCTGGTTATGTGTCTACACATTGAATGTGGTTTTCATTCTACTGAGACATCTCTCGTATATTTGAGACATGTATCTGAAAAGGCTGGCATGGTATTAATTATGCCAATATACACTACAGTATTGTAGTGTTTTGTGCCAATGATCAATGATAACTGTCATATTGCAACCAGAATTATGTTATGTCTTTTTACTCCATACAGCTCATGAGCAAACCTCAAGTCATTGCTTATGTTGTCTAGTGTAACAACCGTCATGCTCGAGGATGTGGAGTTGACTCGAGATATTTTAATAGTTTCAGCAGTTTATGTCTGAACATATTTTCTTTGATTTGAAAACGTTCTGCTTTTTCGATGAATATTTTTCAGTTTCAGGATGAAACGTTTACTTGCAGTTAGTCTCCTGTGGATTGCAGGTTGTCATGCAGTTTCACTCACTTCATTTGTACATCTTAGAGGAGACATGTATAGGGAGCATCCGTATTATAGGTCTTGTTTATAAAAGAGATGAAAGCAAAGTTCTGAACCCATCAACTCTGTGTCCCAGGGTTGCTTTCGGACCAGAGCTGAGACAAGAGCTGGTGTAATTTGTGCCATTGAAGAAGGAGTTATTACCTTTTGCAGCAGAACAAATAGTCAGTGAAGAGTGCCAGGCTGAATGTTTGGTTCCATGGCTGATATATTGAAGCCTTTTCCAGCACTTTTTGTCACTTACAAACAAATGCGATGTATTTTCTTTTTACTTTCTTTGGTTTTGTGTAGATTATCGGGGAGATGTGAGTCATAGGGATATTTGTGGTTAAGTGCTGCTACAGAAGTGATGTCAGAAAATACCTGCTGTTCTTTTTCTGAAGAAGAAAATTATTCTTTGAGAAAAACAACTGTGTACCTGGCATTATAGTTTAACAAATTATGAATTTCAAATGTAGAGACATTTTTTATATTGTATTTAATTGTCAATGGCATCATGTCCCATTTGCACATACAGTATGTCAGCAGTCATTGTCGGCCAGATGTAGTAAGAATTTACTTCTTATCCAGTTTCAAGCCTAATTTTTAAATGCACTTTCTAGAATTATATATTTTAACCAGATTAATGATTTAATTCATCAGACTTCTTGCTCTTAAGTCAACAGATAGAAAGGCTGAGCAAACAGCCCAGCTGGCCTGTCCTTCTGGGATGTCCTGTGTTAGCTCAGTGAAGGAAAAGCTCTTATTTTTAATGTGAAACTGCTCCTATGCAGATTTAATCATACACATTTGTTTCGGTGAGGAGGAGACCTCTGCAGATAATTTGGCTCCTGGTAAAAAACGCAACGATAAACACTGAAGGAATCCTGTGAAAAAAACATCTAGTGTTCCAGTTCTGTCTAGTGTCCATACATCCACAGTTGTCTGTCTGGTGTATAGACTGCCACACTCCACACTGCCACTGGATATCTTTAGTTAAGAATATGAAGTGATGATATGATGAAATGCTCTTTCACAGTCATTACTCCACCGTCATGCTGTCAGTCAAATAGATTGTGGCAGAATTACTCCTGATTGCATTTGAAATGCAAAACAAGCAAAGCATGTTGGGCCAGGAGGGTTGAGTTGCCTGCAGTTTGCAAGGTAATGCAAACTTCATCACAAAGGTCCTATTAAATATTTCTAAATGTACATTTATATTAAAATGACAGCGCACAACAGGCAGCCATCCCCTGTATCCGGTTTCTCCTATTAGTACACACCCAGTAATGTCATTAATTGCTTCCCTAAATCCCAAGGTTTATGCAGGGGGTCCAGGGTTCATATTTGATTAATCACATTAAACAAAAACAAGACTCGCTGGTGATTTCTGCCTCCAGTTTGTCATTTCTTGCTGCGGCTTTCTCGACTACAGCCGGGATGTGCACGGTGTTATTCATCAGAAGCCTCCTACCGGTGATGTTGAGTTCCGAGCAGAACAGCAGGTGATGAAGTTGACACCCAGGAAACGCAGTTGAATCATGCAATGGAGCAGCTGCCCTTCAGCAATTACAGTTATGAAGCCATAAATCAAAGCTTAATAGTAGAGGGAGCAGAGAGAAGCTAAATGACGTGCTACCTCGGCGAGATTGTGTCCTCGTGTATATTGCCCGTTAATTTTTTTAAAAGAATTCCTCAGACCTACAGCTTTAAAGAGCATTTTTATTTGACTGGTATTTTTTACACAGCTTTTAAGATTTTGGCTCAGAACCTGCACACATATCAGAAATGTCCTCAAAAATGGTAACTTCTAATGGTTTCATTAATCTACGTTTATGGTGCAATGTAGGAAATTGCAGGTTTGTTTATTTGTGAAGCAGCATTTTTTTCTCTGAATGGATTAAAGTGCCCATAGAGATATTTTTCTCCTTTCCTTCAGTATAAAAGTTGTTTTTTATATGTATACAGTCTGTTAAGATACAAACGCCAAAGTCTGTAAAGGGTCAGTTTCTCCAAGTCACATCCAAGTACAATATCATAATATGACATGAACCATCCTGCTCGCTGAGTTCATCATGACCTTCAATATCTTACTTGGGCTCAAATTTGCACAGCAGAACAAACAACATTGTTACTATGGTGACGCTGATGATTACATCTAATCAGGAAGCGTCTGAGTAAATGACAAAGGAATGGGCTATACTGGCAAATTGCAGCAGACCTGGCAAAAAGGTCTATATACGGGTTAAGAGGTGGTGCAGCAATGTACAATATGAGACAAATATGTATTCTGAATATTACAACATGTAATCTCATGCTGGTCGTCCATAGATTCAAATGCTGCAAAATGTAAATAGTCAAAATATGAACACTTTGTTCCTCAACAATGGCTCCATATCAAAGTTGTAGGACATTTAATGCACATATTGTCATCAGCATGTTTACAATACAGTATTTCAGTTGAGGTCTTAACTGGGGTCGCAGCACACTTTAAAATGAAATGAATATCCAGTGGCATTATATCAATGATTCATCACTTCCATAGGGAGCATTAACATCCAGTCAGGAAGGATAAGGAGAGAACAATTGTCTGTGGTCACCACATGTAAAAAAACATTCACCTTTTGGGGCGGGGGGGGGGGGGGGGGGGGGTTGTCTTGCTTTGGCCTCTATTGCACCAAAGCAGGTGAAATTGAATCACAATCACTTGAGCTTCCTAAATGGACAGACCGATATGCCTGAAGTTTAACTTGTTGTTCTACTCTAAGTGTTCCCTTGATTTTTTTTTTTTTCAAGCAGTAGGTATATTGGATTTGTTAAATTTAGGGTTGAGCATATTGATGTCTTAGTATACGGCCTCTGCACCATGTCAAATCAAAAGTAAGAATACTTTTGGGTTAGAGCATTCATTGTAACATTGTCCTCAGAGAGTCTTATGTATGAAATCAAAATTGTATTGTAACTGAAATATCCCTAAACCAAATCAGTACCGACTCCAATCGATAATAAATCAATAAATCGAATTGGGACCTTGTGAATGGGAGTTGAATTGTCATTGGAGTTGTGCAACTCAATTGAGATACACAGACCTTTAAAGTGACAGTTGTTGTTTTGTGCCTATTAATCGTCATTTTGCATTTCTTTGTAGTCTTGTAGTAGACGTTTTGCACCTGTGGTCATTTTACTGCGCTTCTCTGTAGTTTTGCGTCTCTTTGTAGTGTTTTCATCTTCATCTCTTTGTAGTCACTTTATTTCTCTTTGTGATCATTTTGTATATCTAGCCCCAAAGGTCAGTTCCTGGGAGGCCTGTTCACGTCATACTGCAACATTAAGATCTGATATTTTGGTGGAAAGTCCCTTTTTGACTTGCACAAAATGTAAGTAAACAGTCTATCCTACAATGACATCAATAGAAAGTATACACCAGCCACAATCAGGCCTCGGTATTTGTCGTTTGACTTTATTTGCATATAAATGTACAATAATACATCCCATAGTGTTGGTAATATTTACAATTCGTTCTCGATCTGCAACTAATAATAATACTACTCGTAAAAAATCACAAAGCCTCATAGAAAACATGTGAATAGGAGGCGATCTGGGTTGCTGGTGCTCCCAGTGCTCAGTGGGCTGGCTGTGGAAGTCCTCTGAGTGGAGGTTGGGATAAACAAAGGTTAATCCTCTCAGACAAGCAGAGGAGAACAGCTCCGGTCTGACAGGCCTCCTGTTCATTCACCAATGCCTCTGCTACCTGGAGGCAAATTCCCCTCTGTCTCTCCGTAAAGTCTATTTGCTTAAACAAGGATAGACATTTGCTGTCCGGAAGTGAATAGAAAGGCAGTGTGGAAAGTTGCTCACAAAGTCAGTCATTTAAAAAAAATAAAATAAAATCTTTGTTGTTTCTGTTCAACCTTGTGAAACCACTGGTGATATTTAAAAACACAAGAATCTATTGGAAATTATTAAAATACTTGTGTACAATATTAACAAGAAGAGGAGAACTTGCTGTAACAGTTAAAAATGTACCACAGCCTCTTCAGGACGTATTTCAGGATGTCCATCGAACAGTTTTAAGAATTACTTCAACAGCTGGCAACAAGACTTTGTTTTTTTTTTAATTTGACGAAGGTCCTGTTGGTTTGTTAACAGCTCCAGCTGTGCGTGTTTGGGTCATTCATTTTATTTGACAGGAGTTGAGTCACCTCTTGCATGATTCTAGCTAATATATTAGATAATTTGACAAATAACCTTTGTTAGGGAAGTTGTTATCTATCTTCTACTACAGCTTCAATATTTGACATTGTCAACAATGGAGGAGCTGGTTGGATGTGAAAAAATACAAGCCACAATATCGCTCTTTGTAAATTCCATCACTTATTTGTAAGCTTGCATTAACTAAATATAGCTTAGAAAAATATTACTATTGTGCAAATTAGGTTTAAGGTTTATTGCTGTTTTGTTTGAGTTTTTTTATGGATCTTCCTCTGTGGACATTTTTCGATTGTATACGTTGCACCTCTGCTTTCCTGCTGTCTCATCCAAACATCTGTCATAGGAGAAACAAAGCCTTGCTGATCATCAGCTCTGCTTACTTCTATATGGCTACTAGTAAATAGCATTGATATATGAAGGATGATGATTATCAAAATATATTCCTGTGGCAATTTGGTTATGAATATCTGTGATAGCGTTTCCCATCAATTTCATCTAAATGTAAAGAATCCCCTGAATGTATTGTCTCGGGGCTCCGGTGGAATATGCTCGCTCTGCTCCCTCACCCGTCCAGGGTGGCAGGGGCAGGTCAAGGGCTCTGATTGTCAGTGTTTATTAATGGGCCCTTCAGAGGGTAGTGATAGCAGGGTGATCTCTGTGATGATGATGTCTTATTGCTTTCCATGAGCGCCTCGGGTACATACATATTTATGATGCGCCCGGCCACCTTGACGCCAGCTAGAAATATCTGTTTAACACTCACCACCGACGGATGCTTACCAAAGCAGAGCTGGAACAAAAACGACCCTTTAAGCGCTAATCGCACCAGTGCCACGTTAACATTAACAAACCACAGAATGAATTTTGAACATAATTTACATTTAAAGTGGCACAAAAATTGCGAAAAAACCGCTTTGATGTCGTGTGTAGTTTGGACGGAATGGAGCAAAAAGGAGCGCGTTGCTGAAGAGAAGCCACCGTGACAACATCAACCGCACTATAAATTTCCACAGCACTGATGTCAGCACTTCATGTTAATCAGATGGCTTTTTGACCACCAATTGAATTAATTAGAACTAATTTGTATGACAGATTGATTTGCGACAATACACGTGTACATATTAACAGCTCGCACTTCCCCAGAGACAGCTGGGATTTTAAAGGGCAACTCATACGCAGTCATTTAGTTGATTAATATGGGCCACTCATGTCGAGAAGACGGATTTGTTTTACCTACATATTCATGTCTTCACAGAACGGGTGTCTCTTTTGTCTTAGTGTTTTTTTTTATCCTTCAGCAGCTGAGTTTTGTAGTCATAAGGATGCTGGTGTCATTCTTTAGTTCAGTCTATTTACCGCCCATGCTGAGGTTCATTTTGTTAGAAAGACGACTTTCAGTGAACTAACAGGACTGGTTTCCAATTTAAAGAGTAAAGAATGTAGTGTTAAGTGCACATATTTGTGGGCACATTATTTATATTGTTATGAATAATGAGGCTGGGTCATAAACAATAACAATAATTATCGTCATATAATCTTCATCAATGGCACTATAGGAAAGGTTCAATATATATTGATAAATAGCTTATGCACTGAGGACTAACAACACAATTGGGGTTTAATGTTCTGCATCAGATTTGTAATTTTGTTTGCCAGTTTCTGCACAAAAAGAAATAGTTTAAAACCACGATCTTAGAGAAAATGATTCGTGATAATAATTGATATTGACTGATATCAAATATTTTATCTTTATCATTTGTGGCCCTATCACCCAGCGCTAATGAATCATATTTATATGTCAAGGAAAAGTCAAGAAAAACTTTTTCCTCTGATCTATTGTTCCATATTATAAATACTCCTGGTTGAACTACATAAGACACATAAAGACATCGTCATGACTCTGGGAAACATTTTCAGCAATTCTTTTCATTGTCCAATGATTTATTCAGAACATAATCATCACACTGATCAATATGGTAACAATAATTAGCTGCAGCACAGCACGGCTCTAAACCTTTGCAAAAAACTTGAATACAGCAAAAAAGCAAGTGCCTGTTGTCAATGAGGACATTACGCTACATGTTAGTGGGTTGTCTGGTCACTATTTTGTTCATAAATGCAGCGGTGGCTCATGAGGATAAATCTAAAATCGAATAGCTGCCGAAGCAAACTCAAATTCTGAGTGGCGTCTTTGCTCTGATGGCCCACAAATCATCTGCCACTTGATCTCACGCTGCTTCGGTGTTAGCAAAGTAGATTTGATCTGCGCTTTTGAATCAAATGGCCTCTATCTTTCCGACCACTTCTTTTAAACGAACAGAAAAAAAATACCCCCTCTCTACAAATAAGTTGTAGGATTTATCCAGCGCGCGCCGCACACTGTGATTTGTGATGACAGGAGTCGAATATTACGCTGATATTGTATGGCACTGTAAATCCACCGCCTCATCTCCGCTGCTACTGTCAAATGTATTCTGAAGTTGTATTTCAGCCATGTCCCCTCAGCACCGAGCTCACTGAATAGAGAAATAATGAGTGCTGTCTAGAGACAATGTCACTATTATTTTAGATCTCCCAAATCTCTCCCTCTCTTTCTGTCTATATGCATTTCCTTTTTCCTGCACCTCGCGTCTTCTCCACATTCTTGCCGCGTCTCTGACTCCGTCCCCTCAATGCCAAGTCACACCCCCCACCTCTCAGAGTTGATTTGTTTGTCTCTCCTCCCCCTCCTTTTGTAAGCTGCACCATTAAGATCCTGTCATTTGTGAATATGTGCGGAATATTCAAAGGCATCTGGGAAGAGGGGCTGCAGTCAATTCACGGGATGGTGCTTTGGAGACATTAGGTGGATTAGCAGCAAATCCAGGAGCTGACGGGATGCATCACGCTATCTGTTCTGGTGTTATCCACTTATCTTTACTCCACTGTCACAGTGTGTCACATATTGATAAACAGTCACTTTGCATAGATACACATCTTGTATTGCGTGTGCGAACATTTCAGTGTCCTGTACCAAATAGCAGCGAAGCATCTACAATCTAGAGGTTTGAAGCCAGTTGGAGTTGGACTCAAACTTTACATGGCTGACTACGGAGATCTCCTGCTTCAAGACTTTTCACCTCAGATGTTCACTTTTTGGTCCATTTAATTCCTCACGCGAGTAAAATATGATTTTTAAAAGCGTAGTGATAAAGCATTATTTTGTATTTCTATAAAGTTGTTGTCGAGACTCACAGGATTTTTAAGAAAATGGTAAAAATCAATGGAGCAGATGCCAAGACACTTGACTTTTATTTCCAAGTAGCCTGTGTCAAGTTAAGACAACAAAGGATCACACATTTCTCATATGGTAAATTGCTGTTTTTTTAAAAAGTTGACACTACCTTCCTTTCGAATGTCAACGTCCAAATCTCTTGTTTAAAACACACTTTTTGTTTGGCCCGTTTCCCACCCATTAACATGGAGGAGGCGGGGTTTATGACC
The DNA here is from genome assembly GCA_026259375.1 of Verasper variegatus. NCBI lineage: Eukaryota > Metazoa > Chordata > Actinopteri > Pleuronectiformes > Pleuronectidae > Verasper > Verasper variegatus. The sequence goes on from CM048052.1 coordinate 7,065,677, forward strand.
TATTCTTCAGCCTTCCACCAGGGAGCAATCAAGATGCTTTGGTTTCACTTTTGGGGAGCCGTCATGGCGTCCATCTTTACATACAGTCTATGTTCATAGTATATATACTGCAGCTCTAACATCCCTTAAAATCACCTATATATCTTTGTGTTATGATCTTTTTATTAATTCAGATTGCAAACCTTTCAACATTGGAAACAGTCGCTGCGTCTTGTTTGATGCAACCTGTAGGAGCCGGGAGACATATTTAAATCCTGCACATACTGTTGATGTATTAATATCGGATTCATACTACAAAATTCTGAATGAGAATGAAAAAAACCACCATACTGGTTATTTTTCTTTCTCTTGCCAATGGCTTGCACGTCAGTGAAATTTGACAGAGTTGCACTGAAATAAGCCTGACGGCGAATAACAACAACCCAGCTGCCACGCCTCTCCCACAATATCTCATTTTCAGAATAGACTACAGATTGTTAAATACATTAAGAGGAAATTCATCATTCTGCCAGATGCTGAAGGAGCACCTGATTACCCCTCTGCTACTTGAAAGGGAATATTATTTAGTCATGCATCTGGGAAATGCATCCTAAGGAGGAAAATACATTTATATTTTTTTATTCTAGTGTCGAGAGACCAAATACCAGGTTTAGAATTTAGTTTCCTGATGCTTACAGTAAATAAAACAATACCGTTTTTATTCTCAAATTTTGCTTTCCAATCTTACCACATATTCATATATAATCATTTACTTGTGCATAGTTAGCATGAACACAGTGATTATAATAGACGACAATAGAATACTGTTTTATTTTTACTGTTTTTCTGTCTTCAGAAGACGAGGCTGCGGCAGACTTCATGTTACACATTGCAGGTTTCTAAAGACTTGGGGGCTGATCTGTGCCTGAGAACAGTACATTTCCACTGTGGCACTCCAGCACTACCACCCACAGCAGGTAGTCCGGTTAAATATGTAGAAATAAACTGGGTTTTGAAACTCCCTGCAACAATCAGGAGGATTACCCCCTGATGAAAGTGACTTTGAGTGATATCGTTCACAGGAACAAACAAAGGTAATTTAGTTCCTGCCTTATTTTGCTTGTTTTAGTGTAACCCAAGGCTACTTAGAATGGATCTATCACAGGCCCCTAACTTAATCTGCCATTTATAGGCTGAGTGGTGGGGGGGTTGAGGACAGACAGTGTGCTTTGTGATTGGACAACAAAGTAACCAAGGAAACCATACCGGTTTAAGCATTGGAAAATTGGTTAAAACTCATTTATCTGTTATGTGAGTTGTGAGATGGTTGAGGTAAACATGATCAATCAGTGACTGTGTCACAACTCAATTTGTGTGTAGACACTGAACGCTGCTCCTCTAATTGCTGTGTTAGGTGTGTGTTTTCGGGATGTTTAAGTGGACTGCGCGCACCAGTCCTGTATGGAAATTTGGAACATAATTAGGGAAAGCATTTCAAAGGTAGCCTCATAAATAATGCAGATTCTGTGTTAAATGTCCCTGACAGCCGATGCTGGCGCTGCAGAACGTGCCCCCCGAGAAAGGCTGAGCTGGTCTATCTGGTCATCAGGTGCCTCCCTCGGAGTGCTATAAATTGATGGAAATGGGAGACAGCACAGAAGAGATGAGATCGCCTAAATGAGTAACACTCCCTGTTAATAATGGTCTTAACAGGACACATGAGACTCAACGCAGAGCAAAACATATGTGGCTTCACCAAAACTACTTGTCTGACACAGGTCAGACCCAATTCTGTCACCTCTCAGGTCTATTGATAATCTAGATATCAGTTATTGATGTTGAAATACCAATAATGCATTTTGTTCTCAGTGATTGATGTTGCAGCAGAATGACCATTGATTCTGGTGTGAAAAAAAAAGAACAGGAAGTGGATTGGTTCACCCAGTCAGGCATGTTTTCATGACCGTGACATACAGCGTTAATTCTACATTTTGATGTTGAGTATCCCAAGTTCAGATTTTATAAATTTTCTATTATCATCAATAAATGATACAGCAAAATACAGCAAACATTTTAATTTAACGTCATGACGGAGCTGAAAAGCTGTGAAAAATTTGTATCACAACTAAAGTGACCAAATTTTCAAAGGTCGACATCTTGTTACATTAAGTGCAGCCATCGACCCCAAATGTCAGCATTTGGTAAATGCATGCACATGGCAACAGTGGATGTTAGCATTTGTTAGCAATGGCCAGAGATTACCAACAGCTCTCCTGCTGTCACAGCCCCCACCCGCCTGCTGCTCCTTCTGCCATGTTTTTACAGCACACAGCAAATGCTGCGCTTGCTGCACCTGCATCTTGGAGACTTGCTGAATTTGGTCCATTCTGGACAGTATCAAAATTTTTCTACGGTATACCGTGAAACCAGTAATCATTTCATCCCTACATCATGTATCAACCAGGTTATCTTTTACATTTTTTAATTTATTCTTTTGAAAGAGAGAAAAATATGTTTTTAAAACTACAATGTTGCAGAATTTATTCATATTTCATAAAGAAATGGACACGATAGATTGTCCAGTATTGCTATTTATAACCACACTATAATGTTTAATGTATAATTATATATACTTCATAAAGAATATGCATGATTATGTTTTAGTGTTTTGATATATATCCTGATAAAGGTTGTGGAGTAAACCACCAAAATCTTTTTAGGATTTTAGATTATTTTTACTTTTAGTAACAAAATGGCTTTGTATTCCCTTAACTGAACAAACTTCATGGAAAGTGAAAAGCATAAAGTAAATCAGTAAAACTAAAAGTTTTGACAACCATGTCTAAATGGCTCTCAACATAATCAGAATCATTGTCAGAATCAAACTTACTTTAATTTTCCTCTCTTAAAGTCCTTTCCTGCAGCCAGTTCCACTCCCAGAATGCACCTGGTAGACAGACCGAGCCACTGATTGCATAATTACCTACTGCCTTACTTAATCAGGTGCTAATTTCTTGCAGCAAGTTGAATGAAAGGGCACTGCACACATTTCCGCTGCCCGCTCATGGGGGGTGGGGGGGAGAGAGAGAGAGAGAGAGAGAGAGAGAGAGAGAGAGAGAGAGAGAGAGAGAGGGAGGAGCTGTTTTTCCTGCCTTGGTTTGAATTGGTCTGTGGCATGAAGAGTGTTTTTGAGCATCTTCAGCTTTAAAACATCCAATTGGACAAAACTACGCAAAGTGACTTTTTTTTATCAATAATTTATCCTTGGATGTATTTTTCCCTCTAGTCCTATTTTACCATTTTCTTTTCTCTCTCTTCCTTTTTTCCTCTTTCTTTTACCATTCAATTGTTGCTTAAGTGTTACATGCAACTGTTACATGCAAACTATAGCCTGCACCATGATTGGCTTAATCATTAAAAGTGCACGGATAAAACCATATTAATGTGAAACGACTTCCTTAATCAAGAAAATGTTTTGATTATGTTTTCAGCTTAACTGTAGTAATAGCCTTTATTTTTTTATAAACACACACACACACACACACACATATTTCTCAAATGTCCGATAGGATTTGGCCAATACCTCAAGTTAAGAAATGTCCCTAAAGTCTGATATTTCACCCAGAGTGTTGGTTTAGCCCGGAGGTCTGTGACTGATGCGGGTGATGTCTCTGCCCCAGATCTGTAGGACTGTGTCCCCTTTGATATTTCCTGACTCCGGGGCTCGTATAAGCGCGTTGAGAGAGAGAAGTCAAGGTCACTCCTACTCCGTCGCTGGAGCCTCATGAATATTATGATTAATCAGAGCCTTTTGGCCCGAATTAGTAACAAATCCTGCATTGTTGTGTACGGCCCAGAGATTCAAGGCTAGCTTTTGAGGAGCTGGAAGTGTTGCCCTCCCCAACAACAACTCCCCATCTTTTTTAACCACACGCCCACCCAACACTCCCCGGTGACACTTCTTGTTCCAAACTGAAAACATAAGCTATAAATGTAGCGCTGCCCTTTGGCGAGGGAGAATGTGAGATGCGACACAGCGAGTGGTTGAGATGTATCAGGTCCTAAGGCTTCATCAAAAAAGGGTTTAATTTAAAATACAATCTTTATGGGAAATAAACAAAATATCAGCTCATTCTAATGTTCTACTCAGTGAAATCTTCAAATTGCCAGAAGATAATGAACTGTTTTGTGTTTAAATTCAGTAATGTCTCAATTATCATGTCTCTGGTACTTTTGGTACATTTTCCCACTTCTATCATTACTTTTTGTAAATACAGTTATTTATTATTGATTTTACACATGGCCCATGTTTCCAAAATAAGTTTTTTTTAATATGCTGTGATTCAGTGAATAAACTAGATGAAAATATGTGTGTAAGCAATTAATATTTAATCAGTGTACTAAATATCATTTCATTTCAACAACCACAACAAGTTGAATTATCATTAAATGTAGGGCATCACCCGTGGCAGAGTTTAAACAAAGGCCACATTTAGTGCAGTGATGTGGTATTGAACCAATTGGCGAGGTGTGTAACTAATAGGGCAAATACCTCGCAGTGTTTCCCATTAATTATCTAGACCCACCCTGGTCTAATTCATCCTGCTACAGTTTCCTCATGAACCAATTTTTATTGGTTCTACTAGTGATCTCTAACTTGGCATTTTTCTCTGTTCTCGATTGGCTCCTGCATTGCATAGCTGTGTGTGGCCCTATTTTCCACATGCTCGCTCGCGCCATCACCCATTAACTCTTTACCGTCCAGACAGATGAACCTCATCGTTTCACCTGCAGTTTTGTGCTTACCTGTAAGTGGCATGCAGTAAAGTTCTCTCATGCGAGAACTTGTCTTTTTTACGCTTGAGTCTGTGTACGTTTCATTCGTTATCGATAGCGCATGAGAGCGAGGGGCGTGCGCTTGCAGGGGCTTCCGCCATAGATTAATTGGTTTCTGTGGGAAACGCTGTAGAGGAAGCTAAACTAATCTAAACTATTTGTCCATTTATTCAGATCTGGACCAAAACTTTATGGGTTCGTCCGTGACTCATATTGAATCAACCCACCAAGTTTGATGGTAATCCTCTCAGTGGTCTTTGTGTAATCCGGCTACATTTCAACAAAGCCAAGAGTTAATTACATGCAAGGCCGAGAAACAGATGACAAGGTCCCCCAACACAAAAAACAAACATTGTAATGTTTCGTTGTAACTTGGGAATCACCTCTGCTGCTAATTATGGCAGCTAAACATTTCACCACCCCTGCAATGATGTGGTCAGTTGAGAAAGCCCTATTCTCAGAGGGAGAGGCCACCTTCGCTTTATCCGTCACTGTTACTTGAGTGGAAACAGGTGTCTTGATGTTTTTCAGGGGCTTCAGTGTCTTTTTATTTATTTATTTGTTTATAGCTTCAATTGTGCGCTTGGTCGTTGAGTGGTTCCTCCCACCGGGAGCTGTCTGCTGAGTGGCTGTCAGCTCCTGAGATGTCGAGGGAAAAGCTTGATGGGAGGCAGACAGCCACACATACAGAAGACGGCATTAATGCACTCGGAAGGTCACGATCGCAAATTGTTCAAATAGATCACATGCAGGTTATCACTGTAGATATGAAAGCTGGGAAGGTGTGGAGAAAGAATGACTTCATGTGTGGCTTGAGTCGTTGGTTTTTAAAACAGTTTAAATATAAAGTGAGATTGGTTCATTCTTATTCTTGGCCACATCGTTCATTAGTGTTAATTTCCTTTACCCTGTGGTCTGTTTGAGGTATCAAATTTAGAGACTATATAGCTAATCTTAATATAAGAGTCTGTTGCACACCCACCTACACTTTGATTTAATGCAGACTTTATTTTTCATCCTTGATTGTTTTTTTTTACTGCTTTCCCTCAGTGTGAGACAAGAAAATGGAAAAATGTGAAACTGCTTTATCTGAAATTCTGACCTTTAATTGCAAAACCTCTTCAGCGGGAGAACGGCAGCTTTTTACTTAAGTTGACATTTATAAATAGCGAAATGTCCCCGTGAATTGCTTTTTGTTGAAGTCCGTATTGTTGGGCGAGATAGCATCAGTCCATTTGTCAAATACTGTAACAGTTGGCCCAGAGGTCTGGCAGGGGGTGTGCAGAAGACAATGTATATCTGGTCTGAACTGTCCATATAGGTGGAGGACAGACCTGTTAGCAAAGGGCCTCTCCTATCAGTCACAGTAACAATTGAAAGTCAAGATAAAGATGGTACTCTACCCTGCTGCCCTGTTTGTGTGCCCTGGACAAGAAATCGATACAGCCTGGTCTCTGAGACTGTTTTACAGTCAGGGCAGCTCTCGGCTTAAATGTTTGTCTGTTTTATTCAATGACACTTCTCTGCAAACTATTACCCACGGGAAGCTGAGAACAAATGTGAAACAAATAAACTAGTTGTCGACCCATCTCGCCGTTGTTTGCGCTCGCAGATGGAAGCTGGACAGCGAGGAGATCTTTTTTTTAATACCGTGTCAAAGCAAAATCTATCGCACCCAAAGATCCTAGCCATTATATTAGAGCCTTGGAGAAAATATTACCTCCCTGGCTGCCTTGTTTTATCCCTGATCTTTCTGTCCACCCATCATCACCGGGATACAGAGGCATCTGTGGGGACATGTGCCTTCCGTTGCCTCTCCCCCGATGAAAGAGGATTTCCTGTCTGTAAAGGTTATCAGGATCGCAGCCATGTTTCTGTATAACATGCACTGCCAAGCAAAAACAGGAAAACATTTCTCCACAGAAACTCATTTCAGCTTTGGTTTTCATTATTACCACCATGAACGTACTGCACTTATGTGACTATAATTCTTTTTTCAGAGAGCACAACACAACGCTGATACGTTTCGGACGGAAATGAGAACGAAATCTCTCGGTATTTTCAAGAAACCTTTAGGGTACTCTTTAAGCCCCCCCCCCTACACAGAAAGTTCTGTAAAGAGGAACATTAACCAGGGAGAAACGCTAACAATCGGAAGCCTGCACAAACCTTCAGATTATTTCCCTCTCACAACAAAATACTTCCACGGATTTCGACGCCGAGAGTGGAACAGGACGTATAGAAATTTGAATAGGATAATGTTTCGCCTTATAATCTAGTCTTATATTTTGCCAGACACCAATGTGCTTTTGCACTTATACAGATTAATTTTGAAAATTATTTGCTGCGGTTTTTCAAGCTAAAGCTTTTGCTCCTGACGGCTTTTGCTCCTCCTTATTTGAAGGTTCACTGTTTAAAGAAAAAAAAGAAAGTAGAAAATGGTGCCTGAGGCTGAGCAGAGTAGACAAGTAACAGCTTCACATCACTAACCTGCATTCTAAAAGGACAGAAATAGCACTAAAAGCACCCACTCTCACTTTGTAACTGTTCCTTTTGTTTCCCTGTCTCTGGCTACTTTCACGGCCGCACATACACCGGGTCTCATTGCTCAAAGGGCTGTTCACCACCACATGGTCGGCCTCGGCAAGTTGGCCTTTAAGAATTCAACTCGGAAAAATAAATAACATTTCAAGCATGATTCAGAGGTGGTGCTAGTGGGAACTGTCGGTTGTAGTTGGGTAATTTCAGGAACGTTCTCAGTGCACTGATTTCAGTCTTTCACTAAACCGAGAAATGAATGAAAATGAAGCTGTCTTCAGTGGTTTCTGTTTGACTGTTGAAAATCGACATCGAATCAAAAATCATATTTTTAAACTTGACCAAAAACTGTATGTGTAGTCGTGCACCCTGATTATTTGATAGCATATTTTGTCCTGAGCTGCTTGTTAATTTAAAAGCATCAAGCAGAGGTGTCCTTATTAAATAAATATAAACAATGATAAATGTAAGAATTGAGTAAAACTATCGAAAAAATACCACAAAACAATAGTGCAGCTTTGCCGTCCTTTGGCTTATTACTTAAAGAACAGTGAACACCGAATAATATAAAAATAAAGTGCAGAGAAAATAAATCCACCGCCAATATTGACTATCCCTGTGCAAAGATAGGTGATGATATTACCAGCTGTGCTAAACATCCTGTTTTGACACTGTGGCTGGTTCACAGATATTTCTGTGCTTTTTTTTGCACTTTCCACCAACTCGGCAGGTTTTTGGTCACATCAATGACCTCTTCACTGAGATAACTGTCCATCTCCGTCTGCACCCTCTGCTCTGAGGTGCAGCTAATCAAAGGGTTTTTTTAGAGCCCCCCTGAGATTTAGCCGCCTGCTTCACTGGTTGTTGAGGTGCTTCCTCCTCTTCCTCCTCCTCTACCTGGACATATACCACAGGGCCAACAGGGCCAGATTTTGAATATCACCACATCTCACCATCTTAACCTAATGAAGGGAAAATGTGTTGCTATCACAAGTGTCCCGTCTTTGGTGACAGTTGTCGTGTCGTGCATCTTCTTTTTCCACTTAAACAGACTCAATTTACACATGGAATTGCAATGCATCTTGTTTCCAGATTGTATCTAGATTTGCACTTAGACAAAGTCTTCTTTCTCACTTAACGAAGCCACGGCCAATCCAGGTTCCTGATAGCATTGACAGTGTTGACTCTATTGTCTGTGGTGACACAAGACAACGTTCCCTCTGTGATTCCCCATTCCTCAGCGCAGCTCTTTGTTAGGCCCCGTGGCAATGTGATCATTTAGAATATATGTAATTTCTAGACATTTCACTTACAGTTTTTATTTTTCATTCACATTGTGTTCTTTGTTACTAATGTATGGGACTATAAACCTGCCCTTTACTCCCAGTTTAAAACCAAAATGATCTAAAATAGGTGAAGTTTCTCCATGACCGTATCTGCTGAAAGTGTGTTTTCGAGACTCGGGCCCCTTGCATGTGTGTGCACAGCAAACACACCTGCAACAATATTTTGGCTATCGTGGGTTGTTGAGCTGATAATGGCCATTAATAAATTCCACATATTCCCCAACCCTATTGGTTTTCTCCTGCTGTAACGCCACTACATCTTTTGATAGAAATTTGATCTGGGCTGTGAATCTTTTTTTTTTATTAAGAGTCAAAGTTGGTGCCTGTAGATGGAATAAATCTTTCTAACAAAACCTTGCAAATGAAACAGGAACTTATAAATGTATTTGATTGATGTTCCTAGATCCTTTTTTAATTGGGATATCCATTCATTTGTCTAATGGATAAATACTAATTCATAGAAATTGAAGTATTTTTTTTGAAGTTGCTTTTGTGTGTTCTATCCAACTTTCTTTTTGCTATTCATTTGTAAAATTTGACAACTTTCTGCTAATACTTCAGCACCTACCTGACCAATTTCCTCTTTTGTGATATTTGTGATTCGATCCAGAGAGAACGGGTCAAAACATTTGGTAAAGCGATGTATGATTATCGCTGTGGGTTATAGCAGTGTTTTAGCAGATAAACCTCATAACATGCCATCAAATGTGGCATTAGCAAGATGGAGTGTGAAAAGGATTCTCACATAATCGTCACTTCAGGTGTATATTTTGCTCGTCTTTTCAAGCTTTCAAAGTGCAGTGTCCTTAATGACTTGAAAGCTGACAGAAAAATCCATGGACTCACTGTGATTAGAGAGATAAATATATTGTCAGTTGGTAGAGCATCCAAGCTTGAATAGAGCGGAAGGCAGACTGGTCCTGATAATTCTGTGATTGGCAACTCTGTGTCACCATGCCTATATAATTTTTTTAATTCATTTGTTGTGCTTGTATGTTAAAACCTTCATCTTTTAACACAGAATTAACACAGTGTAATGAAATATAGGAATGTAATATCTGTTTCATTCAGCTTCGTGCATGTGTCTGCAGAGACAGTTTAGTCAGGTAGGGATGATTATGAGCTGCTCAGAGCTTGACGTCCTGCTTCTGTTGCAGCAAAGGCAATCACTTGTTGTGACAGGGACAGGGAAGCTCCCTCTCCCTACAGGGGGCTGATTGATTGGACAGTCAGGAAGAGGGGAAATGTCCTTCACAATCGGCCGGGAAGGACGGCGGGCCCAGGATACTCTCACTTTCCGCCGAGAACTTTGTGTTTTTTGCTGAACTAATCCTCCCTGTTGACATCAAAGAACTACAGCTGACGTGGGAATGAGCTCTGCTGGAAATGCCTCTGTCAAACGAGACGGATGCAAGTGGTCCAGATTCATAAAGTAGCGTCTCCTGCTTCGACCGTGCTTTTTTTTCTTAGCCGTCCAAAACTGCTGAAATGCAAGGTCTCAGCATCAGAGTGGGCTTTCAAACAAAGAGAAAGCTGAAGAGCAAATATTGGATGTACACTGGCACGGTGGGGCAGATCAGAAAGATTATGTCAGTCCATACGTCTTATCCATTTTATAATTTGTCAGCTCTGGATTAACCAAAATGCATTTACCATAATTTCCATGACAGGGACAAGACAGTTGTTTGGCAGCTTGAAGAAAAAGGAAATTACAAAAGCAGACATCTGAGATGGTAGTAGTGTTATTTCAGGTGATCTGTAGTCATTTGCACTGCAACCTTTACAAATTATATAAAAGAAGATTTTTTTTAATTAAATCCAATTTATATATGCTCCAGATTATTTTTTGGCTTCGACGTATGGTTCCGTTTCTGTGGTTTTGTGCGAAACATGAACATGACACATTCCCACACCAGCTCTAAAAATAAAACCTTATCTCTGCATCTAACTTAAATATCTTGCCCCTTACACTGATTGATCATTAGCGCTTTTGGTGTGTGACTTTCCTTTTCATTTTACAGACACGTTGCACCTTCGTGCTATTAATAAAAAACGTCCATGTCTTAATCGTACCCCTCTGAGCCTAGTCTTACAGTTCTCTGTGATAATTTTCCCAGACAGAATTTCCTATCTGCTGAACTGTAGCATGAATCTTTATCAAACCAAAGCATCTCCTCTGACATAAAGCTCAGAAATCTCCTTTTCTGCTTCTTGCACATGAGATATCACCAGCAAGCAAAATGCAGATGCAGTATTGCCTCTCTCTTGCATGAAACTCTATCACCCCCCTGTACATTCATCCATTTCAGTGAGGACCTTGTTAAATATTTGCGCCGTGCCAAGTCATACAGAGCCATGGTGCCACTACCAATGAGGTGGGCCCTGCTTTCAAATGTTAATTGCAGTTCCTTGCACTTTATCATTACACTCGTTCTAAATGATGTGCTGTGAGCTCCACTGCAGGTGGGTTTTTAAATATTTGCACGGTTAATGTATGTAGCATTCAATCGTGTGGCATGGACAAAAAAAGAATTTGCGAGTATTTGTAAGCTTATACGTTCACTGCACGATCAGCTGGTTCAGTTTGATTGTGTGGCTATAGCATCCGATTACATTCAGTGAGGATGTGTAGATAGTATGCCTATGTATAAAACTCTCCTGTTCGAGAGTTACAACATATATATATATAAATAATATATAAAAATGTACATATATATGAATAGAATAGAAATTATCATTGTTTTATGATTTAAATATTTTTTTGTAAAGAGTTTGAGGTCTTTGTTAGACATAGAAATTGGATAAGTAAAACAAACATCTCTCAAGGGACAATATCTTTGAAGTGGATCTGACCAGTTATCAGACATCCTGTCCAGTCAGTTAGACAGAGGTTAACAGTAGGCGCGTATTTCTTCATGCTAAATATAATGAGTTTTTTAGCAGAGACAAATCAGTAAGATAAGAGTCATTGTTCAGGTACTCACGCTCAGCCTTTTCCATATATTGCAAGGGGTGATTCTTACCAGGTTAGGTACTATCTCCATCCCTATTTCTTCAAGGATAAATCTAAATATCCCTGTCCGGGACTTTTGCAAATTTGGACATAAGGGCATAACTCTGTAATAAGGTTGTTTCTGTAGAGTCACTCTTTTCCACTGTACGCACCTCAAATTAAAGTGTCTGAGGTATAAATACAGTTTGGTTTTGGTGCACCAAATTTTCTATGTATGCTGTAGTCTTGTAAAGATTTTTTTATACAAAAACACTTCCTAAATAACCCCATGCAAGTATGAGCATAGTATCTTCTATTAATTACCATATCATTTTTAAGTATTACTAAAATGTGTAAATTGGTTGTTATTTCTCCTATAACTTTATCTAAGTGCATTTTGAACAGGAAAGGTATCGGTATGCAAATCCATCAGGGTTCTGTCAATTTTTTTGCAGAGAGGAAGATTACTATGCTGGTGAGCAGGGAGTGATGCCGTACACTGTTGTCATCCACTGTGGCTGTAACTCCATGTACTTTAACACCAACTGGCAGAAAGGTCACACCAACTTGATCTTCAATTTAAAATGCTGTTCACACTGATGCTTTCGCTGTCTCTTTGTTACTTGATGGGAACGGACCTCAGTATACTTTCAAACTTGACTTTCAAAACGAAATGAAGCCTTTGAATTATTATAACAGGAGCAACAGAGGGGTTTTCAGCAGGGTTGGACTCTAAGGAGGGGTTGTGTGCTTGTCTGACAAATAAGGCTCTTTAGAGAGGTATACAAAAACAGACAGAGCCCTTCTGTCCGCACTCTGCATTCATTTTATCCAGATTTGTGTTTGTCTTGTGAAAGCTCAGTGATGTCGACTAAACAGATGAAACAAAGCAGTACCACCTTTAATCACCGGGGCCAGTGTAGCTAATAGTTAAAGCCAGACGACCATAGGAGAAGAGGAAACTACGAGTTGGTAAGAAACTACTTTTATCTATTTGATGTTACTTTGTCCAGACACGTTTACAAACAGCTGCTTTTACTTCTCTTTAAAGAAGAACATTATCGCAACCTCCTCCAACATCACCATGCTTGTTGTTGTCAGAAACTCTCGACTCTGCGCTGCCCTCTAATGGATATATTTCTTCAACAACCCTGCCAACATAAAAGATGCATGGAAGCATGTGGGCAGTGACAGAAACACAGTTTGTATTGGCTGTCTCTTTTTAGTCTCCAATCATTGTATATTAGCTCTGCACAAGCTAGCTTAACATCCTCTACTGAAGAGCGACCACCACAGCATCATCACCAAAGTCAGCAGCGCAGAAATTGTCAAACACTGACACCCCCTGTGATCTCTCAGATATGGCATGGAGACAGCATTAATTGGACATGCTGCCCACCAGGTAGTACATTCAAACGTTGAGTGCATGCATATTTATAGGGAGCACCCTCACTTGCTTTGCATCAGGGTGCAGAGTGCAAGGTAAGAATAATGAGGTTCATTACAGGTTTTCACCCACTTCTCACTACATGCATTGGCCATGTCAGTGTTCACTTCTTAAATCCATAATAAGTAATTAACCTGGCTAGAATGTTAAAGATGAAATGGCATCTTGCTTGATGCCCAAGCTGTTGCCTTGGAAACACTGTATTCAAAGCTCCAAGCATTGGAAAAGATAATGTTGGACAGAGCATCAGCTCAGTAAGGAGAAAAAATAAATAATTGGTTTTGAGATTCAACCATAACTGACCAGCAGCAGCTTTTGTAAACATTGGATGGAAGCTGAAATATTGAAAATTTCATAGTCTGAATTCACCGGAAGTAAGGATTCATGCCATGGACAGTAAAATGCTGCCTTAGCCTGTGAAGGCTATTTGGAGCAGGAGCTTAAGCTTGACACAATGTGCCTATACAATTGGTGGATCTGAGGTCTTGGGGATCTGCAGGGAGAAGCGCAGTCATAACAGAAATCCCCACTACAAAGAGAAGAGGTGAAAAGGCAGTTATTTAACCAGATGCCCCACTCAGCAGAGAGAGGATTAAAATGCACTACTGCTTATCTGGCATAAAGTCTTTGACTTTAAAACTGCAGGTTCCTTCAAAAACATGGTGTGAAGGTCAGCCTTTTATTAGATGCCTTTTGTGTGCTAATGAGAATGTGGTGGGATTTATGTGTCATTCATCTGTTCTTCTGCTCACTTCAAGTTTTAATTTTAAAAGAAAGAGTTACAAGGCTATGAACAAGTGCTTTTTTGTTTCACACTACTCTGTATTAAAGTTCTCTGTGTACCGAGTGCAAAGTGGGTTCTGATTACAAAGCAAACACATCAAAGTCCAGGTAGCCGTCCAAGGTTCAAGTAAGTGGTTGTCAGTGGTGAGTTCAAGACTTGGGTATGTTTTAAAATAAATGGCTGTATCAACATTTCTTGCTTTTTTTGCACATCTCCAATGCAGCTTGGCAATTTACCTTAAACAGTGGCTACCCCTCAGCCACAGCTGCCCCTGAACTGAACAACACTGTTCTCTAGAAAATGCACAATTGTAAATACTATTGATGTGTAACAGCAAATGTGCTGGGCAGAAATGTAATCTAGATTATGTAGCTAAAGGTCTTGGTGTACGAATTGCAGACAGGATACATAATGTATAACAGGAGAGTATTACTGCTTATTGCTCAACTAAGCTGATGGATGTAGCATGCAATCAGATACTATAGAGGCACAAATTGTATCAAAAGATTTTGATTTCTACATATATACTGTGTGTGTTTGTGGTTTCTTACAGTGTGGGGAGTTGTGGCAGAGTGTGTCTCTAAAAGTGTCCATCAGGTGCTTGTAGTAGCAGGGTTTGAGGAGTCTCACAGCCTCCACGAAAAAAAAAGCTCTTTGTCATCCAGGAGTTTCTCGCTCTCAGGCTGTGGAACATCTTGTTGGAGGTGAGGGAGGTGAAGAGCTTGTGGGAGGAGTGTGTGTTGTCCAATACAGTTATGCTGTCTCTGCAGAAGCAACTCCTGCATAAGATGTCCTGGATCGCAGGGAGAGGGGCTTCGATGATGTGCTCAGTGCTTTTTATGACCCTATCTCTACAGCTGTGTAGATGTGCATGACCCACACCATGTGGAGATGAAGCTCATAAATAAGCCCTCAGTCGTGCCTCAGTAGAAGTTGGTTTAGGATGCTCACTTGCTTTGGGTGACGCAGGAAACAGAGGTGCTGCTTGCCCCTTACACTGATTGATCATTAGCGCTTTTGGATCCTCTGTAAAGTTTACTTGAAGGAACTTGGTGCTGGCCATTCTCCCTTTTTATGGTTTTAGCATTACTGAGGGTCTGGTTATTCAGGTGCCCCAGGTCATCAGTTGTTTCTGTGTGTACTTGTGGATTTGTCCTTGCACCTGATTAGACCCGTTATGGTGGTGTCATGGGCTAAATAAATGATCCTATCGGAGCTGTACCTGCCACAGAAGTCATGGGTCATCATATTGAATAGTAGAAGTTGAGCATGCAGCTCTGGTGCATTGTCTGATCATTCCAGAGGTGTTGGGTCCAACCTTTCCAGCATATGGTCGATGAGTAAGACAGTCCAAAGTCCAATTACAGTTTTTCCCTTTTGGCTTCTCCTGTATGATGGCGAGAAAGGCAAAGCTGATGTCTAGAAGAAGCATCCTGACAAGCAGCCTGTCCAGATGTATCAGCACAGTGTGGAGATCCTCAAAATGAGTCTATCAGGAAGGGCGCTGCCTCGGTTTTAGGCGTGCAGGGTTAGTTTGTGGTCAGTGATGGAGAAGACCTCTTGCCACACATGCCAGACTTATCCTTATTACACAAAAAGGCATGGGTGAATTTTGCCCTCCTGATTGCCCTCGACAGATAGAGTCTGTTATTCATTGCACTTACATTGTGGGAAGTCGTTTACATGGTGTGCTTTGAGCTGTGTGATAAAGTGATACAGTCTTTAAAACACTGCTGCTAAGCAACGGCAACATTGACGCAAATATTTACATTATTGTCGTATCTAGCAGTGGTGTGACATAATGCGGTAAAAAAAAATGACAGAGGGCAAAGCTGAGGCCATTGGGAAATGAACATTTTCCCCAGACTAATAATACAACTATAAAGAAAGTCCACATGTAAAATTGAAGCAACAGGCTTTTCAGGTCCACATGGTTTAAGTCTCCTGCAATGATACCTATATTTAGCATGTATGTTTCTGATTTATTCATGATGCTGTAAAGCTCTTTAGTATTTACACCAGGAGGGATGCAGACCACTGTGACCATAATACCAACAAACTCCCTCGGTAAATGGAATGGCTGGAACTAATGGGTTAAAGGCTCCATCACTGGAAAGGGAAAAGTGTCTTGACACTCCAGAATAATTCAAACAGCATTCCTTGTTAATGTACATAGAGTCCCACTTCACAAGTATTACTGGAGGCTGAAGGGTCTTCCCAGAGGCTAGTCAGCCCTTCAAGCTGGACATCCTTCTCAGGAATAAGTTCACGGAGCAGCATCTCAGTAAAAATGCAGCAGCCCTTGATCTTCTAATATACAGTCAGTTGGAGTGGTCCAGTTTACTCTCCAGTGAACGGACACTGGAGAGAAACACAGACAGTGATGCCAGTCTTAAAGGGCTAGCCATTAGCTTAGCATGCAAGCCGGCCAACAGTGCTTGCGGCATTTGTCCCTGGGAGTGCTGTACTGGTTGGTATTAAAAAAATCCTTGTTAGCTTTTCTTCCAACACTGCATCCAGTTGCTGTTTGCTGGTCAAACCGATGTTCAGGGGGGTCTGATGATCACAAGTGGTTCCACAATGCACCCTAATCCTGTTTAGACAAATAAACAGCATACAAGAGCAGTGTGTGAAAGAAAAGCAACATGATTCCAGAACAGCGTAAATATATAAGCAGTTGCTTTTCACTGGTTAAATATATATTCTCTTTTGTGTGTTCCGAAAATCCATCAGCGTCTGTTTTTCTTCGCTCCTCTTTTAATAGAACGATGATTGAGTCTAAAGCAGCTTACTACCACAGCCCCCAGCGTGTCACTAAAGGTAGCAAGCTCTTGATCCTGTGGTGCCATGTGACAGTCAGCCATCTCTCTCGTCACCTGCTGTGAACATGATCCTATCAGGCACAAGACATAGCACATGACGGAATTAATGGTTCCTACATCTTGCAATCAGCTGAGTTTGCCAATTACTAGTAAAATACTATTTACAAAATAATTATTTCCTCAACAAGTGCTTGTAATTCATTTAAAATGTAATCAGATTTAACATTTGAACTTATTAAAATATTGACGAGTAGTTTGACACAGAAATAAGTGGTATTAAATCATGTATGTTAATAAGATCATAAAAGAGAAGCCAAACCTCCCTAAAGCAAAGGATGACTGAGTTTAGATTGAGGTCATTGCTCTAAATGGAAACCAGGAACTTTAAAGTTTTGTGTCACTTTTCCGGAGTAACTCTAAATGGGTTTTTCATTGAAAAACTTTGTGTTTTGGCCTCGATCTGAAAAACACATAAAAAAAATTGGGATGTTGTAAAAGCCAATTTTGGAAAAGATTACTTTGAAAGTACAATACTTACAGAGGATATCAAAGTATATTTAGAGGCTTTTCGAGATTTGGATGTTTTTACACTTCAAACAGTGATTATATGTGAGTTATGTCTTGAGTGTGTATTTTATCCTTTTACTCTTTTCTCAGTTTCTCAGCATACTTCAATCCCTCCAGGTCTGAGAATAATGTTATTCTGCTCACATGCACAATCTCACATAAGCAACATTGAATTAAGTGTGAGGTTTATGCTAAGGAAACATCCCCACAACACTAAGAAATGGTGAACACCACGTGTTGCACAGTATATAACAGCACAAGGCTGACTGACCCACAAACATGCTCGTGGAAGTATTTTTTAATGCCAGTTACTGTTATTTACTGAGAGATGAAAAAGGTTTTTGGAGTGCATGCTGCATTTCAGTGTTCAGAAGTCGTTTCTCCCTCCTTTCCTGTGGATCTATCACATTGTAAAAGAAGCAATAAGCACTATAAAATTATTTTTACGCACACGTTGCCAATATGTGTTGTGCAAGGACTCCCTAAGGGGCAGGGTTGAAAATAAATAACAGGCTTCTCTAGGGTTAGGTCAGGGTCATTTGGCCCTTTTGAGTTCTCCCCTGCTCTTAACATTAGGGCAAAAATTAGGCATGGGGGTGTCCCATTAGGGAACAAGCATAGGTTAGCCAAATGAATGACACTTTAGCCACCAAACACAAAGGGCAGGAGCAATCGCTTTTGTGACAGTGATGGTGTAATGCTTTGAGTAAAAATCAGCATATTCTTGGGCAACGGACAGTGTAAGGCCTTGAGCACAGTCCAGTAGAACATTTCTTGCAGAGGACTGTGTTGAGTGGACATCCACTCGATGTGTTCTTGTTGTTTGCTACTAAATAGCAGATTAACCCCGAAGGCTTAGCCTGCAGCTGGTGCACAGTATTGGAACAAGGTGTCTGCAGGGACCCTGCTTTCTATCTCTGTTTCTTTTTGGTCCAATCTGAATTACTGCAAAGAGGGATTTTACACAAAAGGCCAGTAGTACTCAAGTTATCAGTGGAAAAACAGACAAAGGTGGATGAGGCTTAAGGAAAAGAGACAGTTTTATATCACAACAAGGTTCATTTTATTAACCAAGGTGGGTCGTGACAAGTTCATCCTGAAAATGAAGAGGTACAGAGTGTTATATGTGAGGTCAGAAAAGCTTTCAAATTCCCAAAGAAGTAGTTTGACAAGTTGATACTGAGAATTACACGGGCAGATTGGTTATGTCTGCATGGTGGATATGAAGGCTCCGAATGAACAACAGACACAGGCTTGTCTACAAACCAATCAGTGTCAAGTAAAGGTAGAGGCTGCCCAGGTGACGTACGTAATATCATACAAAAATCTTTATTTTGCTCCCTAAATCTCTCACTAACTGGATCAAATGGCGTAATTCTTGATATTAGTACAGTAGCTGTTTCCTGCTAAGCGAGGCTGAGCTAACCAGCAGCTTTCTGTAAGCTTCATAAAACTGTCCTACGTTGAATATGGATTTTCCAGTGCAGGCATATAAGTTTTGCTTATGTTCTCTCTGAAAGATTAATTCATTAACTGTTTTCCCAAAGGACTTCCATCTTACTCCTTGCAAGAAACCACAAAATATCAAACTCTTTGACCAAATAGCTCTGAGTCAAAATATACTACAATAAAGCTTTTACTAATATAAAAGCCACTTCAAGATATTGGAAGATGTGACATCATAGATGTGTTAGCACAGCGTTGAAAGCGATCAGATAATGAGATTGTAACGTTTTACTGCTGAGATAATAATTGCAGTGCTCTTCTTGATTACACAGTGATGCCTTTGAAAGGGTCACAACCAGCCTCGTGTTGCCCTAAAAACCTGATTGAGATTCGGTTGGATGTGTACACACAAACTCGCTTTCAGTGTCAGCCTCAGGGCGAGTCACTAATTCACAAACAGCTTTACAACATGTCTTTGCATATATGTTTTTAAACAGTTCAGTGGAGAATGTTGTTAGTGTACAGGCACATTTGGAGGATCTGTTAACACAAAGCCTGCAGTGGTCATTTTTTTCCATTTGCCATATATCTAATAGGTAGTTCCTCTTATAGTCCCTTTTACTGGAATTGTACAGCCTAAAATGAGAGCTCCAGCATCCTGCAATGTGTCTTATGAGAGCACAAAGCATATGGGGGAGTATTAGAGGCCTTGTGAGGTTATGGGGAGAAATTGGCCATTTGTCTGTCACATTCAGCCCATTTCTCCCATTACCTGTACAGACCCATTACAAGCTGTAAGAGTAATAACTCCACATGATCTATGACTGTGATGGGGAAACCAGTGAGACCTATATGTATCCATGCAGTGAATGTTAGCTTCCTGCCTATGTACGTATATATGTTCCTGATGTGAGGTTTAAATATTTATTTATTTTCTTTTTTAAGTTTCATTTTACTGAGCTTTTTCCTTAGTGACTGAAAATCTTTGTCAGTGTTTTTTTCACTGTACTCTCCTCCTGAGAATATGAAGCCAATGCCATATTCAAAAACCACAGAACTCATTCCTTCTGCTCAACAGTTTCCTTCCCCTTTCAAGTCCTTGACACAGAAGGGGAGCTCATGCAGAAAGGATATGCTCCATCCAAGTATTGTACCTGCTGTAAATGATAGATTTATAGCGAGGCTGAAAAACTGGAAGAAAAGAAAAATCTCGGTGACGTAAGACATGACAAGTGAATAGACATGAAAAAGAAACCAAGCGCTGAGAAAATTGGATTTTCAAGAGTGCCTTGTCTCAGAAAAAATGACTGGTCAGAGGGTGTTAGTGAGGCAGACTGGCTTTCATTAGCGTAGTCATTTGGCATCGCTGAACCATGAAGATGGTTAAGTGATATTATGTTAACCTCCTGTTTTACATCTAGAGGCGAGATTAAATGTAATTAGGTGGCTTTTGTATTTCCCACACAGTCTTCTGGGTAATTGATGACTGACTGAAATCTTTTATTGACTGTCTGCACTATTGTTCTGATCTCAGCCCTGTGCTGTCTGCCATTTTCTCGACAATTTGCCAAGACCACAGACATCAGCTGGCGTGCTAAGGCTTTGACTTTCACTGGCCACATCAAAAGCGAAATAGTGTGTTCTGTTAAGCAATATACGGTATCTCGGTCCTATTTTTAGTCCTGGGTTTGGCTGAGAAAGATATAATGAATGTTGAATGTCTCCATGCCGGTGAAAATCATCAAATACCTGGAGCTAAACATTGAAGCGCCGTACCCTATGTATGACCTTTAAAATATAATTGATGTATCAGATTGTGATATTGGTGGCCTTTTTAATAAAAACATTTACTGTGGCGGCAGGAAGCAGTTTCATGAGAAAACGCACATCATAGCAGCTCTGTAATGCAGTGGTCACAATTCTGAAAAAACAACTTTACATGATTCTGCCATGGACATTTTTGCTTTTGTGAGGTAAATAGCTAAACGTCTGTAACACTCGGTGATTCAGTTACATGTTACCTCAATCATCTGATAAGGTTGTTGAGAAGATTGTTAATGCTGGAGAGACATTGCAAGATAATGTGTAAACTACAAATCATGCAGCTTTGACTTTAAAACTCTTGGCTGTACTTTTTGTGACAGCAAGTTCTGCTACAATCAGGACAAAACACATTTTCCATTCTGCAAAAAAGTAAAGGAATACTCTATTAATTGTGTATATCCCACATTTTTAAGTTAGAAAAGTATAATTCATACAAAAAACTAATTATATTAGCACAATATGCAAAGTGGTGTTTGTGGCCCATTTGAATTATAGAGGTGTAACACTGGGACCAGTTGTTATCTTTAAGGGGCCAGTTAATTAACCCTGAAATTAAAGGTGTTTGTTTTAGCTGGAGTTTTGTGTGAAAATATTGTAATATTAAATACTGCGTTATAGCCTGCTGATATCAAGTCAACCTCTTCTGCTTCAAACAAAGACTGTTTATATAGATGGACGACATCACAGCTCATTAAAAGTGAAGCCAAAGTGTACTCGCTCACCCCCTGGTGGCTGGCTGCAGTATAGGTCATACGTCCTCCACCTCCTCCATGTTAGAGGAGGGGACCAACTACAGCGCAGACTGTGGCGCTAAATGACGTCATTGGTTCAACATGGCATTGTGTGAATCAAGGATATTTTGGATTCATTTCAGGATAGTTGGAGGAAGTGAAGACGCGTCGTCCATCTTTTAACACAATGTAGGAAGCATAATATAGTGGTGAATAAATACACAATACACATATCATAGAGATGCTTAATCAATGCAAACTTTCTTGCAAGATCTTATGATGATGCAGTTTTAGTGACCGCAGTAATTCCTGGGCTCCCATGAGGACACACCTGTGTAATGTAGGGACATCGTGTAGCTTGTTGTTGAAGGGGCAGGATCTCCAGACTATAACACGACTTCATGAAAGAAAGCCTTGGAACTATAGTTTGACAAAATGAAAGTCACTGCCCCTCGGTTACCTACACATTGCATTTGTCTAACCACAGTGTGTTTGTGTCCGCAGACATATTCTGAGGTGTGATTGGCTCATGCACAAGTTTCTTTCTGCTTTATTAGTTTGAGATTGTGTTTCATATTATTTGGAAAGTTTTTCAGGCATGTCCGGCATACTGTCCAGTGTCTCAACTCAAACAAGGTGTTAAAGCAGCTCCTTTTTTAACTGTATAATCCGTAGGTGAGACCCTTTTTGGTGTTTAGTTTCATGGACAGTTAACTAATTCAACCAGAAGACACGACGAGAACAATCTATCAGAAAGTTGAGTTGTTTTATGATCAAAGCGGTTTGAGATTCTGGTCTAGGAAGCAGTTTTATTCAATCAGTGTCACAGGTATAGGGAGAATGTGTTTGTTGGTTGAGTTTGTATTTTACAGTGGAGGAGGTCATTAGAACATTGGTTCAGTTAAATTTGCTCAATTCTGTGTATATGAAGTTGTCTGTTGTCTTCTGTTGTATTTAAGTCAAGTCATCATAAGACTTTACTGAGAACTCCTGCTACTTTCCTCTATTTTCTACCTGAGACATTCAGACATTATTATTCTGGCCATGATCATGCAGGTTGATGTAGTTCCTGCAACAATTTCTCTTAGATCTTGGCTTTATCGTGCTCAAATATTGGGAGTTCAGTGTCCAACTCTGCAAGCCATTGATGTGCAATGCCTTTGCTTCTCTATTCTCGAATGCACGGCTACATTTCAAACTCCTTAAGTTGGTCCAGGTTCTTCAAAGTGACCTCAGAGTCGAAACTGTTTAAGGGAATGCAGCATTTCAGTGGCTGTTGGCTCATTTTTCCTGTGACGTTTCAGCCCTGCTGGATGATCAGGATCATGATCATGATGATGAGAGCAGCTCTGGGGCTGGAGAGGCAGATGGGCCCGCATTCTCCCTCCTGCCTGCCACTGGTCTGACCTTTACCATCTCTTGAAAGCATAATACCTGTGAATTCTTTGATTATGGCCCGGCCAGACTGCCCGAGCCCACGACCCCTCACTGTTCAGGTGAGTGTTGAGGCAGTAGTGTGGACATGATTGACTCTCACTGGAAACCCTGCAGGAGAGCAGCGTTCCAACAGATGAAGGCAAAGGGATAGAGGGAATGGCAGATGAGAGAAAAGGGAGAGAGCTCGCCCGCCCCACATTCTCTGGCTAATTAAGTGTTATTATCCTGCACAACAGGAGGTACCTGAGAAATAATTGGCCACAGCGACAGCTAAATGTTCCAATCTGGAGGTGAAGCTAAAAGCACTGTAAAAGGTCACATGCCATTATGCATAATGCGGATCTTATTAGTGCCGCAGTCTGTCAAAAGAACCACCATGAATTCAGAGTCAAAATACTTTGATTAAAAAAATCCCCCTCTTCTTTGATTTAGGACCAATCTTGTTTGGGTGAGGGAAATTAGATTTTTATTCAGAGATTTCTGACCTGTTAATAAAGGAGTCCCCTGTTCAGTTCTGGCTTTTATTCCCACATACCTGGTAAAGATATGGTCTCTTTTGTAGTGCTAATGCCAAAATGAAAAATATATATATGCATATAGGGATCGGCCATCATATTGAAAATATAAAACATATAACCCCATTGATATTATGAAACAGAAATAACCACATTGTACTGAGGATATATATTCTATTGTAACAAGATTACTGTGTAATTTTACTAAGAGAAGGCGTTATTCAGTTAAATCAGCTAAAATGCACAGGTGCTGTGTGTTGGTATCAGCACTAGAAGCAATAATTCTTCCACTTCTCTTATATTTTCTAGCATAATGATTTTAATTGCTTGTTTTGCTTTGTTTTTTTTGAATTTTATTAAGATTTATATTTTGAAAGGAACAGACCAGAACTGTAAGTTATCTTGACGGCATTACAGCACCAGATTACAAAGAATCAGCGCAGAATATATGGCTCCAGTTCAAAGCCTGCAGCTGTTTATTTCGTCGAGTTTTTATGCTAGAATAGCTGCTTACAGCTGTTCCAGCTGTGTGGTAAAACGTGTGTTGCAATAAATGTCCACAAAGTGGTACGCACAAACGCCAGACCAGCCAAACAACTACTGAACAAAGTCCTGCAGTCACGTTCCTCCACCGCCACTTCACTACATGGTGGCATTAGTAGAAATGTGTAATTACGTCAAGTAATTGATTTACTCTGGGGTTTGAAATAATTAAAGACATTTGGAATAAAGGTCTAAATTATGTTGATAAATGTTCAATCAATACCGGACACAGTTTGATACAGTTTAAAATGTTACATAGATTACATTACTCTGAAGTAAAGTTGCATAAAAGTGTTCAAGTATCACCACTGTGTGATAAATGGGCCCAAGCAGAAGCAGATTTACTTGACAGCTACGACACATGCTCAATAATACAGGACTTCTGGCAGAGGGGTTATTTGTGGGAATTGTTAGGTTATTTATTTTTATTGTTTTGTTTGTTATGTATGTTGAACTTTGGAAAACTTGTTTTTTAATAAAAATATTTGAAATAGGAAAATATGTACCGTTTACCATTTAATCCTGTTTCATTTATTTTCAATTAAAAAGCATAGTACAACATCGATCATTGTTAAAATTGCTTTAAATGACTTTCTGTACGTAGAGTGATGTCCTAGGCCGACACATCTCAAAACTATAAAATTAGATAGTACTTTCCTTTATTCCTTCCTGACTTCTGTCCTTGTTCTTTGTCTCCACATATTCAGGAATTGGAGTCATAAAGCCTCGGGATAAGTATTTTTTTTTTGCTCTGGTTTAAAAAATTTCAACTCCCCCTGACCTGTCTTTGTCCCAGCTCACACCACCCGGGGCATATTGGGGTCAACTCTCATATCTGCATTGACTTTATATATAATCACTTTACCTCCAAGAGTCACTTTGTCTTCTGTCAGAGGACAAATTTTTAGTGCAGCGAACAGTCATCGTGGAGGTCGGGATGACAGATTGAACAAAGACTTCTGTTTGCATTAGCCATAACTTAATACATCTCTGATAGGGATGTGTGAAGGTGAACGATAAACCGTGTGGAGGATAATGAGATAAAACTCGCAGCATTGGTTGAGTCCCTCGTACTTGTGATGGGAATCTTCATACAGAAATCGTATGAAATCTTTTTGAAACCTGTTTTATGTTTTTATTCCAGTGTTACTGTACCAACATCACACACAACATTAAAAACCTGTAGCTGGTTTAATGGATATTTTGCAAGTCAAACTTTTTCCTTTGTGTTTCAGCCTCTTGTCCAAACGGCGTTTTAAGTTGTTAAAACATGAGATTTTTTTACAACACCAACCAAATGCAGATTTCCCAAACTCTGGTTTCTGTGCTTCCGCGTGTTCATGTAAAACAGCACATTTAGAAAACAATGACGTCACAATTTACTTTGCACGTACCTACATGTTGCTTTATATCACAGGACAAGTTCACTGAGCACACTCACAATATTCTTCTCTGGTATTTGACGCATTGTTGATGTCGACTTTATCGCCCCCTATTGGCCCTGCATACTTGTTCGTAGTAGTTTTTGTGTTCTTGTGTGAACAGGCATGTCTTGTAAAATGAAGATCGCGTGGAGATTTTTCAAAACCTGTGGGGAGAATATCTGTTAAAATAATATCATCTGTAGTGCAGACAAGGCTTTAATGTTATGGGTGGTCAGTGTATTTTCAACTGTATCACAGAAAACTCGAAACTTCACTGCTGTAGCCACAAAATAATGAGGAGACGGGATCAGTCGAGGACGTACATTTGTCTCTCTGTGATAATGACGTGTCAGGAGTGTTGCTGAAGGTTCTTCCCACTGATGCATCAAGGCAGGGCCTCACATTCTTCCTAACCTTACTATATGCGAATGCATTTATTGGAAATCAAACTTTTAACCTCAGTAATCAGCCCACCCTCGCAATTAGCGTTGTCCTCATTCACTTTTTCACTAAGCCACACAGTTGCCTTTTCATATAAGAAAGTAATAACCCAACCAAGAGAGCTATGAGGCGAATGCTTTGATGCTAAAGCTTGATGCATTTAATGTTGTTCAGCAGTTACTGTCACTGGGGAGCTGTAAGTAGCACCAAAGCAGTATTTCTACAACACTCACACGTTGCAAGTAGGGATTCAAACTACAGAGGAGACAGACAGAGTTTTTACACAATGCAGAATTTAGCAAGAATATGTGAGAATATGTGCTGCTGTTATTATTCACCTTGTTTCCACTGAAGAACAACATTCATAAGATCTGTTTAGCGTTTGGAAAAAATAGTAAATGAAAATGTATTTTCCTGTTGCCAGTTGAAGGAGTTGCCCTCACATAGTGGTGTATTTATCTTTTCAAGGCTGCCTAACCAACATTTATAAGGATTATAGAGACATTTATTCTTGAGTTATTTATTTGTTATGTGCCTTATTCCATAGGCCACAGGTGTCAAGCTTGCTCATCCATCCCTACAGTCCATTATCCACAGGAGTGGGCAGCCACGATCCACTCTGCAGCCTGAGTAGTGCCTGCATTCAAAAACTATTGTCTTTTAGTCCACACAGGAATGTTCTTGTGTGGTCGACTGTAGAACTAGAGCGGTTATTAACCAGTTACTTGCTCTGAGTTGTAATACAAAGATCTGAAATTAAAAAGGCACTTTGACTTGTCACCTGCTTTCAGACATGCACTGAAGTCCATACATTCTTCTGGAATCTTCGAGAAGGCATTTTCTGGAAGAGTTGTGATCACAAATCACAACTCTTGCAAATCACAATCAGGCACAGGTTCCAACACAGCTGGTACCGTACCTTGCTGGTATAAGCACTGAAACTGTTACTTGGTGTTCAATTATCATAGTTGGGTTAGGTTTTATTTCTTATGTGAACTTGGTATGCACTTCTGCACTTGTTTATATTTTTAATTTCAAGTTAAGTATAGTGTCAAATGCCTCATCAGTCATGACAGTGAGCCTGAAGCAGCTAAATGAAACCCTGATTCCGATTTTCCTGCCATGATGTGTCAACATATTTGTTCGGTGAAAAACACTCAAACATCTAATTTGTAAACAGCCGAAGTTCACAAGTGATGACTGATGTGCCGACTTAACAACAGACATGGATTTGATAATTGGCTAACGAGGTGCTAATAACCAGACAATACTTGGGAGAAAAACAAACATCCAGAACATCATTACCTTAAAGTGATACTGCATCTCCAGGCAGCAAAATATACAGTTTGTATTCAGTACAAATAAAATGCCACGTTGTAAAGATAAAATGTTCCCTAATGAGGACAATGAGAGAATAAGTCCCTGTGAGTTTGGAGAGTGAGACGCTTTGTTCCTGCTGCGAGCAAGTGTAACATGAATTAATGACCAACCAGCAGCACAGTGTGTTGTTATTTCACAGACGGCTTTGATGAACTGAAGGAGCCATGGCAATACTTTTAATACAAAGGATTATTGCTTTCTTTATCTTTGCTCCACACAACACAATAAGAATCGACTGCATTCATAAACGCGCTGAACAATATGAGGTGTTGTCAGATAACTGAACATCATGCTGTGAATCGCCAGATTTTGTTATGAGCAACTGACCTAGAATCTCGCGTTTTGCAAAAGAAAGTGTAAACAGCACCCATCTCCCCGGTTTGCACGGAGCAGATGGCTGATGTGAAAGTTTCCAAACAGTGTGAAATTGATCATTTGTGTTCGCGAGAATTCCGTTATCGGGTTACAATTTTTGAATATTTATGCCCCCCCCCCACTGAGCTTTTCTGTCAGCCAATCATTCACCTGATGCTAATGACCAGATACCAGCTCCTCTGTCCCTCTGATATCATGCCTGAAGATTGATGTATTGATCTGCTGAGATTGATCAGGGCAGGGATGATACAGCAACATTACATGATTTATTCAGCTTCTAATATCTCATGTCAGGAAGACCCTCTGGGATTTGTCTGTCGAGGCCCAGTGTACTTTCATCATCCACTCAGATCCTCTTTCCACACCACAGCTCCAGTTTATCCAGATGTAAGAAGCAAGGCAGTGACAGACTCCACTTATTAGCGAGACTGAATACTCCAATAAATCCCAACACAGTTTGAAAAGCGGTGCTTCTTATATGTATTCGATTGTTGATAGAGGATTGTTTTTGTTCCTTTCTGTTTCCCACTTAATAAAACTGCAACATGAGTCTGTGGATGGAAAAAATTTAAGGCAATCAAACGAGCATTTTTCCATTTCTCCAAACAAGACTTAACCGAAACAAGACAAGCTTGCCGCTCTTAATTTATTTGTATTCATCAGTTGGAACAACACATTTCTGATGCATTACACATACTCACTACATGGGCATGCTCTACTTAAAGCACTTGTGCCATTTGTTTACAAAATCCCCAAAACCTAATGAACATGAAATCACAGTCGGACGGTCTTCCAGTGGTGAGCAGAGAATCTGCTCAGGCGTCGGCGGAGCGGCTCAGCAGGCTGTTCTGCACAGCCCACGGTTCAGCTTCACACAGCCACGATACCAAAGGTTCTTCATTCAATTTAATGAGCAGCTGACCTTCAACAGTGGACCAGTACACACCTTCTATATTTTATGCTGTGTTTATGTCCCTATTCATCACGTCCCTGTAACCCTGCACACCAAAGGAAGCATACTGTTTATACACACGAGATTTACTTTGACCCGACACTTATAGCAGCAGTTGAAGTAAAGATAGGCTCCTTTGTACAGCCTTCCAAAATTAAAATGGCCAGTCCCTGAACTTCATATACACTGGACATGACCCTGAGCTCACAAACTCTTGGAAAGAGCCTGAACTTCTACATATGCATGATTTCGAAGTGACGACAGCCTCAACATGCTCCATGTGTCTCTTGCAGGACAAAGGGGTTTGAAGAGAAACAACATTAAGCTCCTGTATTCATGTCAGCGTACAGTAGATATGTTAAAATATGATTGGAGAAAGAATATAAAATGTAGCCCAGCCAAGTCATTAACCATATTACTAATCTACAATCATGCAGAGGATGTTGGGTCCTCTAGATAAGTGAGGTATGAAGATTCATTTAAAAAAGGAAACACATTAAAGATTATTTGAAGTGAGGTTATATGAGTACTTGAGTACTTCTGCCTGCTTCTCCAAACTGGGAGAGTGCCAACCCAAATATACTGCAGGTGATAAACTGACTAGGGATAAGTACTTCATGCAACCCCACTTCAGAGAATCCAAACTCATTTTCAGGCTCTTGTTGTTACAACCTTGTGCTAACAGCATGTCTAATTTGTTAATCAATGTCTTGAGTATTATTCTTTGTAAATAAGAAAAGTAAATTTTCTTGGTGTCTCTTGCAACACCTTTTAAAAAGATAAAAACTAAAAAGGAAATTAACTGATTGTATCTTTTTTCATTATGATGTCTATTATCCAATGATGACGTCAGTACCTAAATCTTCTCCTGTGCCCTCTCGACTTTCTTTTGGACATATTTTCAACAATTATTTGTGCCATAGATGGAAAGTATCATTAGATTGTCTAATGAATGACTAGTCTCCCAGCAGTGAGTGCAGAATTTGTTCAGACTTCAGCGGGCCATTGGCGCTGTTCGATGCGACCAGTGGATGCAGCGAGCCCTGTTGTTGTGGGTGGCTGGAGGGCAGGCGAGCTTCCATCAGAGTCAAAGATGGGTCGGACCCGTGATGCATGTGGCATGTTGTTAGTTCAGCTGGTGGGGAGGGAAGGGCGGTCAGTGGTACCTCCCAGGCTTTCCATTCTGTCAGCCCCCCCATCCCATCTGTCCTGTGCTGACAGGCTGTGAGCAGAATAACAAGTCAGCATCTGTCCAGTAGTGAGATCCAACAAGTTATCTAATGCTCACAGATCATGATAACAATACAGTCTGGTCAGTTCAGTCACAGTAATCACATGCTCCTCTGTTGAAGAAAAAGTACACTACCTGACAGAAAACAGTGACCCAGCTAAGTCACTGTTTTTTGGAAAGATGCAGACTCCAGAGATCTGTACAATTCAGTTTCACTATGTCATTAATTATTGTCTTCAGACAGGTAAAAGTGTTCCGGGGCAAAAATATTAATTTTTAAACAGTGCTACCCGGCAACATCTGGGCAGCTCTTGCAAATTTTCAATTAGGGAATAGTTAAGTATTTGGGGAAATATTCCTTATTGCTTTAATCTAAGAGTGCAATGAGAAGACTGTTACTACTATGGCGTTTCCCCCAAAGTCAGTCTATGGTGGTAGCGGGGTTGCATGTCGCTCTCAAGCGCAAAAGATTCTCAGTGACAGGTACACAGGCTAAAGAGTGAAAAACAGGTTCTCGCGTGTGAGTGCCTACACAACTGCAGGAAGGTTCAGGGTCGTAGTACATTTCTGAAAGCAGCATTTTTTTATGTCCCATTTTGTGGTGCACAGACTTCATCCGGGTAACAAACTGCTGCTCCACCTCCACCACTCACCGAACACAGTAGATGCAGGAGGAGGTGTGCCTCTGCAGGACAGCAGTGGTGACTCACTTCTATGGAAAGTAGCTAAGGTTTGTCTAAAAGGAGCTAGATTTGTGCTTTTAAAATAAGGAAAGGGTCTTATAATAGAATGGGACTGTGCCAATTCATTTTGAAAGAGTGACAACTGACCAATGGGACTGATTGCCCAGGTATGACTCACTCACTCACATACATTCATTTTTATTTATTTAGTTTAGCTCATTTCAAACAACATTAATACTTAATACATGAATGAAATATGAAAAAACACCCAAATATAACAAAATAAAAGAGAAACTCTCTCTTAAAATACTGCAGAGAGAAGACTAGATGTTATAAATACAGATGAATAACATAATCTGAACATTGATAATGAAATGTTTGAACAGCAGAACAAATCTTGTAAATGTACACATGTAGCTAGTCACTGTACTGTCTTGACAATACATCTTCAATCTACTGTCAAAACTCAACTCACAACACCTGACACTATGAACTCTGAAAAGAGGAGGCAAAGTGTTGTTTTCTTTCCATGATGCTGTTAGGAAGCTCATTTATTATTTACTATAAACTACATATATTGCAGATGTTTCGCATGAATGGTTTTTTGGTCCGAAAAGATTCAACTGGTGACATTTAGCTTTTGTTCTGCTCGCTCGTGGGAAAGAGAAATTTTCATGCAGGGATCAGTCTAGAGAACCAAAAAATGCACTTTAGAAAGAGGAAGCAAAAGCTTGCCTCGGCTACCTGCTTCGGTGCTGTGACCTTCAGCCATAAAGGCAGATCCCTGCTATTTTGCAAGTCGATTATTGGGTGCCCTTTGTCAACAGCCAACTTATACTATTTGAGCTTTTGGATCAATAATTTTAAGTCTACCTCCGTTTGTTGTGTCCTCATGTGAGTAGTTTCCAGCCATTCAGGAGAAACCATTAATATTCATCTGGTGACAGACAAAAAGACAGGTTAAAAGCCATATTCTGTGGCCTCCTCCTGTTATGACACATCTTTCAAGCCTCTGGAGAAATCGTGGCATATGCACAATTCACCTCTCAACTCCAGCAAATGGCACTTTTGTCACGTTCATTGTTTATCTTCTTTCCGTGTTTTGCATATAAATAGTGAGGGTGTGTATTTGCAATATGTTGCATTGCCACGTAGAGTGGCGTGCTGTGTGTGGACTTGAAGAGAAGTGATCCTCAGGGCTATGGAAAAATTACTGAACCCTGCTCTTTGCACTCATGTGCAAAGCATGGGAATTCTTCAGTCCATTGCACAAGCTTCTCATGTTTCTTTCTCTTCCCTTTGGGCAGTATATGTTCTCACAAATACAGAAGAATTAGTACCAATGTGGTTCTTCAGAAGATACTACAGCCTTAATAATGAGAGCTCTGATTAGGCAGTAGAACCTCTGACTTTCATCTACTATTACAACATGGTAGCAGAATGTGTGAGCTACTGAACCACACCATGTCCGATCCTAACGCAAGCTGATATGTTACCGAGTCATTTCAACATTTTCATACAGATGAAAGCTACAGTAAAACTCAAGTGTGAATTTGCAATGAAATGGTGAGTGATTGCCTCCAAATCACCCATTTGAGTCTCACAGTGGTAGCAGTCCTAATCCCCCCCCCCAAAAAAATGAACCGACATTTAGACTGTGCGAGTTCGTAAGAGCACAACTGGGCTTTACTTTGATCACAGTGTGTGTAGTCATGCCATTTCATCATCACTTTATCCAGAAAACTTACTTAGAGACTGGACATTACTTTCATTCTACTTCTTCTTTCCCTCAACTTTTAAGTCCAACTAGTAGGCTTCTGATTGCTGCTGCTCATTGTTAATATTGGCAAGATGCAAAATAGTTTCTGTTCCCTGCTTTGACCTCTTGCTACTTTTTTAGTCAAAAATCCTCCCTGTCTTCCTAAATGGCAAAAGTCATTCACTCAAGAGCAGAAGTATTTGGAAGTTTCCGCTTCAGTTTGTGTCAATATCGAAGGAACAGTGTGGGAGCTATAGCCTAAGGATGGGTGATCTTTTCCAGGAAAAAGAAAGTCATACCACAATGTTTTTAATACACAATCTGAGTTGCAATCTTTCGTCACAATTTTGAAATATTGTTGAGATTACCCAGAGTCAAACCAGCCCAGGGACTTATCTATTTGCTCCATTTAAAACACAATGGTCCATTTAAGATCCTGGCAGATCAAACGATGCATCTGAAGTGCATCAGTATCTTATATCCTACATTGTCCATAACTTTGAATGGCAATCCTTAGCTAAATAGACTGTGGCTGCCTCAGTCACTTATTTCTATTGTTTTAGCAACAAATGACTTGTACTGACCTGAGGGAAACACTCTCGGCATTGGTCTTTCTGATGCTTCTTTTTAAGCCGGTTGAGTAGCAGTGCCCATTGATTGATTTCCATAGAAAATGGTAAGATTGCCTAACCCTGATATTGCCCTTTTAAATATAATATAAACACAGCACGAGCTATGTGTCCTTTCTGTTGTCATTCAGCATGAGGGGTGAAAAGGTGACCATGAAAGGTGAGACGAAACTCCGTCTGAAAGATAGCCAAGCTTGTTTGTCAAGATTAGCTTCTAAAAGGTATGTACGTCTACGTAAGTCTTGTAGATGAGGAGAAAATGTATTACATGGTGAGGAAATGCATTGTGTGTGTGTGTGTGTCTGTGTGTGTGTGTGTGTGTGTGTGTGTGTGTGTGTGTGTGTGTGTGTGTGTGTGTGTGTGTGTGTGTGTGTGTGTGTGTGTGTGCGCGCGAGTGTGCGACTGCGTCTTGGATCAGCTATCTGTCTTTGTATTTGACAGAAACACTGGAGTTTTATCTCACACACATTATTATGTTGCGAACACATCTGTATTGGGGGTGTGCTGCTCACCAAATGAAGACACGTTGCAGCTTTAATGTCATGTAACTGAGACATCATGTGAAATGTAACTTTAATGTTCATCTGTGATAGATGACATACTCAGGAAATTGTCTCCCAATCAGGGTTAGTGCACATATTTATGCACATTAAGTTCATATTCACACAAGCGGCACACATTACAACACACACACGGAGTTCCTCGATACAGGAGTGATTTGAGTGTTGGACAGTGGTTGTACTAAGGACAGTGCTGTGTGCTGCATGGAGAGAAGAGGGGACAAAGCTTTTGCTGAAGCAAGCCCTCCTCTGCCTGATTGTTCTGTTCTTTCTGCTGGAGGGAAGGAGAGTAAAGGCAGCAGCAGAGCAGCAGGTGGCCACAGCCTGTTACAACCGCGCACGCTGTCTGTGGTGGAGTACAGGAAGAGCGGGAAGACTGAACATGTTGGCAGCTGTATGTAGTAACGCTGGGGCCGTGTTCAGTTTGTGGTGACAAACCAGAACAAGGGTGGTGGAAAAAGCATATGGTTCCGTATAATCGGACCACTAGAGTAGTTACATTGACCATGACTCGCTTTAATTGTCCGTGACACAAGCGTGACTTGTCAACCTGTCTGTATAAAGTCCTTTTGAAATTGAACTGTGCAGTTTTGCAGTGGTGGCTGCTGCCGTCATCCCTGAAAGTCAGAACTCTTTGTGATCTCTCATGGACACGACAGGGGAGTAAGAGGGTGTTCGGAAATTTATTGTGGTGCTACCGTGTCATTGATGCAGATCAGAGCAAGCTGATAATAAAAATGGGCTTTAGAGGGCATGGATGTCGTCCTGTGAATTCATCTTTGTGGAGCTCGCTATCACGGCTTGTTTACAAATCATAATCATGCTTGCGGTTTTATTTTTTGTGAACAAGAGAAAACATCAAGGCTCAGAAACTGCAGAAATTACAACATAATTATACTGAAAAGACCTCAAGCAGCAATGATATTGATTTAATAAAGATCATGATAATTTTTTGTGATGAAGGAAGGTGAATATAGTACTGAGGATACAGTTTAAACACAGGTTTTTCAGCTTTAATATTAGAGGGAAAGCACTGGATATCAGATAGAGGTACAGAAACTATTTAAGTGTAACAGTTCAATCAAACTTGTCTTTTCATTGAGCCGAGATCCCTCGTGTTTGCTCGAGGGGAAAAAAAGAGCAAATATCAGCCCACCGTCTGCCGCCCCGACGACTCCGCACCTTCAAATATGAAACATGGAGAAAAACAAGAAATACAATATTTTGTGGCTTTTATGCTAATTTGACATTTCCCCTGCCGGCTCCACAGAGCCAGGTTCTCTGTTGACCACAGATACCTGCCTGTGTTAGTGCTGAGGTGGCAGCCGCCTCTGTTGCATTGAGTTCTTATTATTTGTTATCAACAAATTAATACCTTTCAACTAGAAATTACACACATGCAAGTCTAAAAGTTGAGTTGCTCGTGAACCGAGTTATGTGAAGTGTATGTCAAATCTGTCAGTGCACAGGCATATCTCGTGGCTGCACCTTGGGAGCTGAATCGCAGTGCATAGCAAGCATTATTTTTTTTCCCGAGCTCTATCGTAAAAAGATTGAAGCAAAGATACAGGATGGTCCTAAAATACAAAATAACAAAGTCACTGTGTCTTAAGAGCACAAGTTTATATAACTGTAAACGTGTGACTGGCCTTTTTCTGTTTGACATGTGGGCATTAGCAAAAACTAAATACAAACCAGTTGATAGAATTTCATCAATTGATTAAGAATTGATCGCTGCCAGTTTAATTTTCATTCGTTATTTACATTCAAAGTGGGAACTACAGTGTTCAGCATTTAACGATTTGAAATATCGTTGCCAGCAGCTTTTTTCTAATCACATTTGAAAGAATAGCCAAGTCAATCTTGACCACAGTTTAGATTCCATCCTGTTCCCATATTTTCCAGTCATCTGTCATAGAGAGATATCCCCAGCAACCTCAGGCTTTCATAATCGATAGATCGTCCCTAAATAACATCCAATTAAAGCTTAATTTGTGAAGTCTCTGTTATACTAACAGTGTTGTGTCTGTGTGTAAACTCATTCATTTCAAAATCCTGTAACTGCACAAAAGTGCCTGCAGAAGTACAGACTTTATAAAGGTGAAAAAGATATAAAAGATAAATGCACCATCAGTTTTTTTTAGAGGAAAACTGTCCAAATCTACAAATATACAAATGCTGCCCTCTTGAACAATAACATCATCTGGAGTGGGGGGGGGGGGCAATGGGGATCGGAGGATGGGACAATGGTATCAAGGTCCTGCCAATACACACACTCGACCAATTGTGAGTCTGCTTTTCATGTCGTTTTTATATCAAAACCCAAATAAAACCAACCTTATCATAAAAATCAGTACTTAAACATACATCAGAGTGATACGGACGACTTATAATATCAGAGACCATCTTTGATCATAGATTGCTATCGAATCAGACTTATGTTTTGCAACCAATGGAGACGCCCTCTGCTGGTCATTAAAAAGAAGATTTTAAGCACTCCCACATTGGCTTCACTTCATGGCTTTTTCAAAATGGAAATTGTTCTCACTCCAAGTTTTCACCTTCACAAACATACGTCAAAATGCTGCCACAAGTCTCCTTTTGCTAAAAATGACATTCACAGGAAGTACAGCTTTGACCCTGTTTGGTAGACGTGGAGAGCAATGCCAGACTGTTATTCATTACCATAGAAACTAAAGGCTGAATCCATCTCCACTGTCTTTATTCAAGTTTCTCCTTTAATTTAAACACTGTGAACACATTTCACATTTCACATGATCGTACTTCTGCTTCCTCTCAAATCTTCTTAAGGTATAAAATTGTTAGTTGTTTGATCTAATACTGACATTTTCCCACATTTCCCCAACAACTTTCTGACAAAAAGATGATTCAGCTCACACAAGCACATGGATAGATGTTGTAAAATCCATTAAATACGCTGAAGGATAACCAACACAAATACACTCAAATCTTTTTGTCCTAAAAAGTATTATTCTTGGATGCTGTAAATTACTTTTGGTAAAAACAGGGGTGAATAAAATTGCGTATTGCTTTGGATCATAGACTGTATATGAAAACAACATATAGGTGCAGCTAAATCATCTAGATTGCCCCCTGGAGGCTGGCTGCAGCAGTAGTCGTAAACCCCAATACCTCCATGTTAGAACACCCATTGATGTGATCAGGACATCTAGTTCCAAGTTCTGGAGAAAGATAGTGAGTAAACCGCCATTTTTTTTTTTTTTACAACTGAATTAACATTTACCTGATCAAATACATTGTGTTTGACAGAAGACTGTATATAAAGATGGACCACATGACAACTCTCCAAAAGTGAAGCCAATTCATATCTTCATCGCCCCCTGGTGGCTGAATCATAGGTTGTGGATGAAGCATGAACCAAACATTTATTAAGTATACGTAAAATACATTTTTCTCTGATGGATTCGGACTATTTTTAGGTTGTTCTCATCACACTGACGCATTTTCAAGTGAAAGTTTATTTTTAATTAGTTATTTGAAATTTTTGTGAAACGTCATGATTGACAGCTGAGACTGATTCGCAATTTGTTGAGTGCGTATATATATTGGCTGGAACTCAAAATATCGCGGCTCCATCTCCTAATTGCTACTGCGCAGACTCTGGCTCCGAATTATGCTTCGATTTTATTCAACAGGAAGAGGCAGAGAAACACCTTTACGGGTCTATGACTTGGATCAATATTTCAACATGTATTGTACGCTCTCTTAGATCCCCCTGTTGAAAACACAAACTTTCTGACTAGACTCTGGCATTAAAGCCTGTTTCTGCCACAGGAACCTAATGCTGGTTGCCACTAGTATATTTAAGGTGAGGGGTATAGACATTTTTCATTATCTTTACTGATGTGAGAACCAAAGTTGTATTTTGTCTGCCTCCTGACTCTGTGTGATACAGAGAGTGTGTGTGCATGGACAAGAGAGCGAGGGGGGGAGGAAGTGGAGAGAGCTCGCAAGTGAATAAGAGAAAACAACACGACAGAATCGAACGACACGATTCCGTGATGTTGTTGTGTAGATTGTGGGAATTGTGTTTCCCCCCAGAAAAGCTGTTTCTTATGAATCTGTTATTGACTGTGACAGTGGAAGCAGTTGTGACATATAACCTGCAGAACCTAAATGTTTCCGGTTTAGATGCTGAGGTGGATACCTGGGGCTCTGACTGTGGCATTTGGACGTACTTTGTTAAAAACACATAAAAGAAGAGCTTTGTCTAAATTACCCGGGGCGGTGTGAGACCTCCCTCCTTCACTTCATCGACTACATTTGAGATGTTCCTTTTGGAATCAGCAGTCGATTGCCAAATATCTTTACCTTTTGAGCTTTGTAGTGTCCACTATTTGTTCACATCTACCCTACGGCGTTTTTACACGATAATTTCTAACAGTCCAAATCACTTTTTATTTCATATTTTGAAAAAAAACATCTGCAACCAGTCAGTGAAAAGTTGACCACAGTCGTGTCCAATAGAAGCAGCTGTTGGCCGAGATGGTAAGTGTCAGCCTGTCCTCTGAGGGAGGACATCATTCACCCCCCCCTTTCAGCTCTATGAACTGCCTTTATTTCTCAATAAACACATCAAAAAGAGCACATTTCAACCTTCCCAGCATTTATTTTTTGTATTTTCACAACACTCACAGCGCAGCCTTGTGTTTGAAAAGGAGGATAAAGGTGCTCATGGATCAAGGCATTCAGCACACCAGTGTTTGTATAATGTATGGTTGTGTTAGGAGTGACTGTGAGGCCACACAAAATTCCCTGCTGCCGGGTTTTAATGTTTGTGCAAAATTACATGTTATTCACAATGTCCAAAATAACTTGAAGGTCAGCAGCGTTTAATCCTTTGTATTTCATTTTCAGTGCATCAAACACAACACAGGCCCAGGGTTTGGGAGTATAACTGGCTCTGACAAACAAATATAATGCCATCCGCTCCTTGAATTATTTTCATGTGCCAGATGTGGCCGCGTGTTTTTTACTCACATTTGGTATTTAGTCATGGCGTGGACTGTGAGCTTCCATTCCCTCAGTCTGAGACTGTAAATAAGCCCAGGATCCTCTGGGAGTGACTACATAAAACACTGTGGTTAGCAGACCTCAGTGCCTGCCAGAGGCTGAGCTAGACCACGCACACTTCACTCCTATCAAGTAAAGGCAATATCCACCATATCTCTGTTTATCTAGCAGGAGAACACACCATCAAGAGACAATTCTGCTGGAAAGAGGTGTAAAAGGCAGATGTCTGATTGTCTTGACAAAAGGCACTGAGGGAAATAAAGGATTTGATGGGGACATTTAGCCTTTTCTCACCAACAAATATGCTGTTTTATACCATCTTATCATTTCTAACATTTAATGTTCAGTTATACAAAAAAAGCCCTTTTATTTACGGCTTAAAATTTTATAATATAATTAAAAAAGGGTGAGTTCTTTTGTATCCGTGTGCAGTCATTTTGCCTCTCTGAAGCTCTCTCTGACTTGACTCGGCACGTGTGTTTAGAGCGGTTGAATTAACTTTTAAATATGCCTTTTCTCTAGAGGTCCCAGCCCCCTGTGATGTGACCCGCATGACTAATTCCATTTAAAGGGGAATAACATGCATTAGGGCTTGCACTTTTCTGCCTCGCATTTGCATAATTTTGTTTGGCAACTTGCAAAAAGGGCCATTAACAGCACTAAGACACACACAGCAAAGGATGGGGACGGAGGCAGATCAATAGTTTATATCAACATCTTTTTCGCAGCATTGATGTCCAGATCAGGAGACGTTCACTGATTCAAACTTGTGCTTGAGTCCTGTGATGCTGCCATTAGCTCCTGATAAGGGAACACCGTTGTACTGCCTCTCTTAATCTGTGACGGACACGTTTGCGGGATCAATAGTCTTTTACTTTTTTTTGGTCGCAAAGACAAGATTGATTGCCAGTAGTTGCCTCGTGCTGAATTTGTCTTCTCACGCTCCTCATTATTGTTTCAATTAGGGATTCTCTAGAGACCTTATCGGGGGTGGCATTAAAAACCGGCGACCCCTGTGATTTTCATCAAACACCACATGTTTGGAAGGAAAACCCTTCACTTCAACTTTATTCAGGTCAAGAAGTAAAAGCACCGTCCAAACATGTGGATTAAGCGGGGGGGGGGAGCTGTCTGCGAGAGGCATGTGGATGACCGGAGAAGTTGTGACTCTCGTCAGTGAGGAGGAAATAATCACAATGCTACCTTCTCATGAATTATTAAGTGCCCTGTGTCTATTTTAGCCCGTCTCAAAATGCTGCATCTCTTTCCGTGGGTCTGAGGCAGCGTGGAAGGCTTTTTTTTTTTTTGACAGCTGTATTAATGCTGATAAGCGAGAGTGTGTGAGCCGATCAAGTAGTGAGACAAGCGTTCGGAGCAGTAGCAGCACAGCACAGCACAGCACAGCACAGCAGCACAGCACAGCACAGCACAGCACAGCACAGCACAGCACAGCACAGCAGCAGCAGCAGCAGCAGCAGCAGCAGCAGTGCTCTAGTCACTAGGAGCCGCGGCGGTAGAAGCAGCAGCAGCACTATCAGTCAGAGCACAGGCAGCAGCGGCAACGGCAGCAGCAACAAACTCTCTCCTGTCTCTTTCTCTTCTTTGTGGAGTTGTTTCCTGCTCGGAGGACAAAAGCCAAGGAAGTGGGAGTGAAGTGATCCGGGGCTGATAGCTGCCATTAAAATAATACCAAAACGCAGACCTGGCTGCCCCCATGCCTATCGAATTTGTTTGCAAAATCAAATTTGCAGAGGAGGATGAGAAGCAGAAAAGCAAGCAGGATGGGGACAAGGAGAGCCTGATCGAGGAGAGCTGCACGCCTCCAGCCAAGGACTTGGCCGGGTTTGCTAACTCCTGCTCCCTCCATGGGATTAACCACATCTTTGTGTCTGGTCGCCTGGGCATCCGGCAGACTCTCTGGGCTCTCGCCTTTTTGACTTCCCTGGCCCTGTTTCTGTACCAAGCAGCTAAGTGTGCCATCTCTTACCTGGAGCACCCTCATGTCACAGCTCTCAACGAGGAGGC
Source organism: Verasper variegatus (assembly GCA_026259375.1). NCBI lineage: Eukaryota > Metazoa > Chordata > Actinopteri > Pleuronectiformes > Pleuronectidae > Verasper > Verasper variegatus. The sequence goes on from CM048052.1 coordinate 7,105,998, forward strand.
AACCCCTGAGATGGTTTTCCCCGCTGTGACCATCTGCAACATCAACCGCTTTCGCTTCTCCGCACTCACTGATGCCGACATCTACCACCTGGCAAACTTGACAGGTCTGCCCCCCAAAAACAGGGATGGGCACAAACCCACTGATTTAATGTATCCTGCCCCTGATATGCAGGACATCTTCAACAGGACGGGACATCAGTTAGAAGAGATGCTCATGAGCTGCAATTTCAGTGGACAGAACTGCTCGGCCGAGGACTTCTCTGTGGTGAGTGGAAAAGTTTCTCGAAGTTCACATGATCTGATTTCTCCTGCACCGTCATTGGTTCCATCAAAGCATTAGTTGACAGAACAAGTCTCGTAAAAATTCAAAAATTTAGCCGAAGCATGTGTGCATAACTTTACAAGGTTGAGCTGGTTCATGCAAAACTACAGAGGAGCATGAAAGTAGAATGAACACTCAGGAGCAAGAGGGATTGAAATTCTCTCTGTGCCTGCACTCATCTCCTGGGGCCATGTGGTTCCCACCATACATTTCTACATGCAACATTCATGGCTTCGGCTCAGTCATTGAGCTGAAACTCTCTTCAACCTAAGTTCTTAGCAGCAACAGTGTTGCTCTCCAGCCGAGTGTTTCAGCCTGAACCAGAATCTATTACGTCAAAGAACAAAGGCTACTCCCAAGCCAGAGAAACAGAGAGCTGTCATATGTGGTCGTACACTTTTCCCAGGCAAACTGTGCTTTAATGCTGCCTCCAACTCTGTTTGCTCAGAGTGCATCATGGCAACAAAATTGTCATCGACGGTAGCAGAGTCTCGTCTTCCTCTCTTTTCCCTCTCTCCCTGTTGCTGCCCCTCTTGCTCTTTCTGTCATTGCAGAGCAGCTGCCTCTCTCTCTCTGAGCTTTCTCTCTCTGAGCTCTTGTACCTTTCAGGAGAGGAGGAGTAATGCCTCTTCATCGTTGTATTTCAATCTTGCTGCTGTTAAGATTAAATATTTAAAGACAGACATACATGATTTTTGCATTAGCCAGATTGACTAAAAGGAATGAAACAATTTCCATCAGAGGGGAAATGTGTGTCTCTGTGTGTGTGTGTGTGTGTGTGTGTGTGTGTTTGAGAGAGAGAGAAAGAGAGAGAGAAAGACAGAGAGAAAGGGAGCAAGGGATCAGGTGAAAGAGGGAGAGTTTGTGCCTGTGTTCTGTGCACTATTTATTAAAGGCACTGTCCTTGCAGGAGATGGATTTCCCCATCTCTCCTACAGGAAAAGGAATATGCAATTGCTTTTGTGATGATAAAGTGCAGGTGTCAAGTCTTAATAGGGTATGTTGAACATTGATATGCTCACCTTCCTGAGACCTAAAGATTCTGTCTCATCACATGGATGGCACTACATTACCTGTGATCTGCCAAATTCCTCTAACGACGCACCGATGTATTTATTTCTCCCAGTTGTCTTCAAAGGCAGCCTCTCACATGGGGGACATCAAATCACCTGTGACATGAGAATGGATCCCCCTCCAAGAAATTCTCAGTTGCTCTATCAGGCTCCTCAGGGGAGCCAGAAAAAACAAAAAGCAACTCCATGACTCTAAAAGTTTATAATGTGCTTCGAGCAAGTTTGACAGCAATGTCCTCTGACACTTTGACACCCGGCCCTCCCTGAGTACATTAATTAGCGGACAATTGTGACATCCAGGAAATGTCTGTCCTGTGTCAGTGCATGAAGCGTCCGGTAGCTCTCCGTGGACGGTAGGTGACTTCATCACAGATTAGGATCCCGTTTAAAGTTCCCTAAGCTGCTGTTTTGTCTCTGTCGGCGATGTGATCTGCATTTTCTGGGGCTGTCAGTTAGATTTGTTACAGGCTACTTGCTGCCTCCGTGCATGACAAATCACTTAGTCTGCGGATGCACTTCTGGGAGTGCACGGGGAGGAAGCACTGGGAGTCCTGGGAACAGAATGTAAAAGTCACAGTGCAGATGAAACACGCAACTGTTTGTGTTTGCATACGTGTGTGTCGTATCTTTAAATCCCACATCATTTAGTACAGCAAAGAACATGCAAACATGTACAAGCCCACATACAAAACCCTCTGTCATTTTTCTTCCTTCCACATCGGCTTCTTGTAATGTGTTTTCTTTCCATTGATCAATCTGGGAGATGATGAAATATAATTGAAATATTATAGACATTCTAGATTTTCTGTAAATGGACCATGTTGGGGGGGGGGGGCATTAGATCTCAGGTTTGCATTTTGCCGTCGTAACTGATTGCTTATAATTTAATGAATCATTGCATTTGAAGGTGATATGAAGAAATGTTTTATGCTTTAAATACTTCAATTTCAAGAGATACATGTATGGGTTTTTATCCTTAATGCATTAGTTTATTCCCACTATGCATTCAGTCACAGTTCAAAAGGCTTAAATGAATACTTACAGCGCCAAAATCGTCTGGCTGCTCTAATTTAAGGCAGGAAAATACAGAAACCACGCAGCAGTGAAATTTGTTTTCCTCTCTTCAGCATGCTGGACTAGCGTGATTATTTGACTGTCGGTAATAAGGCCATTCTTTATAATTAAAGATTACATTATTGACTTGGATTAATCACAGAATATAAAGCTGATTCAACAAGCCATGAATAAATAGATTAATATTTTTCTCCTAGTCTGACTCTGAATAATTGTTCATCTATTGTGCAGTGCTGTCGCTGAGATGAGCAGTGAGCCCTTTGGCTTTTTTCTTTTTAAACAGAGCTCTGAATTGGTTTGCTCTGACTCTCAGCTGTGTTTGCTGCTGCATTATCAGATTTTGCTCTCAGCAAGGACAGATCCCTTCTGCATATATTCATGGAGATAGCTAAACAGCTATAGGGAAGCATGTGAGGTGATCTATAAAAACACAGGTTAACGGGGACAGCAGTGAGCAGCTCTCCGCCTGCAGTCTGTCATTGTACCGAAGCCACTATTGTGTGTTTTATAGATAATTGAATGTTTAATAGTATAAGTCACGGATGATGTTGACCCTGCTCAGCTGTCCTGTCTTTCTCATGGCGTGAAATCTAAAACTACATTTATGTGAATCAATACTGTGAATAAATGGCACAAAAAGAGACATTATTGAGATGATCTCAACACATATTCTGCCCTTGTGTGATTCATGTGGGGAAGAAAAAAACACTTGGTGAGCAAAGGAAAAAATATTGCACTCATACGGAGATGAGTCACCGAAACTACATGTCGGCTACGGTTTCCAGCTTTATTTCCACTGGGAAACAAGTTTTGCATTTGGCTGGCATGTTGACACATGCACACGGGCAGAGGGTGCAAGGTCACACCATTTGTCACGTCTCTTACCCGGGCCTGCCGTAGTGTGTAAGATGTGGTTTTTCGAGCCGATGCGTCTGTAAAAAGATACAAGAGTGTGGTCCTCCCTGTTATGTGCAGATGTACTGTGAGAGTGACATCCACTTCCCCAGTGAGTCAAAGCCTGTACATCCCTTAATAGTGCACCCACCCACCCACCAACACACGCACACACACTCGTACACACACAAACACACACTGACACGTCTCGCACAGCCATCCTCCTTCCCCCTGGTGGAGAGCGAGGAGTGTGGGAGCGTGAAAGTGACTGGCTATCTGGACTGGCTTCGTCTCCAACAGGCTGTCAATTACCCGTCTGCAGTTCCACTGCTGTGGGTGTCCCTGCAGCTTAGCATGCCGTCTGATATCTGATCCACACACCCAACCCTGAGGCCAGCGCCGTGCACTACTACACCACATCCCATAAACAAACAAAATACCTGCTCCTTTTCTCTATTTGACCCTTCTTTACCCTTCCTAATATGCACACTGATTCTATATCTTGTCTACGCCATGAAGGCAAAAGGTGGACTGCTGCTTTCACAAGCCACTTTCTTCCCTCTCTACTCCTTCCCCAGCTTCTCCTCCTCCTCCTCCTCCTCCTCCAGCGTATCAGAGGAAGATGAATTACGGTGCAGTTGGTCGGCTGCTCCTCCTGATATGCATCACCACTGTCTAATCAGATGAAACCCACCTGTGACCAGCCGCTGGATAACACCAATATGCAAACAGTTTATATCTGGGGGAAGATTTACCTTTTCTATCACTCCCTGAGCCGGTTTTAAAAACCCCTCACCGTGCCACGCTTTGCAGCGCTGGGTTTGATGAGGGGAATCTGTGGCTAAGGCATGGCTTTTAACTCAACGATAAAGGCTTCCGATGTTGTGGTACAGCTAACCCCCCTCCCTCTCTAACCCCTGGGAGTCTTTTACTCACACAGACATTTGTCTCTTTCTGACAAGTCATACACCAGGCCGTCGGTAGTGTTAATGTGGCTGCACACACACACAAACATGTGTATTCAGAGTGTGTAGAGTGTAGATGGAATGCTTCCCCATACAAACACGCACAGGTTTCATCACAGATTGAGAGAGCTGGGCTTGCAAGATTGATCATGACTCCTGACTGGGTGCCCCTCCTTCTCAGAGGGATCAATACATCCTTCAGTCAGATTGCTTCCCTGCCCTTCCTACTCCGAGCCTGGTGTGACTAATTATCCTGTGCCTGTGTTTTGGACCCGGTCTCAGCTGCATTTGTTAATGCCGCCAGAGTTAGTGAAGAATTTGATCTTTAGAACAAGATATCTGTTTGTTTTAGCGTATATCCAGCCCAAATCAATCAATATACACTGTCTACCTTTTCCCTAAAGGGCGCTGAAATTATCGAGCAGTGCGAGATGACTCACAGCCTGGTCTCTGCACGGAGGGATGGGGAGGAATGAGTGTTTTGATAGAGTGAAGTAAAATTTAAAGTCGGAATCCGAAATGGAGGTTTTTTCATATGGGAGTTGATCGATGTCTAGCAGTGCGAGAAATGTATGTTTTCCCCAAAGCAGCTCTGCCTGAGTTAGGATCTACCTAATAAAGAACAAACTAATAGACGAAGAATGCATTTATTTGCTTGATTAGATTACTCAGAAATTTTAAAAGTCAAATAAATTAGCTCTTATAAAAGAAGTGTATGTGTCGCAGGATTGTTTTTTCCTTCTCGATATAAATGTTTCTGATGTTCTCCTACAGCAACAGAGCTATTAAATGGTTGTGAGGGGGTCATTTTCAAAGTTGCTATATTATCAGTGTGAAAGGTTTCAGTTGCAGCTCCTTTGCTTCGGTGACCCAAATACACCCAGCTAAAGCCACTGCCCACAGTACTGCTGTCCATCCCCTGCTTTAAGACCGACTCATTAACCAGTGGATGTAGGAAAAGACTTTGATCTCTTTTCTGGTGAAGCTAAGAAATTATTTTAGTAGAGAACATGCATTTTTCTTAAAAATATAATTGACTCAAACTTCATTTAACCTTTTTATTTTCTTTAAATTGTACGTGCGTTCGCCGTGCAGATAGCTACGATGATACGAAAGCCTTTGGCCAAGCACACTTTTCTTCTTACTTCCAATGTGAGCTTTTTATTTTGTCATGTTTCCCAGTCTCTGAATACATTAGTGGAAAATTCCTCTGAAAAATTAACCAAGCTTGCTTTTAGACCAGCGCCACATAATGGGTTCGTGCTTGTTCACTCCTCGTGCTCGTAAGGTTGAATTACTTCGGGGGAGATAGCGCATGCAGGAGATGGACAAAAAAATAGAGACACCTTACGGTGTAATTCAGTTCTACGCTGGAGTGCAAAATAAATTGATACCGAAACAACGATAATGAAATGCTCCGGGTAGTGACATAAACTGATACAAAGAAAAGTCAGCGAGCTTTCTTCTGCGTTTATTACTCTTTATTGACTCCGACTGCACAGAAGTAACTCATAGACGGAGGGCACATTCCAGATCATGGACTTGAGCCACTAAATTAGAGGCAGTCAAACAAGAGAGCAACGTGTGGGATGATTCTGAGTTCAAACCAGAATTACTTACTTTAAAAGCTTAATGTCGTCTTGCAGCCAGTTTGTAAATTTAAACTAATTGGCAAAAAAAAAAAATAAAATCTCTGGGAATATTACCCAGCTGTCAAAAGTGAAGATTAAAGATTTTAAATGAGGAAATGTCAGTAAGATAACCAACAATATCAGGGTTAACGTGAATGAGAGAAAAGCGGTTAGCTAGCAGTGTAATGTCACGCTTCAATAACGCTGCTGTGGGCCGAGCGGTCTGCAGAATACAATAGAGAGAGGGGGGAGGGGGGGGGGGGCTGCAGTGGTGACTTTATAAGTTAAATCAAGGGTGTCTGCAAGATTATTTGAGTCATTCACCTTCAAAAAGGTGAGCTGAGCTGAGCTTGACCCAACATTTATAGTAATAGTGTGCTGGTTTATTGTTACGACCAAATGGAGGCAGAACTGTTAAATAAATACATTTCTAATTAATAGTCAATTGATATAATCCAGAGAAAAGCTCAAGAGACTCACTGTTCATTCACATCTGTGGATATTTCAGATTTTCATCCACAACACCTCCCATTGTACTGCTCCGTGTCCCCACTCGTTGTTTGCCACCCCCTGTGTATCTGATGTTTTCAATAGGATTTGAAATGTAGAAATCATGGCCGTGGATGAAAATGTCAGTTGGCTACAATTCCGACGATGGAAATTGCATAGAGCACAAATGTCATAGTGAATATTTACCCCTGGCGTAGTCTGAACATGAGGGTCTCGTCTGTCCGCTTGGCTGGACACTTGGCCTTTATTCTGAATTATATCTTGTCACACACTTGGCTGTGGCCCTTGTTGTTTTTCTTTTATTATTATTATTTTTTTTTAGTCTGAGTTTGTAACCACACACATTTCACATAATGTTGTCTCAACAAACGTGCTTTTTAACATCCCTTTTCTGTCTCTCTCTCTCTCTCTCTCTCTCTCGCTCTCTCTCTGGGCACTGCTGGCTACGGTTAATGAAAACAGGGTTTGCGCTACAGTACATAAACACTAAAGTGTCATGACAGGTGTGATATTTTGTCTGGATCTGTATGGCTTTTGGGGGTAAACCACCATGAGCAGGCCGTCGTCATGATGGTGTTTGGCATACCTTGTAGCTTCCTCTCGGGAGACGCATGCCATGATTTGTCAAATGGCTCTGCGGTTGGGTCAGCAGCAAATGTACCAAATGCTTTTTTTTTTCTTCCTCCCTTCCTGCGTAATGTTTGTACAGACGGAAAAACCCTGACATTCTAAATTACTTAATAATGCACACAGAGCTTATGGAACAATATGCTATGATAGAAAGCGTTAAATAATTCAAACTAATGCCTTCCTAATGTTGCAAGCTCCTACTGGGCGTCTTTGAGGCCAGTGGCTGTGGAAGGGACCTTGGTTATGTCTTTATACTGTTTGTTAAAGCTTAGAGGAATCAATGTTGGGAGAAGAATTTCCATCAAAATTGAATTTACTTCGTCTTTTTACCATTGCTGTTCTAGAGCTTCTGCACTGTTGCAGATAATGCTTATAGCCTTAGTCAGAGCCTCTTTATCACAATATGACCAACAAAATTAGAAGACTTCATCCTGACCAAGAAGTCCTGGTTGTTCAGTTGGCTTCACTTCTACTAAGGCTGAACACTTTGAGAAAATACATGATTTTTTCTGACTAATATATGATTATTTTTAGGATTAATCATGATTGTTGTTATTTTGTCCTGTTTAATATATTTTTTGCATTAAAACAAGACTGACAGTGTTTTATACCCTTGATGTTGCTATGGTGCAGAAGTTTAAGTTTATGTATTCTGTTTTTTTACACTGGATTTATAGTTAATGTTTTTCATAAAATAACACAGAATTTACTTTATTACTGCTCATATCTAATTTTATAAATATTTACTTAACCAGTGTTATTCCAGAGGTCTGTTAAGCTATCTACACAATCTTCTAACCTGAGTTATTTTCAAAATACATGCTTTGTAATTCTGCTCGGTATAAAGCATTGTAGCTACAAAATAAGTAAATGTGCTTTTACTTCATAGATAAATTACTAAAGAGTAGTAATGGAGATCAGCACCCGCAACGCTCGTGAATGTCTGTGTCAGTCCAAAATGGAGAAATACGAATAATGAAATGATCACAATGATCTGGTGGGACAGATATTATTGCTGGAGGGCCAGTTTTTTATCAGAGGATGTAGAAGAAGAGGATTTCAACTCGGTCTATAGACTGAGTGTTGAGGCCCAGCCCCCACTGACTGCAAGGCGCTGGCCAATGAGATGAATGGTTCACGAGATATATGTTCCACATACAGGCTGACTGACGGGTAGATGGCTAGAATCACATAAAACCCTCCAGCTCCTGTTGTTGATACCTCCCAACCTCCTCTCTAAAATCATTCCTAAAATAAACCAATAGCTCACATTTGATAGTTTTAAGGCTAAAATGACCCTAAAATGTTCCAATAAGTCACAACATGAAGAAGTGGTGTTATTTTGATTGATAAAATCTGCACAGTGGCCCACGTATGGTAACGACAAACTGCTGTTGACTCACATCAGACAGTGTTGTTTTCATTTGGGCTGGCAACAATGTTGACAGCGCCGCTCGGCATCTGCTGGAGCTGACATTAGCTTCACAGACTGACAGGAGACGCTGTTTTTTTTACAGCTCCGCGTTCTGAGGGTCCTGATTCAAAGCTTTTAAGGTGATGAAACAAAGATATTGTGTGCTCCAAATTTCCCCGCGCAGATTCCAGCAGCTCTGTTTGTTTCTGTCTCTCCGACACTCGACAACTCACCGATTTTTAGATTAGTAGCTTAGCCGCAAGCTGCTAATCTGAAATTGGTGTCACCTAAATTTCTTTTTTTGAAGAGCAATAGAAACCCACAACTCGCCACGAAAATATAAGCCTTTTTTTTGGCATATACAGAGAGCAGCATAGAGAAAATGTATTTCAACAGATTTCTGTTTTATAGTTTCACTACTTTACTTATGATTACATTACGATGCATAAACTGCTGGCTTTCAAACTGGGATTTAGATTAAAAAACAATCAATCATTCAAATCTATTGTAACGTGGTTTCATCCCGTTCTTCACTGTTTGTCTTCTCCTTCTATATGTGTCTGTTTTTACAACTATCAATCTTTTATCACGCTGAGATTTCAATTTGCACATTCACACTTCACAAACTGAAATACAGAGCATTGCTTTCTTTACACATACACGCTATAACATTCTAAGAGTCTACATGCAAACCTCCACTGCAGTGTAAGTGTACCTTTTCCCTCTACCTCCCATTCTCCAGCATTTTCCCCTCCTCTTGGAAACGCTCACGCCTTGCTTGGATAACATGTGGACAGTAAATCTTTCACCTGATGTTGGCAGCTTTGTTGCCAGGCTCTGTCCACGCTGACAAAACACTTGACCTTCAGGAGCAGTGAAATGTCAGCTGATTTAGCACACCCAGTTTGAATTGCCACCACTTATTTTGTCATCCGAGAATTTCATTTTGCTTAGGAGGCGTCAGAGCAAATCCATTACAGCGAGATGAGCTCGCGTGAAGGGGGAGAATCACGCGCGACAGAATTTGTGATATAATTTGCACATACAAAGCTTTCACTTTATACCCGGGTCTCTCATTCTATGCAATTTCAAAGAATTTGAACATAGATGAATATCCATTATAGGGGCCGAGCAATTTTTGGGGTGAAAAAACATTTTGAAACATCACAGATCCTAGATCACAAATCTGTGAGGCGGCACTCGTGCTGAAAATCAAGATTTTATCCGCAATGACGAGGAGGGAGGCCGTGACGCACCACGGTAAATATGATATTGTGCATTGCTTTATCCTCATACTTGTATATGTGCAATGTTTCATTTATATTTAGAAAAAACTCTTCCTCTTCAGCTCATCTCTTTTTTCCTCTTTATTTTGAATTCATGCGTCCCCCTTCGGTAGCTCAGTAGCTTTTTGTCCAGTGTAACATCTGTCATGCCTTATTTACCTACATCCCTTTTGTCCCCTCCTCACGTGATCGCCCAGCCACACCGGGCGTTTGTTTGTTTAAACAAGCGCAAACTGTAGTCATGTTCCCCAATGGTGTCAAGATTAATTACGTGTTTTCCTAATGCATGCTAATGAGAAAGTTGTGTGCATTTCATTGTCAATAACGTGAAATACGGGCCTGCTCCCTAAATGCTGGCTCCGTTCAATAACCTATTAAAGTTGAATCACAGATAACTTGGCGCACATCAGGAAAGCAATCTGAAATTTGTGCTGACATTGATCCAGCAGGAAGGAGACCTATTGCTCCGATTAACACTGTTGCCCCAGGAGAGAAGTACCTTGGCCATTAATAGCCCACTGTCCTAGATTTTTACGTAGACCATATAAAATACTTTTATTTATGAGGCGTATAGGGGTAAAACATCATGGACAAGGTAGAATGGTCCTAACTTTTTTTTCCGCTCCTCTGGAAGCTGTGTTGTTGATCACAGGGTGTTTCATTTCCAGGTTTTACTCTAGCGCACACTACTTTTAATCTGTTAATGTAACGTAGTTTGCAGAGTGCACACTATGCTACAATGATTACTCTGGTGCACATAGATAAATCTAAACTGTGCACTTATGATAGCCGCCAGTGTTGTACCTTAAGGTGTGTGTGTGTGTAAGATAGAGAGAGAGAGAGAGGGAGAGAGAAAAATGTGTTGGGTGATATTTTGATGCAGTACTTTATGGGGGTGGCACAGTGTTGCAGTGGTTAGCTTTGTAACCTCACAGCAAGAAAGTTCCTGGTTCAATTCCTGGGTCGGGTGGGGTATTTGTGTACAGGTTAGGGTTAGTGGGTACTCCAGCTTCCTCCCACAGTCCACAGACATTCAGAGTAGGGTTTGGTTAATTGAAGACCATAAGTGTGACTAGTTGTTTCTCCAGTCCTGCACGGGTCCATTTTTGCAAAACCGCATAGCTCCATACGGGAACTGAACCGTTGCCCTCTTGTCAAATCGGGTCCTGCCTGGACCTGTTGGTAAGTCCCGCTCGTTATTAAACAGACATGCTACATAAATACTCACTCTCATCAAATGGGTTTTGGCCTCCTTCTGGCGGCTGAGTTGTGTTCTTGAAAAGAAGTGAATTGTTGCAGCACCTGATGCTCCTTGCAGCTGTTTTGCTTTGTTTCCTCAGTGACGACGTACCCAGCTTGTGGCTTTTAAAAGCTAATGCATTGTGTCTTCTTTTTACGAGCAGTAAAGCCACTGAGGACATATTCACCACTAGAAGCAGTATCCGTGAAATTATACAAATATATCTTTTACCCATTACCCAATTTTTTCCCTGGTCACTTGGTGCAGGACTCAACTCTATACGTCCCCCTGACCCTCAAAGAATAAGTGGTGTAGATGATGGATGGATAGATGTTCATGCTCTACATCTTGTTTGTCTGAGAAAATTGTTCTCAATGTCGCAATGGGGGGATTTATCTACTAATTGATGTAATTCTAGTCAAAGTAGTGTCAGACATTATTGCAAAGTACTAAGTAGAAAGTAACAATAATAATAATAATAATAATGAAAGTAATAAATGTCATCATTGTCACGTCTGCACATTATGGTAAAAAATCCTCTTAACCTCCTTCTGGTAAAGTAATAACTGCCTCTTCTCTCTTCGATTAAATTAATCCTCATATTTAATTTTTCAGCTTTTTCCAGCCTGGTCCCTCTGCGTGTGCTAAATGAACTGTATTTTTTCTAACTCATCCGCCAACTGCTAAACCCCCATGACAATTGCAGCTCTTTCTTGTTGTTGATGTCTCAGCAACGGTTCCCGATCTGGAGGATGTGGCATTTGAGGTGCCCTTAACACCAGAATGAGCAATTTGAAGTCAGGGGGTTTGGATCCCCAGTCACTTTGGGTGTCATCTCAGAACCAGCTATTGGGTGTCTTGACACATTTTTAACCGTGCACAAGAACATCTGTAAAATGCCATGGACCCTTTCTAAGCGTGCCAATTATTTGAATACCAGATGCCTGCGTGCTGCTGTAGTTTAATGCCAACTCATGGGAGGCTTCTATAATTAGACCTACTCAAACCCTGATTGTCTGATCTTACTGCGAAATGAAAAGCATATAACATGCATCACGACCGGAAAAGACAAATAGCTCATCCATTAAACAGCCCCCGAGGAAGTTGGAGGGAGAAAATGACAGATCTTTTCAAAATTGCGGTCTCATCCATTTAATTATAAACACTGTGATAAGGGCATCTCCTCAGAATAAATATGACCAGTAATGAGGTATGGCATTGCTGTTTATCTGTGTCCTTGACATTCACTTTGAGAATAAAGAAAAGGGGTAATAGCATCCTTCTAAACAGATAGTTGAACTTGAAAGTCCACGCGAAGGGATAAATGTCAGTGGGCTTCACTCACAAATCACAGTTTTTCCTCCTTCTCTGACCTTCACTATATGTTCTCTACAGAGAATTAGCAGGATATTAATAAATAACTCTATACTATGATGAAAGTGATCCCCGGAGACATGCTGAATATGCCCTCAAACTCATAATTAATTGTTTAGTTTAGGTAATGATAATTAATTAATTAGCATGACATTGACAAACTTGTGGGACAGCGTGACAACTGGATATATTAGGGAGCTTCAACGCAAGCTGAACAAGCCTGAGTCTGCGGCACAGGCCACATAAATCCGTTGTGTATTTGAATATCAGCGTAATCTAATTGGTGTCATTGTATCTCTCTTGGCAAGAGCTTCGCCTAAGGATACCATTTGGCTGCTCCGCTGGAAGTGTACTGTGAACAGATCAATAGATGTAGTGGGCATGATTATGTTACGATTATACACTGGTGAGAGCCTTGTAAACCCTGGAGAAAGGTGATTTGAAGAGAGGTACCACACCTCTTGGCACAGCTCCTGCGGCTGAGGAAAGCTCAGTGGGGAACAGAGTGGTCAGTGTGATTTGGCTGAGGCCCCGGCTTCAGGACCAGCTGGCTCGAGAGCGAAATTGCAGCCTCCCCCCTGGTTTCCACCTGGCGTATGCCGCTCAAGTGTTCCAATTCAAGCCATTATTTGCTTCATTTACTTTCTGTCTAACGCAGCATGCAAGTGAGCCGACTGCCGGCTCCTATAGCACGATCTGCATGCTTATATCTAAAATAAGAGTTGCACTTATTCAACCAATACATCCCGGATAATTACCATGAGAAGGGTGTTTTTTTTAGCAGCATACCAATGAGAACGACTTGTCAACACGAATTTCACCCTTCACATTTCCTTTCAAATATAAGCACAACAAAGCCAGTTTTTCTTATTCCAATGCTTCTGAATAATTGAACTTACCACTCCCAGAATTCAGTTGTGATGTGCAAAATAAATCAGCGCCGATCCTCATCGAGCTCTCAATGATACTCGGAAGAGGTCACCTTTAACCGGGCCTCTTTCTATAGCAGGTTATGCAAGACTTTGGCCTGATCTCATCAGACATTGCCTGTGTACAGAGTGGATGCCACTGAATAAATAAAACCCTCACCCTTCCACACAGCAGCGTAAGACGCGAGGATTAGCATCTCATTAGACCCTTCATGTGCTCGTGGTTTGTGGATAAAGGGGCGAGAAATGGAGCAAAAGAGGGACTGTGTTAGGTCCTTTTCCTAAGAGGGCAGAGATTTGGGCTGCTGGATACTGTGAGCTTGTTATGAGGCATGATCACCTGCTCTGTTACACAAACTGCATCATTACAGAATACTGTGGCAGAGACGGTAGTGGGGGTACAAGCAATCTCACAGAAGCAAAAATTCACCCCTGTGATTGTTAAAAACTGTAAGATAATTGCTAAAAACAAATCCTGGCACCCAGTAAAAACGGTGTGATGGAGAGAATACTTGCGCTGGAAAAACTTGGTGACAGACTGCTCCTGAGATAAATTGGCCTCAGCAAAAGTGTCTCCTGCTGGTGACCAGTCTGTGTTATCTGTGCAATGAACATGCAATTTCCCCTTGATTGTGTTCCCCACGGACAAGTAAACACATTCAGCAGAGCAGTAAACTACAAAAGACAAGAGCCTGAAAGACAGTAGTAATAATCTGCCTGCAGAGACGGACTCTAACGTTAATTTAGGGACATTATGAGGATTTCAGATCGTCAGTCGGCAGTAAACGTGTGATCCTCGGTGGCGTTTCAGTTTATTTCGATAAAAAGCTAAATAAAAATAAAAACTTTATATCCACACTGATTTCCTTGATGTCTCAGAGAGACGTGGCACACCCGACTGATATGAATGAAATACGAAATGTCTGGATTGCCTGCACAGCCCAGACTGTCCCGCACCAGCACCTCAATTTAGCTGCACAAACAGCACTTTGCAGCACTGGATGGCCGGGTTAATGCTGCAGCCTTGCATGGGACAAAGTTTAAAAGGGAGGTTAATGTAGGTATGTAAATGCCATCCTCAGGTGTGCTGTTCGGCAAGTTGGGCCAGAGCGTTGTTATTCCCATACGGATTGTGAAACATACATTTCCATATCTTGGCTGAAACCATATCCGTCCCTTTAAAGATGCCCTAAATGGAGGCTGCAGTGTGTATTTTGATTGAAATGGCAGCGTTTTGTGTTTTCCTCTGGCTGGTGATAGGCCCATAATCTCTTTCCAACTCCGAAGACCGTTCCTCGTTAGTGCGCGGCGCTATCGGAAAGATCTTCACATCACTATGAGCGGTGCATGAACTCACACTGAGAATTTTACTAAAGGTAAAACGCCTCGCTTCATGACATGTAGGCAATGTCTGAAATTAACTTTTTAGTTCACTGCCGAGGGCTGTAAACTAAAGATTATACCTGCCAAGAATACCGGCCCCTTATCAGCCCAAATATTTTTATTCCAGGGAAATATATTACCCTGTTCGCTCTGAGCCTTTTTTGGAACCGAATCAGCTATACTGCATGTGCATGAGTTTTAATACTCGGTCACATATTCAATTGTTTACATAGTTATTTTGCATTAATCTTGTGTGTGTCACATCTGATATGTGTCATTGTGGAGTCGAAAGATGGCATTCATTTAATCAACTATCCAGACAATTGTACTTGATGATCGCTGAACACTTGGCTTCCAGTTGTTTAAAATGTCTCATGAGTGGATTTCATTGTGAGGCATACCCCCCCCCCCCCACCACCACTACCCCCCCTTCCTGCTGAAAGGTTAGAAAAGCTTTTCTATTCAGGCACGTTGTGAACAGTCTATTAAAGGTTTTTGAAGCTGGTGCAAAAGGGCAAACATGACATGGATGTAAGCAAAAACACAAACTGTAGCAGGTGTGGACACCGTGCACCACTGTGTGTGTGTGTGTGTGTGTTGAAAAAAACATACGCACTGTGATTTAAACATTAAAGGGCATAAACACTTTAACCGGAGAGCAAATACCAAAACGCTGGAACCTTTAAAGCTGTAAAAAACACATTTTGACAGTATTTTCATTTCATATGTTGCAAAAAGAGAAATGAAAGGCCTGTGAAAATATACAGCCAAATAGTCACCTTCTAAAATACAACATATTTACACATGCACCAGCTTCTCGGACAAAGTGAGGACCACACCAGTGACTTATCTGTTGGAACAACCACAACAAAAATGATGCATCACTGTGCTTGAATCATGTCCATTTTTGGGGTCAGAGTGACATAGTAGAAACCAAGTGAGCAAAACAGAAAGTCACATGGACTGACAGGTAGCTCATTCATTGGACAGATTTGGTGGCTTGTCATCCTGCATCATCAGCACCTGCAGGGGGGAAATCAAAACGGAGTCTATTTTGTTGAGTGACAGAGAGTCTGTGCTCTGTGCTTTTATTTATCTTCCGTGGTGGTCACCACTGAAGTCACAGGGAAATGGATGGCAGTAGGTGTTATTAAAGGAGTGCTGCAAATGGACTTCATGCGTCAGGAATACAAACATACAAAGCTCGCAACTTCGACATGGAAGACTGAATCCTGAGTCCTCACTACAGACACGGTAATAACAAATGACCAGTGTCGTCATCTTCTTTGGACCAAACCATCCAAAGGAATCCAGGAAAATAACCTAGAAACCTCAGGGGAGAGTCGCATGTGAGAGATCACTCTCAGGACGGACAGGAGTGCAATAGATGTCATGTGCAACAGAGCACATCAACAAAATGATTTATTTTATTTTCAATTACAACATTCATGAGAGATGCCAGTGTCTAACATAGATGGAGAGGTGCATAACTTTTTCAGGATTTATACAAAAGAAAATGTCGTGATGAAGGGAGCAGTAGTGATAATTGTTATGATAGTTATTGCCCTAGTTTAAGGAATGATAATTAGTCAAACCTCAAGACCTTTGACCAATGGTGTTAACTAATTAAAAAAAAAAAAATTGTTATACTTAAACAGTCTCTATGTTGAAGATGCTGATGTTTATTTCTCAGAAATTATATATTTATATACACACATTAGACAAAGTCGAACTCTCTAAACAACCCGAGTAACTCCTCCTGTGAAATATTGAGAAGCGTGTCTGGGAACTACCGCACCAACACTCTCCCCACGAGAGACATCCGCAGCAGTGATTTACTCCCTGTTTTTTATTTTATATTTTATCCAGCTGATCATCTATCTCAGCCAGGCACACGGATTTGCCCTCTGTATTCATTCTTCCAGATTACAACAGGTTCAGCAGCCTGGCCGCCGCCCACCATTCAGCTGAAACCTTTTGTGAGGCCTGCGGGACGATCCTGAGATGTTGCTGCAGGTTTAATCCCCACTATGTGAGAAATGACGTTCTCCTGCGCTCCCTCTTGCTCCTGCAACTTTGATCAAGCCCTTAATGTGATTAGGCAGTGACCCTGACATGACTGGCCCCAGAACTTGTAAAAGATGCCGGTTGGGGAGGGGGTTGGGTGCTCTGATCTGACCACTAAGCCAAGAGAAGAAAGGAATTATTCTGAAGGTTGCAGCTGTGCCTTGTGGGTAATAAAGGTTTCATGTATTCGTTTTACACCGGCAAAAAATGCGATCTATAATGACCTGACATTTCTTTTTTAAAACTAGCCAAGAAGCTCATGATTTGAATGTTAACCAGGGTTCAACTTGACGTAAGGTGCAGTCGCGGGAATAACAGTCGCGACGGGCACATGAGACCGGGCCTGCACTGCACTATACCCCCCCCCCCCGCTCCCATATGCGCCGCACATTATTCCTGCCGTCAACTCGCTGATGATGTGTGGGGTGAAACGCGGTGCCTTAACTTCAGAGGCCAAATGTGTCAAGTCTCGATATATTAACTTCACTCTAATGGACTTTATCAGCCATAGTGCAGAAAGTCATGGAGATTAGAGTGAGAGGGAGTGGATCTTTGATTATTTTTTGCATTCTGTTCGGTTCCCCGCACCATGCAAGCAATTGCTTGGGATACTCAGAATGCCTTTTGGAATCTGTTGAACATGGCTTTATACTTTCTTTTCCAGGTGCCTACATTTTGTGTCCTGATACAGAGGCTGGCCACAGCTCTGTAATCCTCACTTGTAATAAGCCCACGGTGATTTAAGGCTTTGTTTTCTCTGTATAGAGCCCAAGGGTTTCCCAAACAATACATGTATGATGGAATATGCAAATGAGCATGTTCAATCACAAAAGAACATGCCATACAAGTAGAGAAATACATTTTTAAATGTACACCGTGCTTTTAATAAGTATTTCAGTCAGCTACTTGCTTGAGGATCCACCTACGTGTTGCGTATTCCTTGCTTGCTTTGGCAACCCAAAAGGGACAATGTCAAAGAAGAGACAGAGTGTGAAAGATGTCCTGTACAATTGGCAGTGAGATGGAAAAGGAAGCTGCACCACAAGGGATCCTTTGCCATTAGTCTGAACGAGGGAGCTGGTGTGGAATGGAAATGGGCTGATTTGCAGACATGATGGTGCTTTGGATCAAGAAAGATGTGTCGGACCACTTGCATTGTTGATTTCATCCAGCGTTCTGACCAAGCATGAAGAAAGTAAACATGATATTATTTGGAAGAAAATACATGAATGGGGTTCCAACAAAGCCACATCATTTATTGACACCGCATAATTACATTTTATGAAGTTTACCCTAACATCAGGGTTTTACTTTCAAATTGAATCTTATAATGGTGTTTCTATGACTCTATATAGGTATGTGAAGCTGCCTAACAAGAGAAAAAACAAACAGCTCAACAGAGATAAATCACTCATTTGCACTGATTAACTACCGTGCACATACTGTAATGGTTATTTTTGTTCCGGGGGGGATACATTTACTGTGAAGTTGACTCTTAAACACTAAGTGTTATCTGCAGATACGTGGAGAAGTTGACATGCCTCAGTTAAATGAGTCTAATTAAGATATCCAGAGTTTTCATTTTATAGAGAATGACAAATGATTGAGGGGAAAAACATCTACACACACATCTCTTTTGCAATTTGTTTATATTTAGTGTAAAGGCGATAAAGCATGTATTTTCATGTCTTATCTAATCAGTGTTATTTAAAAAAACAGATCTTTCATTTTAAATGTACAAGTGACACAGGTTTTTATCTATGTATTTTATAAACTTTGTGTCAACACCCAGACATGTTGTATCATTGTGCTAACTTACCCAAGCTCAGTGTAGTTTGAACTATGCTGTACATGTTTATAGCCTCACAAAGATTTTGACACACGTTTGTCTTTGGAAATTGAGAAGAATGACAGAATAAAACCCTGCGTGTCGGCTCGCTCCGGGCCATGATGATACATTTACCACAAAGGTCAGAATACGTGTGCACTGCAAAGCTGTTGGTTTGACAACAGAGACGTTACAATCACTGTGTGCTGCACCTGACGGTATGTAGACTCAAAACTGTAGCGAATGATACATTTGCAGATCCTTAATGGCTGCAAAAAACGAGACTGAGTTAGAACTGAAGACTTGTCTGTATTTGTTCAGCTCTTGGAGGAAAATAATGAGCATTTTCAGCCTTTATTATGTATTTACAGATTTGTCTATACATTCACGATCTGTATGTATTTAAAGATTTGTCTCAGTTGAGATATACACATTTAATATACTTGGAAATATGAATACAGATTTAGAGATTTGTATGTTTGAGAGAAAACAAGTTAAGGAACTGGTCGTATGTCGTATTAAGACGTATTTTAACCCAAGCCTTGATCCAAAAAACCAAACCAAATAATCCAAGACTAGGGACCTCAGAGGTTGTTTTATTCAGAGGA
The DNA here is from genome assembly GCA_026259375.1 of Verasper variegatus. Lineage (NCBI taxonomy): Eukaryota > Metazoa > Chordata > Actinopteri > Pleuronectiformes > Pleuronectidae > Verasper > Verasper variegatus. Next base: position 7,125,226 of record CM048052.1, read on the forward strand.
CTTGATGAAAAATTTGAATGGGCTTGAACTGTAGCTCGAACTATAGCTCGGTTGACTCGCAGTGAGCAATCAACCGTTGTAGCGACTGAGAAGTGACATTTTTCCAACAGGATTTAAATTAAAGCTAAGAATAGCACATCACTGAAAAATCCATTCATCAGTCAATCATCAATACTGCTTATCCTTTTGAGAGTCACCCGGGAGCTGGAGCCAATCCCAGATGACATTGGGGGAGAGGCGGAGGGCTCTCTGGACAGGTCGCCAATCCATCACAGGGCTGACGTATGGAAACAACCATTCTCACTCACATTCACAACGCAAGGCAATTTAGAGTCTCTAATTAACATGCATGTGTTTGGGCTGTGGGAGGAAGCAGGTGCACTCAGAGGTAACCGGGAGAACACACTACACAAAGAAAGGACCCTGCCAGCCTGCGTAACCTCAACCCAATCACACGTCCCAGATCAGCACAAAATTAAAATTATCTTCAAAGAAATGATTTAGTTTATTTGGACAAAAGCTGTCTTTGGGTTCCATCAACTCTAACCTTGCTCCAACAAAGAGCAAAGACCCTGCCTGCCTCACTGCGTTTGGATTTTCCAAGCGTTATTCAAGGCTGTGTTGGGTCGAACAGGAACATGAACCAACACAGATGACACTGATGGACTCATTTATAAAACAGTGCGTCGGATTCATACTAAAAGTTTAAAATACTAAAAGCACGCAAACCTGAAGGCAAGGTTCACTTTATAAATCACAGTCCACCTGGAAGCGTGCGTCCACGGATCTGCCTCATATTCCGCCCTCTACACGCCCACATTCAACCATAAATGGTCAATGCAAATCACCTCATGAATATTAAATGACCCTGCTGACCAATGGGTTTCTATGGTGAGTTGTGGCATCAAGCGATGAAAAGAAGAAGTGCGACTTTCTGACACCGACATGGAGGAGCTTGTTGGTGAGGTGAAGAAAGACTGTCTGGTGGCCATAGCAGTGATGTCATTATTAAAGAAAATACACTGATGCACTGCTGCTGCTCCTGTTAATACAGTGAGTGAGAGTGAGTACTATAGAAGGTACGGTGCCTGAAACTAAATCAAATCTAATTCAAAGGTGGTGGCAAAAAGATTATAGGTTCACACTGTCAGAATGTGAGGGAACTTCTTGTATCGCCTGTACGAATTTTAGTAATCTAAAAGTAAAGGATTTTTAAATTCCGAGACAGCTGTGATATCCCCTATCTATAACATTTAACAGAATTATGTTTTTAAAATGATTAAAAGAGGCTCTACATAGATAAATAGTATACATATACAGTGCTAATCATACCACACACGTACCTGTCTCAGATCAGCGCAAAGATATAAGATCACAGATCTATAGAGTCTATATCAGCTCAGAGTCATCATCTTGGGACAGGAAATTCCAGTGCGCTCTGTGCGCCTGATGGCACAGTCACGTTCACTGCAGCGATTTTACACACACACACACACACACACACACACACACACACACACACACACACACACTATATGAAAAATAAAGTCCTACTTGATGATACACACACATGGTTAGAAGATATTATTAAAAACTATTAATGATTGAGAGAAAGAAGATCACCAGTTCAAAGTGTCTCTGTTAGTTAGTGCCTGTTGTACTGTTGTGTTTATTTTGCAGTTCACCTCCCAGAGTTCAATTGTTCAACTGTTTGCTATGAACAGAGGGTTTTATGTAATGTTTTCTGTATTGCTCCTGTAGAGCCATTCAATGAACAGGACAGCTTCAGGCATATTTCAAACCTGAAGCTCCTCTGACATCCGGTGATGAAGACCCTTTCGACGGGTCTTTTCCTTGAAAAGGATATTTAAAACGATAAATATAAAAATAGACATTTAATGTTTAAACCCCCGAAGACTGGAGGTAATCTGCCTCAGTGTTGTACAGAACGTTATCAAATTTATATATATTGTATGAAATTATAAAATATACACTTGCATCCTCTGTAAGACAGCTTTGTTAAAAGGACTTGTGATCATAAAGGGAAAGGTTCACTTTAGGGTTATCCACACTTTTTTGCATTGATGCTTAGATTCCTGGCCTGTACGTGAGTCACGTGGCTTTTTCCCAAAGTGGCTTTGTCTGTCAAAGATAGAAAGGAGCACGAGGGAGCAGTTATTTTTAAGAGATGGGAGCAGATTATTGGAATTAGAAACGCTATAACTCTCCTTATGTTAATTGAGTTGAGTTGAGGTTCTGTGCTTACATTAAGAACTATACTGATTTCTCATGCGTAGGGCCGCGGCCAGAGATGGACAGATAACAATCACTGGATTTAATACTTATCCAAACTTGTGTGATGAGTTTCCAGAAATTGGAAGATTTTTTTAAGTATATATATATTAATATTTACTATATATATATATATGATGTCATGAAGTCACAATAAAAGTATAAATGTGTCTCCAGATTTGAGGAAAGTTGCAGCAATCAGGGTACTGAGGGTTTCCCAGAGCCGTGAGTAGCCACATGCTGCAGTTCCAACTGCTGACTGTGTTGATAAGCAAGTCAAACCAATGCACTAAACAACAACTAACTTCCTTTTCCCCTCACTTAATATCTTCATGTTTCCTCCTCCACGCCACCGTGCAACTTTCCTTTTCCTGTGCCCTGCAACGCTTCACAGTTTGAAACTCCTGCCTCATAGAATGTAAAAAATTTAAAAAATTTAAAAAGCAAAAGCTACGGTGCATCAGTTTGACTATACTGTGCCATGTTGTTTATCGATATAAGCATTCTTCATATGGTGTTAGTCATCTCTTTACCTTGTACAAACTTCTATCTCAACACTTTTTCTCTTCTTTCCTGCAACGCTTTTACTTTACACGTTGGATCTCTCAACTCGAAAGTAGAGCACAAAGCCTTCCACTCTACCCAGAATAGAAAACAAGTACTGTAGTTTACATCCCACACAGAGTGGGTCAGGCATCCCACCTTCTCCTGTGTTGGCCTTTGGTTAGTCCTCTTCTTCAACATTACATACATACAGTACCTGCTGTCCTCTCAGCTGCATCAAGGAGTACATGCAGTACATCAACAGAGACCTCGAAGTAGATCCAAGACAGTGTCCTCCCCAAGGGAAGTCAATCAAAGCCTCCCAGTGGTGTTCCATTTGTCCAGGCCCAGCTGATCATTTTCCCTCTAATATCCCGGTACCAGCAGCTCGGAGGCTGATCAATGTTGCTGAAAACCGAAAACTGTCTGGCAGCGGTGGGGGAAGTGAAAAACACACTGAATTGATGACTTTGTAAATGGGAGCCAGGGTAGACTCTGACACCCACGGTTTCCCCCCCCTCAAAACCCATTCTCCGTCGTCCTCATCACAAACGAATTAGCAATTCAGAGCGTGGCCCTGGGGTTGCCGAGTGTTTATGTGGATGCCCGGTGTGATGAAGGCTCACATTTGTTTCCTGTCACTGACCTGTCACTCACTCGGCCATTACAGGCTGAAGGCAACACTGATTTTAACCTCAAATAGTTGGAAAGATGTTGGCTGTGACCAAACAGAGGAGGACGGAGAGAGGGAAAACAGACGAGAGGAGAAATGTTTACCAAGCCCTTACGCTTCCCCTAATCATCCACACACACACACACACACACACACACACACACACACACACACACACACACACACTCAAACAAAACCAATGTTATACCATCAAAGCTTTCAGGGAGCACTGCCCTTCACAAAAGTGGTGAGCTGGCACACCACGACTCACAGTAGATTACATGGTGAGAGACAGGGCTCCCTGTTCTTAAACATTATTATTTGGGATCGATATTCCTAATTAGCACTTCTAAAGGAGCCGAACGTATTTGTCAGATTTTCCGATTATATTTTCCGATGCACAGATCAATTAGCTGTTTGAAGCGTCGTCTCTGGTGATAGGGTAATTCTCACCCTTGTAGTCGGCCGGAAAGGTGCAGCGCTGTCTTTTAAAAGGAGACCTAACTTAGTAACTTTGCTTTGACTTTGAGTCGCAGGGTGCTGGCGGAGACTCGAGGCGAGCTTCTCCTGTTGTGTGATGTAGATTAGCAGGGACTCACTAGCATTTAATGCTGTACCTCACACTGATCCAAAATACCAACAGCAGGTGCTCAATGAGATTCAGTGCAAGGAATGCCAGTAGGTTGATGAAGGTGTAAATAACGCCTTGTTATGCAAAGGGGGGATTTTATATTCAGCCTTCACAGAAATACTGTAAGCTTTGGTTCTGCCAAATGCATGTTGGACATTTGCCAGGTGCATAAATTCAAAAAAGGGGTTTAAGATTATTTGTCAGCTAAATATCTGTCTTAAATTTTCATTAATTTTTTCATTGTTATGACACGATTATTGATGTTAAAATAATTTAATTATAATAATAATAAATACATCATAATTACTCCATCAGTCAATTTCATCTTTAACTGAGTCTTTTTTCTGTGTTTTGTCAAACTTCTAAGTGAAATATGCTCAAAATACTACGGAACACACCAGTGTCAACACATTTGCCTCGTTTTCCAATCAATGCATCGTGGTTGTGTCACATCAATATCAAAATGAATTTGACCCACTGTAGTTTCACATCCGTATCTCCTGCTTAGAACTAACATTCGAGACAACAATGCACGTATCAAGCTAGCACACACATACACATGTACTCACTCACACACACAGGTAGGTGCCCCTGCTGAGGCAGCTGACAGTGTGCTTACTTTTTTCGTTTTTTACATGGTTGTGAAAAAAAACTCCAGCCCTAATACCAAGTGGATGGACAATCAACAATAGGGAGAGAGAAATAAACAGATTTTTTCATGAGGAGAAAGTTTCTAAGAGGGAGAGAGAGTTTGCTGAGCACATACAGGAGAAAATATTTTCATCTCTAATACCTGAAAGAAATGGAAATTTGACTATTTACACAATATCATCATATGATTATGTATTTTAACTGTAGTTAAACTGTAGCAATAATAAATTTTTTTAATATTAAGGTTATGTTAATCTCGCTATACTGCAACGCCCTTAATGATTCTTAATGGTCACGTTTGTTGTTTACATCCATTCTTGCTTGATAGCAATCTTCTTGTTTTTTGCCAATATGGACTCATTCCTGGATTTTTTTATCTCCACCACTCTCATTGGAAAAGCAAGAAACCATTGGCAGGACTGTGTATAACATCAGCCCAGTTCTTTGCAGGTGCAAGAGATGCGTGTGATTGATCGGGACTGGAGATGATAGCCCGGCAGTGACATTAAGGACATTAAGTCAATGGAGGGAATGTCTACCGGTGATGTTTATTGGGAAATTATAGCTGAAATATGTTTTGCTTGGGCAGCGGCTATGGAGACAAAGCCGGGAAGCAGATTATTTATTTTTTCGGGGCTCGGAATCCAGGCGGCGGATTTAATCCCTTAACTGTGAAAAGGCAAATTAGCTGTCCACATAGAGCCAAATAATGACAGCAGATTTTTTGATGCAAGATGTAATTACTCCAATGAACTGTAGAATGATAATGTTACAAAGATAAAAAGCAACAAAGATGGGGTTGATTGAGAGGCCAAATGAACTATTTATAGAGGTCAAATAAAATATATATACACATGCATAGATGTAATATATGAATGGGTGAATGGTAAAAAATGGTCATGTTAAGCGCTTTGAGTGGTCATCAAGACTAGAAAAGCGTTATATAAATAAAGACCATTTACCATTTCAAACTAGAGCTGAAGAAAACTGCAGCAGAGTCAAGAGACACAGGTTTTTTTTAGTGCGAGCGACACCCTTCACATTTGATAAATTATTAAACTGAGCAGTTTTATGAAACAATCTGTTCTGATTCCTTAAAAAACACACAACCTCAACAAAAGCCTTTCCTGAGCAAGACCAGTGTCACAGAGCCGGAGCCACTCAACACACCTCTTGACAGTAAGTCGTTATATCTTTTCATACACCACCAATGTTGGATTAGTCAATAACAGAAAATACAAAAATTATGAGACTGATTATATATAATATTACTGTATTTTAAGGTATATAATCGCACACATTTTTTTGTATCGTTTACCTTTTCTTAAATAGCTGATTGGTGGAATCGTCCATAGATCAATAAACTATAGGAAAATGCAGTCGTACATCCTACAATTTGAAGTTCATACCTATAACCTGTTCTTACACGTTGCAATAACAGAGGCTTCTACTTGAGTTTCCCGGTTAAGCTTCCTGATAAAGGAGAATTACTGCATGATGATTTATTTATTTATTCTTACAACGCTAACTAACCACTGACGTAAATTAATATCATTCGGTGCATGTGGGCTGTGATAAAGCGTAATGATGCTGGCTGCATAAAACAGGCTAATCAGCGTGTTATTTGCCACCACATTTTTTATTCACCAGTTCCATATAGGATGACAGCTCATTGTGGCTGCGTCGTCTTATTAAATTCAATAGCGGTCGCGAGTCAGCTCGGGTTTTATATATGTGGTGTTTGTCTTTTGCTGACCCTAATTATTTAAATGTAGCATTAATCCTCAGAATCCGGGGGATTGTGAAGCTGAATTAGGGTCAGCCAGAGGTTAATGATGGTCAGAATTATCTGGGTGGTTCTCAACAGACGCTTTTCCATTTAGTACAGCTATTGTTCATGTCCTACTCTGCTCATGTTTGTGGGACCAGTTTTAAAAATTGTATTGAAATATTCCCCGGTACATATTTAGACCCACTGTCGAATGGTTCTTTTATTTTACTTTTTCATTTTTGTCAAACAGTGGCCCCATCAGACAGGGCTGTTTTAATAATACAGAGCCCAGTGGTTTAAGTGTCAAGGTTTGACTGCTTTTGATTTCTGTCAAAAGACTGTGAGTGTCGGTCTTTCAGTGTGGTGCTATAGCCCAATCAATAAGAACTTGGGGGGCCACTTACATGTTCTGCATGAAAGCGTTCGCTCGGGTGCAGTTCTTTGCAAACAAAACACTGAGGAAATTGAGTGAAATGAAGAGTCGAAATAAAAACAATGAACTTACTGTTAGTGTTGAAAATACTAATTCAATACCTCTTGAAAGCTTTTGATGTGAGTTTTTCTTCAGACTAAACAAGAATCTCTGCACATAGATTACTGGACAGAAGTCAGGATGTGAAGTGCTGCTTATACACTCCTATTCTAAATAATCAGAGTTCTGTTCCCAGGTAAAGTAACTGGTTGTCTCCTCTTCTACGGCCTTAAAGTCTGAAGGTGTTGGGATGCAGCATAGACTGTATATAAAGCTGGACGACGTGACAGCTCACTTAAAGTGAGGCGTCTCGATTGCCACCTGCTGTTCATCTCATCCATGTTAGTGGATTGGACAAAATAAAAACTCATATGTATACAGCAAGCACAAAGATTCTCAAAGATGGTTTCTGTCATGTGAGGTAGTTCTTATCACACTCATGTATGTTCAAGTGCTTTTTTTCTGTTGCGTTTGGTGTTGATTATTGTTAATTATTTGATGCTATAAAAACATGGTTATTGGTCAAGCATGTGGATCGGTGGGGCCTTGCTTCCATGGCTCCATCCCCAAGATACTTTCCTCCAACTCTGACTCCTAATGCAAAAAATAGCAGCGTTCATATCTGGGATATTTTGGCTTCATTTGTGGACAGTGGGAGGATGTTGAGACATGTCGTCCATCTACACTTTGTAGTTCAGACTGAATTATCTCAAGAACTATTGGACGGCATTGAAATTTAATACAGACATTCAAGGTCCCCATAGGATGAACCATAATACACCTTCAAATACCTTCAAATCTATTGATGATGAAGTGATGTTGCTGATACTGATATTCCCATGAGCCTGTGCTTTTGTGTTAATTAGCAAACATCATCATTGAAACAAGATTGTAACAGTGATACACACGGATGGCGTCCGTCTTTATATATTCAGTGTATGGGATGCACCTCATCACAAAACACAGTGGTGATGGTAATACTAAACACAGCTAATCAAGATCATCCACTTCCAGGCTTCAGTTCATTCGTTTCTGAATAACCCCACAGAAATGACTTGTAATGAATCATAAATGAGACTCCCCACATTTAAATCTGCAGCACAACTTATAAGCGTATGCGTCCAAAAGTTTGAGACCAATTCCCCTCCACTTTTCTGTAAACACATTGAATTCACAAACGGTTTGTCATCAAGGTTTTCGTCTTTTAAACTGTGAAAAACCAAAGTTGTGTTTGAACTCGGATGCTTTCAGCTGTTGCTCGCGGTCGTGTTTCGCTGGCATATCATTACCTTCTTTCATGTGTGTTTTCGCTTCTCGTCGAGCCTACACTTGTTGTCGTCTTGTTGTCTCAGCCCTTGCACTCACAGTGTTTTCTGCCCTGATTTAAACAGAATTAAAAACAATAATTATACCGCTCAAATATTCACACAAAAGTATAGATTATACAGCCAGAGAGAAATTCCTGAAAATGTCATAGTAATTTGTAACTGAATTATTTTTCTCCCTCTATCTCTAACATGGTGATATTTTAGGAAAACTCTCGGTTTATCAGGTCAATGCACACCGAGTGCACTCACCATGCTCGGAATGGGTGAAGGAGGCTGAAGCATCACCTGTCTGTGATCCTAATGAGATTAGGCAGCCTGACAGGGAGGGCTTTAACTTAATTAATAACATTTCATGGCTTAGCTGGCATACATGTAGTATGAGAAGCCCTGCAGCTCTCATCAGGTCTAACATGAAGGCACTGGTAGCCCGTGACTCGGCATAAGCAGTATCTAAGGAGGAGTGCATGGGGCCCAGGGGTGCACTTGATTTGGTCATCAACATAATGAGGTAATTTTAAACAGATTGCCACTGAGAGAGATAATAGGCACATCATCAATGTGCCGGCCTGACCTTTACTAACAAAGCATAAAACTGTCTTGCTCCGGCTTGATGTTCATGTTCTCAGGGTAGTAACCTTTGGTTTCCAGACGGTTTTTACTTATTTGATCTATTTGTAAATTATATCAAATAATATATATTGATTAGTATTTTCTTTCCAGTCATGACACATGATTATTTCTTTATTATGATGATGTAACAGAGCAGTAAATGCAAACAGAAAGGCCATACAACTGAAATTAAAACCCAGTTGCCATTTACACGTGGACAGACTGGTTTAAAAGAGATGTTATGACAGATTTCTACATGTTTTTATGGATGTTACTGTTTTTATATTAATTCTCTAAGTGAAACCCTTTATGCATTTTTGAAAATACAGGTGTCTATCCTGACATTATTCTCATTTTTTTTATTTCTATTTAATGTTTTCAAATTGCAACTGCATCAATATATAGGAAAGGTTCAGAATAACAGCCTCATAAGTAACTCTAGTACTTCCTAAGTCAAACGGAGTTCAGCACCAAAATGTGTCAACATGTTTCAATCTACCACACAGTTATGGATCCACCTCCCAAATGAACTTTCATTTTCACTATCAATCTTTTAAAAATGCTTACATGTTTAAAATGTGCTCGGTTCGTCTTTGCACTGCAGCTGCTGCACATTTAAACGGTGGAACTAGTGCAAGCCAGATATTTACTTGGTACTAACTGACAGTCTCAAATAGAAACCGTGTCTTGACTGATGTTCTCATCTAACCTTCCTACTCAATGAGAAACGTAGCACTCTATCTGTGGTCAGTGAAAAACTGCGGAGTGCTTTCGGGCAGATATGTCACCTGTGCACTGTCGGGTCTCTGCAGGGCTTAGACTGATCTGGTGGAGCCGCAGCATTTCATTTTGAGGATCCTTGTGATTTTATGTATCTTATTTATTTATTTAGTTTGACCTCATGTGCACTATCCTGACAGTGTTACCAAACTGGATCAATTAAACACAGTTTGAAATTGATCCGCCGATGAAGCAGCTCATCCTGGACCTTTTGGCTTTGTGATTGATCTCCGTACTGACTCCAGACTTCAATCAGCATCGCATCATGTAAAATAATTTTCAAACGCACAGCATAACTAATCAAATTGACAGAAGCACAAATATAATAACACAGCATAACAGTCCACATGCATCACAGGTCGTTACGATGCCTGCTATCAACGTCTCAGTCATTAGTCATCATAGACAAATGTTCACTGTTTCTGGCAACAGACATTAGAGATGGAGAACAGCAGAATGTACAATCCATCCATTCTTCTTCCAGCAGTGAAGAGTGTTTTCTTTTCTTTCTTTGCCTAATTAAACCTTTTAGTTTAAGTCTCAAGAGATGTAACCATTAAAGCTTCTTTTGTATAAATATGACTGAATTCTTTTGCATACAAATCCTAAATTCTTTTAAGCATTATGTTACATCTGAGATGTAATTACCTGCCATCATTTTGTCCCACAGGTAGGGAATTTAGTATCGCTCTTGCAAACTTGAAAAAACATTGGGTTTTTTTTTAATGTTTTTAATATCGATGTGTTTGTTAGATTAATGTCTGCTCCTCTCAGACCTTGTCAACAGTACAGTAGATCACATCATGGGGAGAGGCACTGCAGATTAAAAATGTCAATTTCAAACATCACAGTCTGCTCCATGATATACAGCCCGGCCCGAGGAACACACCCCGGAATCTGAACAAGGACTCGTGTGCTTGAATGTCACAGAGAAAACACCTGCTCCAGCCACAATCATGTGCACACGCACACACCCAGGACGTGACTGCCCTGACTCCTGGTGACATTACTACACACCCTAATCTCGGCCAGGGTTCACCCAGTGTGCTGCGTGCTTCAGACTGAATAATGTTTCTTCATCTTCTGCCTTCCAAGCCAGGCTGGCCTTTGACTTGTTTACACAGATTAAAGATGTGATGTTGAAACATGCGCTGGATCAAACAGCGGCTCTGCCGAGGCGTTACAAATGTCAGCATGATGAAGGTGAGGACTTTAATGTATTATCTCTGCTACATTGTTTAGCGGATACGAGAGGGGGGAAGCAGGTGTGATGAATGTCCAGCAGAGACACACGCACATTTCTACCTGTCTTCACCTGTCTGTGGTGAGGGGGGGGGGAGCAGCAATCTATTTAGCCTGGGGGGTGTGGGGCGACGGGGGGGGGGGGGTTGGGTCAGGCAATCCAATCTGAAGACGTTTGCTGGTTGACAGGGTGGAAGCAGTGAACAGACGTGGCACAGTTTGGCCCTGGGAGATTTCTGTCTGACACTGCCAGGGAGGATCGACAGGAGCGGGTCGAGGACAAAATGGGAAGGTCAGCGCAGGACGGGCAGGTGTCACCTGATGCATTGTGGGTTAACAGTCTCTGAATGATGCCATCGGCTCAGGAGACAACAGAGACATCTATGAGACAAGGCTGAATCCCACTCGTCTTCTCTGCATCCCTCTGACGTTATGCAACTCTCGTCTTTTCTATATTTGTTGATTAATGACATATTTAACAAATTTTTCTATAAAATCAAGACAAGAAATAATCACAAACAATTAAAGAAACCATTGGATTTAATGAAGTGATGTTAAAAAAGTCTTTGAGTCATATCCTGTTGTTCATTGAACCTCCAAAATAAGACATATGAGCTTTTTAGAAACCTGTGGATTGTGGGTTTTTTAAGGTTCATAAAAAAGTAAACATTAACTGCAGTTCTGTGAGGGGACACAAACTCCAGGCTCCTGTGTGAAAACCAAACAAGACAAACTCACTTCCTGCCAGGCCACATATAGGACACACTAATTCCTGCACTGGCACAGAACATTGGATTATAATGGGGTAGAAAAGAATTGCATCAATAAAGGCTTGACACTGTTTGTTTCCCCTTTTTTGTTTTGTAGTTTTATTAGCCAACCCTCATGATATTTCCTTAAAGGAGTTGTTTGATATTTGCTAAAGATTAGTTTTCTTGCCTAAAGTATCAGCTTGTTGCTTAGCAACCTCACAGGAATGGCAAAAAGTCCCTGTTCCCTGACAAGAAAAAGTCCTGCACATAACCTGACCGAGTGTTTAACTGACCTGTTCTTAGTGTCCCCCTACTTAACCCACAATCGTAATTATAGTTTTGAACATTTTGGCATTGGACATAAAAAGTACCGTCAAAGAATCATCCAATTATCACTGTCCTTGTCTGGTGATGGGGTTGGAGCCACCTCAGCCTGATGACAATTTGTTTTCCTCTTTGTCTCGATACTTGCCGCTTCTCTCAAGCGTCATATCTCAGACAGCAGCTGCAGATCCTTGTCAGGTTCAACTAAACATGGGTCCTATCTGTGTCTTCTGAACAAATGTCAAATGCTGTTGTTTTTCTCACGGCACAGCGTCATACAACAATAAATAATAGTTTCCATCAGTGAAATAATAAAAGATGAATTTCCCCAGTACACAGCTAATATTTAAAAAGAAATCCATCCATCACAAAGGTTGTATGAGTCAACAGTCCGTCAAGTACGGTAAATTGCTTTTTCAGACACTTCAGTTTTAGATAATGAATCCCAGATACAGACGTGTGTGTGCTTAAAACTCCCTCCTCCATTATGTAGCCAGGCTAATACCACACTGGAAAAAAGAACGATTATGAGATTGGGTTGGTGTCAGGTTTCTCAGAGAAAAATCAGGCTTCGGTTTATAGATGTAAAATAATTACAATAAAGCACACTGACCCTTTCTCTGACCCTCTTTTTTAAAAAGGCTGTTCTGCTGACAGGCTCTAATTAACATTAGCCAGCTGACCAGTGTCTTCTGGGAAGCAGAGAACAATCCTGGCCGGGCTGTAGTCCTGTAAAACACAGGAAAGAGCCAGGGGTTCATCTGTTCAGCCCCCACTCCCTCGCCGCTGCTCACCCTCCCCGCCTCTCATCTCTCGCTCGAGTGAAAAAGACAGCTGGAAAAGATGCTCATTGATGCGCCTATTAGAGATGCTTTCTCTCTGTTTTTGCATTTAATCTCTTCGCTCCATATTTACAGTCACGCCGCTGACTGACAGCTCGCAGCGAGTACTTAAGGATGCAGAGGAAGTGGGCAAGTTCAAATGGGCTCGGATGGAGAGAGTGACACGCTGGTGATTTTACAGCCTGTTGAGTGGTGGTGGTTGAAATGTTGGTTCCCGGCACATGATCATTATCAGGAGAGATATTTAGGAATAGTTTAGAGAATGAACATCATGCAGCAATTCATGTCAGTTTGGCAAGTAGTTATTGAGATGTTCTCGGCACCTGTTGTTTTCTGTGTAAGCCCACACACCAGCAACAATCTAGACTCTGTCCCACGTCTGACAGTAGGTTATGTCTTATTTAGTTTTCTTCCTTACTTGCGCTCGCTATTTTGAGTGCACAAGTGTGTTTGCACTGACAACTCGAATGCTACTGCCAAGGTCCGACAGTCCCCTTATGAAACCCCTTCATAATTCAGTAGATCCAGATTTTTATTCAGATCATAAATATCAGTCTCCTAAATATGCCAGATTGAAAAGTCCCTATCTCACAAAGAAGGTGAACAAGAAAGTCGCCCCCTGATCCAGATCCACACCAAAGTTTTATGGGTTGTTCCTTTTTCCCCTCCACGAAATGTCATGGAAATCAATTGTGCAGTTTTTCCTTAATCCACCTGACAAACAAACATCAAACACATCATTGTGTCTGTTATCCTGGGGGACAGATGTGGCATCTGTTAGGGAATAACCATTTAAAATTTGGTGAGGATTCGGATCAGAGGACGGATCAAGTTCCAGTTTTTAACATTGGGAGAAAGGGCTGCTTTTCTTTTTTTACATTTTCTTGATTTCTCTGAACAATTCATGGATCTTGATGTATAATCAGCTTTTCTGTGTTTTTTTTATGTTTCTTCTGCCAACTGTCTGTACTACAGAGATCAGAGAGAGCAACACTACACAATGCAGCCCTTAAGGCCCTTGTGTTTCGCAAGACAAATACAGAAGTAGTTTAAAATTAAAACCTCCCTTATTTTGTACATTTTAACACTATAATTAAGACGTCAAAGCTCCGGACTGTTTTCAAAGCAAAGGCTGGCGATCAAGGAACGTGGTCCAGTCTCTTTTTCCTCTGAAGTGTGATTTATTAAAACTGAGAAACATGTAAAGATGTAAGAAACGTTCCTTTTCTCCTCGTGGTTTGGTAGTTCTGGTTTACCACAGAAATCCTCTCAATGTGGTTTTCATGCTGTTAACTTCTGTTAATCCTTACTCACATAGGCAGTCGTATCGGTGTCACCTTGGTGTCTAGATATCTCTGAATAGCAGCTGAAGCACAATGAGCTCTGTGGATCCTTTTCCCTTAACTACATGCCTGTGATATTTCTTTTTAACTTTTTATTTCTCAAATGCTAAAGTCCAGAGTGAGTTTTGTAATCTTTGATTGCCTCAGATTTTCCCGTCAAGGTCAACACTGCAGCTCATCTCAAGGCGTACAGTGTTTTCCCTCCCTCCCTGAGATAAATTCAGCTTCTGTGAGAATACCAAGTAAAAAACGATTCCCCATACCCTCTGCGATTTGTGTAGTGCCGACAAGTACTCCTTCCGCACTCGCCATTTTTCACGGAAAAAAATCAATCAGCTGCATCAGGGGGGCTCATTTCCATCATCGCTTCATTGACTTTCTCCCGGGCTAAATTTTCTTTTACAACCACCTAGTGATACAGCTGGAGGGCGGCAGGACCAGGGTACGTCTTAATGAGCTTGGGCGTGCGTGCGCTTCTGTGTGCACATCTTTCTCATTTAGCCTTGTTAGCTGACATTTGTGAAGGCGCTCACATGTTGCTGACAAAAACATCCTTAGTAATGCACTGGCTAGGTGAGGCACGTATGGATCTGTCCTTGATCTCTGCAGCTCAGAGGCCTGATCATCACACAGGCGGTCAGAAGAACAAACCAGGTGACACAGGAGCTCCCTGCTGAGATCTGGTGCTGATTTAGCTACTTTATGAAAGGCTTTCATGTTGCTGCTCACAACAGGAGCGATGGAGCTGGATAAAGGATACAACTACAGAAGTGTCTATGTGGTTTTAGAGTTCATGTTTATGAATGAGACACCGTATTTTAGAATTAATGCAATGTGGTTAATAACCCCAAAACATTAAAATGATTTGATTTATATCCATGTATTATATCTTCATGTCAGTGCCTTGTTTGTGGACGAGAGGCTCTAATACAGAGGAAATGTTTGTTTTGCAAATGATCTGCAGTAGTGGTGTGGGCAGGGTGTGAAACACTCTAGTGAGGGAAAGGCAGCAGGACACGTGTGAAACGAATCAGGGCTGGAAAGACCATCACAGAGGCGGGAAAAGTCAAAAACCACAACTCAGACAATGATGAATGAACAAGGAAAGACATTTTTCATTATATCTGAGATTAAAAAACAGGAATGAAGTCACTCGAGGTGCAAATGGTGACTTGTAGAAGCAGAAACATTTCCTGAGTAAAACTGTCTTTACTCTGGAGGCAGCTGGGGTCATCTAATGTTCCCCCGTCTTAACTCCGATTCGTCCTTGTAGCCACTGAAGTCGTCCTCGCTTTTTGATGTTGACCTTATTCCCAGTAACTGTGATGTGATCCAACATGACATTCAAGTATATCCCCTGGACCACTGAATGGCTCTTAGTGCTCATCGTGTTCAGAAGATGCATCGCTCTCTGGTTCCCTCCGCTATCCTACGGGGAACGATCCGATCGTCTTGGGTTTTTCCAAATGGCCGTTATAGGTTTTTGCACTGGCAGCAGGAGCACCGCTACATCGCTGCTCCTCAGGTCGTCAGGTAGAAGGGAAAAGGGTGAACGAATGTCACCGAAGAGACATGTCCGATTTTTTTAAATATACATCCGTCCAGTTGAAGCGAGGGACACTGAAGTGCACCGAAGGACGACGGGATTTCCTACGGTGCTGGAGTGTGTTAAACAATCGGAACATTTAAATATTCTGACCAGCACAGCCACGGCCTCTCCCAGGGGATGTGACCCACACTAATGGAAATCAATAAAACCACTGGCATTTCAAATGTGGCTTGATGAGATGTGTGAAGTAACCAAGAGAAAAGGAATACATTGATCCAAAGAATAAATTGATACAGGCTGAAGTGATAAGCCTCTCGCTGCTGTTGTGTAATGTTTGTCAGAGGGATTGGCCGTGAGCCAAACACGGCTGTGTGACCTGTAGCAAAGCATCGTCCGGCCAAATAAGGCCCGCTGCTAAATATTGCCATGGGGGGGGGGCTCCGGCCAAGAGCTCACACAGAGCTGATGCCACAGAGGTAATCACAGGTACATAACACCAGCGGGAACAAAAGACAAAGCATCAGGGCAGGATTCTGTGAAACGTTAGTGTGTGATGTTACTTGCCAAGGTGCAGATCTTAAATCGAACTTAGGTGGGTGTTGGATGTGCTTTAGAAGGTTGCCCCATGAGAACAGCGGTGAAAAATGTTCTTTGCCGAAGGAAAGAAAGAGAGAGAAAATATGTGTTTTTACCGCTTTTGTCATAGATGCGCAGTTCAAAGGTGAGCGGTCTCCTCACCGCCGTCATGATTTTATAACAAATAACATGCTTGACAAGCCAAAACACGAAAATACAACATTTCACTAGTTTTTTTTTCCCCTTTATGTAACACCAGTGATTTACAGTGCAATGCACATTTATCATGCTCGTTTATTTTTCAAATGAATGTTTCCTAAAGGCATGCCTGCATCAGAATCTGTTGTTTTTGAATTCCCATTTGGAAATATGCTGAATGAAAAGAGGACTAATATATACAATACAGTCGCAATTCTTTGTTTTGCTCTGATAAAACCTTTTTTTCTCCGAGTGTACTGTAAATACGCTGATGGCTGATTATATTAGCAGTCACTCCTAATTATTTAAAACTGCTCTTATCAGCATGTTGCAGGGTCTGAATCAGATAACAGGGATTAATGGATTTCATTAGCTCACTGATAAACTAATAGACATCGTGCTTCGCTGCATAAATATGTGCACATCGTTCCCTGTAGTCTTCGGGCTGGAGAAACCAAGAATGGCTTGTTGAAAGTGCTTTAATAGAAAAATTACACAGCGCCCCTGTGAACAATGGAACAAATGCACTATAAAGTTAAACGTGTAGGTTGTGCAGTTGGTTGAAGAGAATGAAGTCAAAGCACAGAGCTGCCCATTTGGCAGACAGACAGCTGCTGCTGCAGCTCCCAGCAGCTTTCTGTTAGACTCTGCTTTTGACAGCCAGGGATAAGTGGCCATTAAAGTCTCATGATCACTTAATACACCTGTCATTAGCCATCAACTGTGCATTAACACTGCCAGCCGGGGCTCGCCACACACGGAGAAATACTGTCTTGCCACAATTAAAAACTAAAACACAGTCCCACATTTTGCCAATTTGTCTGGTCTAGTGCTCTCTTAAGTGCTCTCAGGAAGGTGAAATAAATTTGTATGTTCAGGACTTCCCACATACGTGAGAATCCAATGATAGTGAATTCACATTCAGTCGGCTCAACTTAACATATTCAGCATTCGTCGTTTGAGAACACAAATTTGTCTTTATGCTTGAAAAAAGGACGACGAAATCATTAAGCAACAGTTTTCAGGGCTGATTTGTGGACACGCAAACGAGGAATGAGTCGTAGACCACAAACCTCACCACTGCTACAACATGCATTCATTCCTTCAGACAACCGCTGCATACTGTATCAACATCAGGACTAGGGATGGGATCTTCTTTACCTCAAGTTAATATGTAACGATTCATCATTAAAATGACTCAAAATGATTGGACCTATGTTTTATATTTTGTTCATTTGTGTTGGTCCAAACGTTTTCAAATCCTGACAAAACCACAATTTTAGTCAAGGTAACAAGACATTTCATTTTGGTCGCCTTTTATTCTCTGGCTGCAACTTCCAGGACAAAGGAAAAACCCAATGCAAGCTACTTAGCCAGTTAGCTAGTCACTACTGTTTGTATTGTGAGAAGAAATAACGAGAATAAATCTTTAACATACTATGTCCTGCTCCAAGCTCACGTCAGGTCGATTTTCCTTAGCAATGGTTGTGAAGACTCCCATGATGCCAAGCGTCTGCAGGATGTTACATAATGTACGTTTAAATTGAGTTAAATGTATCATTTGTTACGTCCTTTCAAAACAAAAAACAATTAGCTAAATCCAAACAGTAAAACCTTTGGACAAATATCGAAAGTCAAAGAGACTGTTGAACAACCTGGCTGCCGTTCTCTGGTAAGAGCAGTGGAGATGACTATGTCTGCCTTTTCCCTTTCCACCTCTTCACGTCTACTGTCTAAAGAACATCTTGATGCCTCTGTTGTTGTTGTTGTTGTTTCATCAGGTGCAAAAATTGCTCCTCAGAACATCGATACACTTCAGTCACTTTTTAAGATGAGAACAGTCTCATTTGCCCAATTTTCAGTTTGTAGATGCATTGGACAGAGCTCCTGAAGTTTACTCCTAGATCTGTTTGTTTCAAAATGGACACAGACAGAACCACGGGGGGGGGGGGGTTGGTTCAGGACAGTGGACATATTTTCATATCTACAAATCTGATTTTTATGAAGAGTCTCAGCGACTCTGATCCTGTAGCTGTCCTGATTCTGACATTTGGATGAAGTTGTCTGTGTGGTAAACACAGTTTTGACTGGGCCGTCCAGAATCTCAGACATTCTGAAGCATGGCTGCGTTTTTTATTGCAGATCTGCTCTGTAAAGACAACAGGCAGTTTCCATCTAAACTGTCTTTTCTCTCATTTTGCTCCATAAGAATAAACACAAGAATGGACAATAGAGCCGGGGCCTTGGTCAGTCAATTCAATGTTATCATTAATAGAGTCATTAAAAGAATAGGAGGCTCAGAATGTATAAATGGATGTTCTGGTAATTGTTTTTGTTGCCCGAGGCGCGGGATGCGGATTTGTTTAGTTGGTCTGTTTATTTCCCTCAGTATCAAAGCCAAGAGTTGCCCATTTTCTGCATGAATATACTGTTTGAAAAGCACAAGGATCGGCCCATTTTAATTAGGTCCAAAAGTCCAAAACACGCCACCTCTCCTGCCAACGTTTGTAACTCTTCCTCTTGTTCTGTCGGAAACCGATATGCAAAATAGAAAGGGCCCATCTAACTGCTGATCCAAACTCCACCGAGTCTCTTAAAATTTGGCAGTGGTACAGTTGCTGTAAATAAAAAAAATTGCTAAAACGAGCCATGAGTTATTAATTTCCGATGGTTTCTGGCTGCGCTATTGTCAAAGTTTCAGGAACTTTCCCCCCCCAGCTTGACAAAACACAATGACCGTCTGTGCTGCAGTATATTTGATGTGGCGTATTTCAATTTGTCGTCTGGGAAGGATAATAATTTACTGAGTGTGTGGGATTTGTGGGAAGGGAATTTAAATATGTGGAATTGAGCTGCTAACACAATGGAAATAAGACCCAACCCAAATAAAAAAAGCACCACATACAAAGGAAAGACTTTCTTAATTTATTTTACATGGTTTAATGAATTGGTGATTTTAAGGAGATGGATATTTTGATGTTTTCTCGCTCTTTCTGCTGATATAATCATAAGTCCAATCAGTGACTGCAGTAAAAACCCTCTCTGCATTTTCATTTTCCTGTTTCTCATGCGGAGCCCTGCAGGGGAGTTTGTTGAAAACTGGGCTGAAGCCTAAATGATGGTTGTGGGGTCAAGTGGAGGTCGACATCAAAAGCTGTGTGTAAGTGCAGGTCACTTGTTTTGTGCTGTTAACAACGATTGTGTTGAGGTTGCTGTAGGCCCAGAGTATACGAGCCGCCCTTGTGCGTATTGGAATGTTTCTAATTAGAGCCGTGGACTAAACTGCAGTGAGATGTGGTTTCTTGATGAATATGAATATGCTTGTTTCTGGGGGGGGTTTACACGCTTGCTAAGATTTATGCCCATGTGGGATTTTTCTTGTTTCTTTTCCGCCTCGGGGTATTGGACAGCTGGTTCTCCAACAGTCTTGTCAGATTGCAGGCCAATGAGCTCCACCATATCTCCGCCGGTGTCTCCTCTCGCCGCAGTTTCACCGAAACAAATATGGAAATGAAGGTTGGCTGTGGCATCTGAGTCTCCGCGGGCGTCACAAAATGCGGCAAGGTGTGTGGCAGGCGCCGCTTCTGCCAGGGGGGTAGCATTGGTACTTAATGTAGCTGCCGTTAGCTCGTCTTCCCTCTCTCCCTTTTCGTCCGCCTTACTTCCACCACCCAAAGCCCCATCACCACCGCCACCCAGTGCTGAGTGATGTCAGACAGTCAGGGATGCTGGATGCTGAAGGAGAGCACAACGGCAGCAGGCGGCAGAGATAAGCCCCCCCCCCCCCCATACCTCCACAGATTAAACAGCAGGATTAACCTCTCTACTCCACCACTGCCACATCGGTGTCTTTCACCCCCTTATCTACACCCACCCCCCCCTTTTCTCCTCCAACATTTGCCACCATACATTTGTACAGTTGTCATGATGTGGGAAATTGCTTTTTAACCCTATGTGGCTTTACCCTGTCCTTGGCAAATGAAACATAAGAAAATGGAGCAGGCCCTGCCGGGGGCGGGGGGGGGGCTGAATTGTTTCCCCACAAATGCTTTGTGGTCTTGTCCTAACGTCGTGACTTGAAATAGCATGTCTGCAGAAATAAGGAGAAAAGTAAACCCTGTTCTCCCCTTCTTTTCACTTCCCAGATTTAATAACTTGGCGATTCAGTTGCAACATTTGAGTTATTCATGTTCAAGAAAATAAGAGAAAGCAGAAGCCCCACTAAATACTCCAACAGATAATGTCCTGAGCTGTGCCACCCTGAGGCAACACTCGGCAAGTGATTTGCAGATATTTATTAATTTCGTGCTCGAGTGTTCAAGGTTCCAACACACGATTCTGACTACACAAGCTCAGATCTCAGGTTTCATGGTTATTGGACAGCAATCGAAAAAACATATATGTTTTACGACTTCAGTAAAATGAAATGACATATAGTATATTTCCATAAATTGTTTGACCCACCATCGCCTCAGCTGCTATCCAATCAGGAGTGAATACATTTCAGCTATCTTTGCCCAAGGCTTATTTTACAATTATATAGAAACTGCAATTTAAAACACCTTAGTTTTGTTTCTTTTGCTATTTGTATTCTTATACATTTTCTAATCTAGCCTCTGGGAGCAGGATTGAGTTGTCGCATTTTCCAGGACAAATTGGATTGAATTAGAATTTCCTCCCGTTTGCATGAACAGTTTCAAATAAAAGGTACTTGGCTGTTCACTGAAGAAATTATTCTTTGTAAACAGCACAATGCGTCAAGTGAACATTTCGTCTTCACACCTTTAGGCTTTTGTTTGGCAGGAAACAACCATAATCAATCATATCGAATGTTTTGCTCAGGCCGAGATGGACCGAATGTAGATCCTCGGCTCTCCAAATCAGCCAATTAGCATAGCATCCCTCTGCCTTAGGTACCTGCGATAAGAGGCTACTGACCAAGTGAGCTATGACATTCCATTGATCCAGAAAATTGCTGCAGAGCCAGCCTTGAAATTAGTTTAAATTGCTGAATCAAAAAACGTTTTCCTGGATTCTGGCAAGGCCAGCGTAAACCTTAGGCCTCTAATCCCCAGACTGATGTGGAAAGTTGTCGCGGATCGTGTCGGCCACCGTCACGACTGATGGGGGAATCTGGATTCTGTGTGACAGAGAGAGACACATGCAAGCAACCGGGATTTGACTTGGATGGCACTTATGGCTACCAGGGTCGTGACTTGGTTTCAAATCTGCAGGCTTTGGGAATTTCCAGTGTGACCTACCTCTGGCTTTGTGCTTTACAATTCAATTACACGCCAACACTTTACTCTGGGACAATGTCGGATCTCAAGCTGTCTTGGATGTGAGTAGTCATAAATTTGAGCGTTGATGCACAGTTCAAGGATTGTGGGGAATAATTTACCATCAGTCGGGTGCCTCATTCGAACAGCAGCATTGGAGTTGTAGATTGACAGAAGGAGGGATCAGGCAGGAATGTGTCAACTCTAAACGCCCTTAATGTGGAATAAGTTCTGGTAAGAGGATCACTGCAGCAAACACAGCAGTGGATTTAAGTCAAATATATTCAGTTACAAGCATCATCACTCATCCTCCCAGAGCCAACGCTTGACCGAGAAAACTACCTGTAGTGTTGGAAATTGTAGATCACGTTTTTTTGCTTTTCGGACAAGAAAATGAAATCAGGCTCACGGTGATGGGAATATTAGTGTGTCAAACTCAGAGGGAAGTTGTAATTTTAATTTTGAGGACTCGCCCACACATTGGATGGCACATTATATTTTTCTCACACCTTTCCCAGGTGTACTGAGAGCGCTCGAGGATGAACACCACTGGTGCACACAGCAGTATGTTGAAACCAGTTCGTACAGTGGAGTTACATGGTTAAAATACAACACTGTCCACCCTCTGTGGAACACCACTGCAGCCCACTCCTCATTTATTTAATGAGTTATTTGTTGGCAGGATTATGCAAAAACTACTAAACTGATTTCTAACAAACCTGGTGAAGGGGTGGGGCCTGGAAGCCATTACATTTTGGTAGATGCACAATCAGGGGTGGATGCCAGGTGGATATGTGCTCTACTAAGTGCCATTCTAGCTTCTTTATTTATTTATTGTTAAAGTGGACCGTTGATGATTTAGTTTCACATTTAAATCATTTCCTTTGTCTCCACCACCGACTGAAAAACCAGAAGCCATTTTATCTGCCTCTTTGATGGGGCAGTATTTGCCTAGCCCCTGTTCTTGGGTTTATTTTTTACCTCCCACTAAGTCAGCAAATGTAAAACTGGCCTTTTTTAACTTGGCCTTTTTTGCCTGGTGGAAAAAAAGTTAAACTCTAAGTAGGTGAAGCTTTAAGTATTGTACATAATCCCTCTTACGTCTGACAGGAATAAGAAACTCGCCCTAAAGACCACTCACCGGATTTTTAAGTTAGTGTGTGAAAATCCAGCAGGATAAGAGAATGCCCCACTGGATACAGCGGGATTAGTATATCTATTGATTTGTGTCATCGTGAGGGACATGCAGTATATTACAAGCACATTAGAAGACAGTATCTCTCCACATTAAAATGTAAAGCAAGGGGAATGGGCAAATAAGGCACTTCAAACAGCTGCTTAGCAGCTTTACTGAATGTGTTGCTTCCCAACAGGTGGGTAATACTGTGTTCTCATTAGAGCTGAACATCAAAGCCACAAACACAAAACTCCATGTATAGTAACTCATAAGTCCTGAGGACGTTCACGGATAAAACTTTTAAAGCTTCAGATCACACATGGGGCTGAAATGGCATCTGACCAGTGCTGTAACTCTTGCAGTCATCAGGGCTTTGTCATTTTTAAAATCTCCCACTGGGGAGCAGAAGCCACGAGGCCTGACGGTGTGTCGACTCTGCAGTGTGTTGACTCAGTACCGTATGTCACACCAGCACAGATGCTGAACTAGA
This sequence comes from Verasper variegatus, assembly GCA_026259375.1. Classification (NCBI taxonomy): domain Eukaryota; kingdom Metazoa; phylum Chordata; class Actinopteri; order Pleuronectiformes; family Pleuronectidae; genus Verasper; species Verasper variegatus. The sequence continues at coordinate 7,148,748 of CM048052.1, forward strand.
GTAAAAATAGCCAACGATGGCATGGTCAATGTCCAGCAAAGCTAAATAATTACTGTCCTCATCCCAGCGTTCCCTATGGCCTGAAAACCTTTTTCATGGGCGACTAACACCGCACACACCAGCACATTCTACTGTGAAAGGTGAAAAAAATACCAGTTAATACAAAAAAACATATGTGGTGAAATAAAATCCCATGCATAGCTAAATCATGAGAGCCTGGTCTTCAGCTTGTCCCTAATAGAATTAAAACCCCAGCATTAAAACACAGCTCACACACTTCAGGCAGTTGCCCAGTGGCTTGTAATTGATTTATAACTCCGCCACTGATAATCCTGAACACACGGTGCAAGCAGAAAAGCCCAAATGTTGATTAATACAATAAAGTTTTAAATGACGTTTTGATTTATGTCGTTACGAAAGTGGATGACCATCGACGATACATAAAGATAGATGGCATGTGTCTTTATCACCCCCTGGTGGCTTGCTGCAATATAGAACATAATCCATCCTCCATGTTAGCAGATGGGACAGGGGCCAAAGTAAAAAGTCAAAATACACACCAAATACATTTTTCTCAAAGACGGTTTCTGTCATTTTAGGTATTTCTTATCACTGCACAGACTCTGCCTCCAAATGACATCATGGGCACAAGATATCAGCATTCAAATTCTGCATATTTTGTCCAAAGCTCTGCACAGTGGGAGGAAGTGGAAACACGTCCTCCATCTTTATCAACAGTCTCTGTTGATGACCCACAGCAGGTTGTCTGTGCGATAACCAAACTGAGCGAACTCAATGTATCTCTGCCTCTGAGGTTGGTAGTTTTATAAGTAAGGTCAGACTGTGGGGGGAGAGATGTGAGGATTGGATGTGTGAGCTCTTTCATATCATGCCGTACCCACAGCCTCAGATAGGCCGAGCTCCTGTGGTGACACCGTGTGTCTCTCTGAGCTCAACGTTAAATCGTATCTGAGTGATATTGACAGGACATCTGTTAAACTGGACTGCTGGAGGAACCCTTTCAGTGGGCCTGAGAGCAGCAGGCTGCGGGAACAGATGATGGATGTGTCTTCAGACTCTGCGCTAAAGATGAAACATAAAGACAAGACATTATCACGGTTTCCAGACCTTAACCAACTCCCATGGGTATCTAAGTTTTTGTGTGAAGTTACTATCAAATCTGAATGAATTGGAGGAACAGGCTAGATGTGGAGAACAGCCCGATTATAGCTGTGGTTACTCCACAGTCACGTTGAGGTGTCTCATTAAAGCGATGCAAGATTCGCAATACTCAGACTCCCCCTACAGGTGGGATGCATAATTCACTCTCGCAAATACAGGTTGTCGTCCGCGCATGACGTGTGTATCGAATCACATCGAATTGTTTGACTAACTTGCTAAACCTCTATCGAAATGAATTTACCTGGCTTCTGATGATAAACTCCATAACTTCAGTTACACAGCTCTACATCAAGCAAGCAGAACAACACAAAGCAAACAAGCAAGAAATGTGACTTACTTGTCCAATAACAACAAGGCCAGGTCAGAATCCGTCCTGCATCTTTTGGCTTCTTTTAGCTCTGGCCAACAATGTCGAGCTAATTGTCTCTTGCAGCGCTTGTTGTTTGTGTGTGACGTTTGCCGTAAAGCAGGTCATACAAAGTGTGGTTCCAGGCGGCCCTGTGGCAATGACACGTTCTATTCTCCCTATTATAAGTGAGTGTACCACAAAAATGAATTTGAAGCTGTTATTTTCATGTGTAAAAACTACCTAGTGTTGCTTTGAAGAGAGACAAAGCTAGATGGTTAATATATTTTTTTTTCTTCCATTGTTAATTATTTTAGTCTGTAGATAAATTGTTGTGTTGATATTGTTGTCAGCAATGGCTCAAAGTAACTTTATTTCTCTTTTGTTGTTGACAAGTGGAGCCTTACTGATAGGAGAATAACTAGGGTGCCACTGGGAAGGACAACTGCATGAGCACCAAATTGACTGGAAAGTCAGCGATCTGGCTAACCTTGAATCTTTTTTTCAGTCACTTCCTCTTTTTTTAGCTTGAAAAAACATTTGAAGGCTATTGCAATTCTCTGTTTTTTTGTTGCTTTGACGGCTCTATATGTTAACGGCTTGAAGGTCTACATCCCCGAAGGAAGACAAACTACAGGTGACAAACTCTCCGAACCCATTGGGTGTTGTGTTGGGTTTGAACCTCATCTTGTAAAATAGCAACTGGAGTAGCTCAGGCGGTTACCCTTTGAAGGACAGAGGCGTACAGCCACAACACAGTGTGGTACATAATATTTATAACAACAGAGAATCTTAAAGATCACTCTCGAAGGCTGAGCTGTAAGGTCTAACAGCAACATAATACCTGTTCCTGTGGGTTCTATCATGGTGCCAACATGGTTGTCATGCCAGTTAAATTTGTGTTTAATTTGTTTTTAGATTTCTAACCATGATGATACTGATATTTGCGGCTGTAAAGGCTCAAATGCTGTTTAAGTGACTTAAAACGTTGTTTGCATATGAAAGAGTGCAGAGTAAAAAGTGTGTTTTGCTAAATATCTTCATTCGTGTCGACACGGTGTAAATGATCAAGCAACATCTGGTTCATCAGCATGATCAGATTCTTCCATCTCAGTCTAAACTGCATGAAAACCACCTTTTTCCATGCATGCAAATAGTTCCTTATCTCCACCATGAAACCAGCTAATGATTGCAAAGATCTACTTAAGAAAAACGAACCCATGTCGTGTTTTTGTTATATTTACATAAAGGACAACAGAGGAAATAAGGCTTGTAGATTTGTGTGATTTGATTCTTTTCATAATGTTAAAACCCTGAGCTAAAATCACTTTCTTTCAGTGTTTAATGTCAGTTGTGTGAAAATATGCTTATCGCATAATTAAACGTCAAAGAATTGCAAATGAAGTTATCAGAACGCAGCGTCTCCGAGATAAAAACAGTAGCGTGTGATTTCCATTTGATAGAAGCCGTGGCATTGATTCAGCAGCACTTGAGTGCGTGTCCCAGCGGAGGGCAAATAGAAGAAAGTAATACATGGCTTTGAAGAAGAGCAAGTGTGGACCATGCAAACAGGCAGAATATATCATGTTAGGGCCAGTCATAATGACAAAAGAAGAAAAAAAAAAAAAAAGCATACCTTTTAGTTTCATTCAGCAAAGCCGCTCCGTCGTTAAATAGTTGCTGTGCCAGGACCTCCTGGGAAATTAAAAACATATTGTGCCACAATTTCCCTGCAACTCCCGGGATCCCGGGGGATAGCACTTTTAAAATTTCTAATAAAGGAGACTTCAAATTACAGAGAGGGGACCTGGCATTAATTAAACTGGGGATTTCTGTAGGGTCAACGTCTCATATTTATCTGTTTACAGCCATGGTTTGGTCTTCGGTAAAGACTGTTAAGAGTATTGAGGTCACAGCTCATGGGTAAAACAAACATGTGGGTGTTCACAAGTATAATACAGAGATGATTTATGTGTTACAATAAACTAAAATCATAAGGTGATAAAAAACTGTGTTGCAGTGGAGAGGGGGGTGACACAGTTCTATTATTTCTCTTCTGTGACATTTCATTAAGGAGCTTTTAACTGTAGGAAATGTACTGGTTGCTTTTTTAATTGTCAGACTTTAATGTCGTCACCTCAGTTGTCAGATTAACCTTTTCCATAAGAGTGTGTGTAGAGGATGTGTGATTTAACAAGGTTTCTCTCGTTCTGCGAAATGACCTGCACCACTTTGAATCCACCATTATTTCTGCTGCACCAACCTACAGGTGATCACTCACCAACACTCTGCAAACGCCAGTAAATTTCTGTCCCAGCGCTGCAGACTGCTGTGAATCTTTTTTATTTAGTGCAGCGGATGCAGTCATGAGCCAAATTGCAGACTGGTTTGCAGGCAGCACAGAGAGGATATACTGTGTTGTATCCGACTAATAATCTACTTCCTGTTATAAACGGTGCATGTTTTTTTGGCCCTTAAAATTATTTTAGTGAACCATACTCCTGTAGTTCCACTGTCGTATCAAAATCCTCTAGTACCACTCGTTCCACTAAAGACCAATAATGTTTTTAGGGGTAATTATTGTCTTCAGAATCCTAATCTTTAAATCATCAGATATTTTGTCTTTTCCTTTTCCTATTGAACTCTGCAATTGTAAAACACTCATGTTCCGCACCTAGCTCATCATTTTCTTTCCTCCATGAATCTACTTGTGTTTACGTTCAATCTTAATGTAAAAGTTTCAATAACGGACTCTGCAAAAGCCTCTGACTATATTCAGTAACATTTTAAAGCTGCTCTGATCAATATTGTTTGTTACAATGGATTTAATGAAAAAAAGTGTCCGGTCTTTTTTTGCTGAGACAAACCATAGACTTTATATAAAGATGGACAACGTGACAGCCCAAAAAAGATGATCACCCCCTGGTGGTGGGCTGCAGTACAGACCACAAACCCTGCCTCCTCCATGTTAGTGAATAGGGAATGGGCCACACTAAAAATTCAAACTCTGGCTCTGACTGGTGTTAGAATTGCAAGATATGTTGGCTTAATTTTGCTCATTGAGAGGAGGTGGAAATGCATTGTCATTCTTCATTTAGAGTCTTTGTGACAAACACGTCGAGTATTAGCACCCAGTTCTGTTTGTTTTGGTTTCATGCCTCACAACTCAGCCGTCCTCCTTCACTGTCGCCACTGTCATGAGACCTCGCGGCAGGAGGCTGTTTGGACCTGTACACGTCCTGCCCATCACCAAAATGCACTCGAACTCTGTGACAAGCTGGTGAGAGAAGCTTTTAGCAGATATGGAGCTCGACATTGTTTGGGCCCCGCTTTCATCTTAGTGTGTGTGTGTGTGTGTGTGTGTGTGTGTGTGTGTGTGTGTGTGTGTGTGTGTGTGTGTGTGTGTGTGTGTGTGTGTGTGTGTGGATGAAAATACCAGGATTTAGCCTGGACTGTGTTTTACATCATAACTAGTGATCCCAATCAGTAATTTCCTGTGTTCCCACAGCGTTGCCCCACTGGAGGCTTTAGTCAGTCTGGTTTTATAGATTTCCTGATGAACTGCCATGAATTCAGAAATGTAAAGCCTCCTGCATCGCTTATTTTACATTATATGGCTGAGAAAATAATTGGTTAAAAAATCTAAATAGAAACTAAATCAAAACATTGTGTTTTCCATGTTGTCGAGTATTTCAGGATAATTCGGTTGTGAACGTTGAGACGAATCAGATGTGTACTGCATTCTCAAATGTCACTTTTAAACAATCAGTGTTGTCTCGCAGAAACCAAACAATGGAGAATCTGTCTCTCTGCACACAGCAGAGTAGCCAGAGAAGAAGGACGTGGCTACATGTGCCTCAGTTATGGTACAAACCATGGTTGCATGACTTTAATTATATTGTCTGTTTGGCAGAGCAGTGGCACATCAATCTTATCTGCTCAGCTGCTTGCGACAATCCCAAACCCCAACAAAAACCTCTCAGCTGACACATGACCCACAGAGGTACAGCAGATACGATGCTCTGCGCTCTGCTGTTATAAAATGAAAACATTTATATTGTTCCACGGCATATAATGTGAGGGGATAAAGTGATCATGGCGTCCATCTGGCCATCCGTAAAAAAACATTTCATTTCTGGAGCAGAACTCAAAAAACATTTACAATATTACATAAAATTTCATAGTTATGTTATTCATGTAGTTAAATTATTCCTCTTGATATTTTGGATTTGTTGGGGCATACGTCATCTCCTCAACAGTTAAAATTATTTATTTGTAGATTTAGATTTTCATACGCAAATACGTTTTTTGAAAGGGATATTTCCCCCATTTTTTTACATGTACATGCAGATACACCGAAACCAGAGTTTTTGAAAATCTTCACCTCTGTAAAAACCTCTGTTTTAGTGATAAAAGTTAATTTTACTAACTATCCACATTAGTTTGGACAGGGCGTTTATCTATACATGAGATAAACTTGGCTATAGCTGAAAAATTTGGACAAATACATGTGACCAGTTTCATTTCCTCACAGTATTGTTAATAAAGTTGCATCAGGATTTTACTGCAGGATAATAAAGTTGAAATTTTCGATGTGCTCCTTTGACAGTAACGAATGTCCTGCTTGTGTTGTTTAGCATAACAGATTGGACCTAAACAATGTTTGATCCTGCCTAATTGAAGATAAGGCCAAACCTTATCTCTATCTCAGCAAACAGCGGGGTAGAGCCAAGTAGGAGTGATGGATGGCCCCTCCTAGCTTCTTGTGTTGTTTGTTTCATCCCTCGCTGTGTTTAAAAATGACCCTTCAAAACTGTACCAAGGGGGGAAACTAGTGTTCTCGGCTGTGCTGAAGGAGGACATGCTTGCTTGGGTGATCCTTTACAAGGGCCTTTACAAGGGCCTTTCTTGGCACCAAGGCAACCCTTCAAACAAAAAATATCTGTAACCCTTTGGGTAGGTTCGGTTGATGGCTTTCCATCCTTGTACGAGTGCTCGCTGGCAGAGATGGAAGCGCCACGGGAATGCACTGACATTGATTTCTTCATCCCAATGCACACGCTGATGTATTGACTGCCATGCCAATCAGTTAGAGACATTCTGTTTGCCGCTGTTTGGTGGAGCTGAAAGACAGTGAACAGAGTTTTATCAGGCCGAGCCACCGAGTCAAACGCTGTATTCATTTCATTTCGCCGCAGCAGCACAGTCTCTCGCTTTTTCTGTTTTCTTTCCGACGGTTTCTGCCTGTGAAATGTTGCCTGAGTCAGTTTAGAGAAGAAGTCTTGACTTTCTGTTCAAGCCATGATGACAACCAATGTGATTATGCTGAGGGGTGTCTGAGTGCAAACAGTGCGGCCCGTTCTTCTCTGTTGCACTTACTGTCATTCACATGCAGTCAGCTGCTCGTGTGCAAAACGTCGAGGAAGAGCATGGAGCGCTTTCTGTGCAGTCGGATGATTCTTCCCTATTCTATCCTCATAATGCAGGAGTCTTTGAAATCGTGATTAAGTCGTCTCAATGGTGTCTCCTCGCGCTAATGATAAGTAATGCACCGTGCAGAATTCACAGCCCGCAGGACGTTCAGACGTCTGAGGTCTTCAGAGGTACATTTTGCAGCTTGTTGTCACCGCGCACCTAAAATAAACATGCTCCGCTTCTGACATCTGTCAAAGTGAATTATAGATCCCGAGAAGAAGTCACAATTCCTCTTCTTGCTTTACAGCCTTGTTTTTTTTTATGTTTTGTTTTTTCTAATAATAAATCATGTGTTTTTTACTGCATGGCTGGAATCTGACTTAAACAACACGTGCTCGAGAGGCAGAATTCACGAGGAAAGCACTGCAGCTGCTTCCTCCCCTCAAGGTAATAGCGCTGATAGTGTGTGTGTGTGTGGGGGGGGGGGTTGTTGAGAGTGGAGTTATAGGGTCACGAAACAAATAACCTTGTAGCAGGAGAAATATTAATGCATATATCAAAATGCAAATGCTAAATTAATTAGATGTACTCGATCATGACCCTTAATCTATGAAAGCCTTGTAATTGAAATAGTTTGTTAACAATTCAAATTGCAGTGATCCCCAGTGGTGATAGATATGTAAAGTGTTTGTATTATATCATCTCACTTTCTGCCTGCAGCAACACTCATCACTGGACATATTCAGGTTGGCTTTGTGTCTGTTAAATGCAGGGAAATTGGCCCGACTTGGGTTAATGGAACTGAGTCACAGCTCTGGACAAGGTCAAAGTCGAGGCCACCACCTTTGGGATTGATTTGACACAGATTCAAGCACATGGAGCTAATGTGTGTTTAAAAAATGCATGCCTTTTGATATTTTCATATCGTAAATGTTGGAGCTGCAGTCACCTGTGACACGGTGAAGAAATAAATACATTTATCTCTTTACTCATGGGAGAGACATTTTATTAATACCTCCACCTGCAAGACAGACAAAAATGTATCTGTTTATTTTGAAAAAAAGATTCTGCAGCCTTATGGATGTTGACTTAGAGTTTTCAGTCTCTAAAAGACCAGCCACCAGGTGGCGATCTAGACACATTGACTTCCCTTTTCACATCATCCATCTTTACATACAGTCTGTAGTTCTGACTGGTGACGGACTAACTGACCACACATATTGACATATTGAGCAAAGTCTCATGATTTCTTCTATTAAATCTGGTAAATCTTGTGACTTCGGTGTCACACTGTCACAGAAGAGTTGAGGTCAAAGCCATGTGAGGATGTGACCCTGTGACCACCTTTCATTGAATGTGTGTTGGTCTCTGGTCTCACTCGGAGGCTCTGGCTGAATAAGAACAAACAAACTTCCGTGTGGGTAAAGTTGGAGGAGATGAAATGCACATTGACAGTCCGGGCTGAGACCACAGGAAGCCTTCCTATATTTTGAGGCCCCATCACGATCGAGTCCTTTAACTGACAGTCAGAGCCCAGGCAACAGGCACAGCAACATCAACGCCTTCTAATCCACACTGAGCTCCGTGGCCTCTGATGCAGGATATCAAAAGTGCCTGTTATATTCATAGGAAATTAAAATTTTAAAGTGAGGCGGCTGTGTCATCAACTTCTGAAGGCTTCTCGAGCACATGCAGTAACCTTGTTAGCAAGGTGTTAAATTTATCTTTTGAAAACTGTTCTATAAAACATTAACATGGAGCTTGAACAGCATACATATTCCTCAAATATACAGGGATGGAGAGACTTTTCTAGAAAATTATAATAAAATCCAAATAGATAAATGACTGCAGGCTTGTCCTTGAAGTTTGGGAGCTTCGGATGCTTCCTGGAAGGCGTCCTGTGGTCTCATGATCCCCATTTGGCAGAACTGGAGTCCACGTGCCAAACATCTGGGCAGGTGGCATGCAGCCACCGGGCTAATGGCAGTCCAGATATCTGCTCCTGTCTTTGATGTGCAGATGGGGATTACTGAGGTCCTCTGCCCTCACTCTTAACAGTCTGGTATAAAAAGGAAAGGGGCATCAAAATCATCTATAATCTTTATCTGCCTCCATTGGCAAACAGTAGGGGTTGCAACAACATTGGTAGTTGAGCCTCAGGCTCACAGAGAGACGGAGACGAGTGAACCAGCCACATTTTTTTAGTGAAGAAGAGTAATTACACAGCAGAGTTACATTTTTTTGCAAGGGTTTTTAGTTTAAATGAAATGTGTCGTCGACAATGCAGGGATGCGTTTGTCTGCGATGTGTGGGTGGGTCGGTGGTTGAATTAGCTTGTGGAGTATTTTTTGTTCCAGAAAAGAATAAGCACAAGACAAGTGAGTTTATAATGTGAGAAATGTCACCACTTAAAATGTAATCATTAATTCACTGAAATTAATCACCCACTCTATCAGTCCCCTGCAGATACAGTGCGCGCTGCAGGAATGTGGTGATTTTGTCCAGTGGAACGTTTCTTACACAGCAACTTTGATCAGTCAGTCAAGGACGGGAACAGTGGGTCCGGGCTTTTCAATTCCTCTTCGATCTGCCGCTCCTGGCATCGCTGCATTATCGCCTTTTCCTAATTCAAACATTTGGGAGGATTGTGATTAGAGGCCAAATGAAACTGGGTGTGTTTAGGTGTGCAGTTTAAACCTCTGTCTCACCCACACTTCCTTAGGCTCTGGCTCTAGATCCAGCTTAGTCTAATGGACTGTGAGATCTGCTTTTGACTCAAAACACGCTCTTTCGCATGAGCAAAAGCACTAATCAGACTTGTTTACGTGGATGATTTATGTAGCATGAAAAACACAAATCCCCACGCTCATAAATGTTACACGGTTGAGAGGCAAATATTGTTTCAGTGTTGCACTCAGCAAAAGGAAAAGGTTTGGATAAGTGAGTCAATAAGTTGGTAAGTAAGTGCACTTATTGCACCATCTTGTGAAGAAAACAAGTGTTGCATGTCGTTGGGAGTCCCAGGACAACAGGCATGTTGCAATGTGGAACAGATGGAGAAAGAGAAACATTTATTTTGTATTATCTTGTCATATTTGCGAAAAGAAAACATGCAATTTCAATCATTTGTATGTGTCGATGCATGCATACGTATGAATAATATGTCACTGAATGACAAGAGCTAGCAGCTGATTTTTATGTGTATCTGTATTTCTACCATATCCCTGAAGGGATGTCATATTTTATAGTTATGATTCATGTCAGGAGATAGTGGATCCTGCGCTTTTCATCTCCACATGTTTCATCAACCTGAACATGTGGCTTCAATCCAACAGATATCATTTCCCCCCGCAGTTCCCCTGCAAAAGAATAAAAAAACAACAGCAAAGCAGGTGTCTCAGTTATGATGAATACTAAATAAAAGGTTGGCCAGGGAACTGTGACGACTTCTCTTCAGTGGCGTTGCACGCGCTTCAGGGCTGGTGCCAGCGCCTGAGAGAGAGGAACGCAGAGTGGTTTGCAAGACTGAGAGCTTAGGAAATTAAATCCTGTGTTAATGACAGAGGTACCTTAATTAAACCTGAATATCTAAATGACCGCAGGAAAACAAAGTCGACAGTAAGACAAATGCCTGAGGCGGGACTGTTTGCTGGTGCGGTGCCCAGGGCGGATATCTCCTCGGCTGTATCAGTGTCTGCCATGCAGAATGACTGATCAGACCTGTGGGCAAAATGAGGTGAATTGAAAAGGAAAAGCACACTTGGCTCTTGTGTGGCAGAGGCAATATGCTCCTCTGATATCATGAGAGCAGCATTATATCTTACATTCAGCATGACTGTACTGTATTCCCCCCCTTTGAGGCATGACCTTAAGCTCTGTAGTGGAATAAACAGCCTGGCATTGTTCCCAACCCACCCAGTTCACACCACATAAATACAAAATACAAAAATGTGAATATAAGTGTGGGGTGTGGTACAAACCAGTACCAAGCACCTAAACACCTAAACATAACAACAATTTAAAACATACAAAATCTTTAATACAGTTTATATATTAGTATGAAAGAGAAACAGACATGGGCATATATTAGTAGAACAAAAAAATACAGTATGAATAACAGACTCTAAAAGAGCTCATTGCAAATCAAATGTTAAAACAGCACACTATTTGTAAGGCTCTGACACAGAGGAATCCAGCAAATATACGTCATCTTCATCCCTTTTCCCAGCCAAGAAGTCTTCTTTGGAAACTGAAAGCCACGACCCCGGGCTCGATATGTAGACAAATCCAATAGTTACAGAGTCCAACATCTTTGGCGTAAAGTACAGTAGAATAAACTGTGTTGGTGTTTCTCCAGATTAGCAGCCAAGTGGAGACATTACAGAGGATTGAGTTGATTTTAGGTGGATTGTCTCAAGGCCGAACTCTAAGGAAGGCACAGTGGCTCTCCTGGTGTTTCAAGGTTTTCACGGAGAGTCCTGAAAGGCTGCCTCGAGACATGCTCTGAACTGGAGATAATGAGCCGATGGGAGAGTACAGCAGGAGATCCTCTGGAGGGTTCACCGTGAGCGAGTGGGTGGGTTCATGATGTTTCTAACACGCGACCGTACACGTAGAAAACACAGCCAAGATGTCAAGAGAGCGTTTGGTGATGACGGCGTCGATGTGCTGTAAAGAAAAACACGTGATCGCCGCAGCTGAGATCCTTCTGCCTGCTGCACCACCTCTGTGTGTTTCTGTGTGTTCATGTCTGAAAAGGACCAATGTCGCACACGTCTCACATCACACACCAGGGCTATTAGCAATTTTCTTGAGGGGTTAAGTCTAAAAATCACAGGTTGACTCACTTAAACCAAGAGAGATGGATCATGGCAGCTGCAGTATTTCCCCCTCTGGAGCATAATTAACATGCCATGTTCTGTTTGGCTTTTTAGATCAAGAATTACTTGACCATTTTTGTTGGAGCCGGGCACAAGCCCCAGCTGCTGGAAATGAATCATCTCAATTACACGTAAAGACTGATTTGGGACCCGCCTCTCCACGGTGATCCAAATGAATTATCCCCATTATGACAGTAGTTTCTAATCACACTTATAAAACAGTGGCTTTATGGGCCCGTAGCCGTGCTGTTAGTGCACAGTGCACTCAAAGGAAGCTTTCACATCTCAGTCCTGGATGTAGCGCACAGTTCTATTCATGTGTTGCTGCATTGTGCTGAAGAGTCTGTCCATTTTCAACCTCAACCTTCCTTTTTTTTTAAGAGCATCTCTCACTGCTCCATTAGCTGAGTACGCTCAGATATGCGGGGACTAGCAGCATGAGAGGAGGAAAAAAAAAGGGGAACACTAACATTTGAAGAGATAGAGGTTTGCTGAGTGCACTGTTCTGACTTTGGTGCTCCACTTATTTTTGACGCTCCGTTGCAGGAAACCGGAAAGAGGGCAGCTGGGGGAGAGAGAGGAGATGAGTCAGAACTCCTACACTAATGACTGAAACAAGCCCTGCAGGTTTACATCCCAGATCATCGTTTTAATGTATGGTATTTAGCGGAATATAGGGGGAGTGTAAAAACATAAACCACTTAAAACCTACCTCAGACTTTTTATCCGGAAAATGGGGATGTAAAATGAATAGGTTAAACTTTTTCTTCTTATTAATTAGAGGGTCTGCGGGGAGCGCTCATTACTCACCCGGCATTCATTTACATGTCTTGTGACAGTTCGAGGAAATCACCCCTTATTTATTAAACATGTTATTCCAGCCGGCAGCGAGAGCGAGACAAACCGTGATGACACCCCGCTGATTACACAGTATTTACCTCACTTGAATGACTGTAATAAACTAACATGCAGATCTCGCCACTCAGTTGTGTAATGAAGGCTGGAATTCATATACAATAACTGTAATGTGTTGAATGGCACTCCAGAGTACGTGTCCCCGCCGCCGCCACGTTTCTTCAGGGGCCGACATTGAGACGGCTGGGTTAATGGTGCAAAACTTGTGTGCCTCACATTCCAGTCTGCATGTGTGGGGGCCTCCTCTGTTTAGTCAGACTGTTATTCATTATATCTAAAAGGAGAACAGGAGGGGGGGGTTAGGATGTTAGTCAGATTTGTATTTACTCCCCGCTGTCTGTATGCAGAGATTTCAAAGTGCTGACCGACGATAAAAGTAATCTGCTTGACATTTGATTGAGGATTATTTATGAATTATGCAGCTTAACTGTGATGCACGAGAAGATGAAAGATTTAGCAGTGACTTCTTATCACTCCGCGGCAGTTTCTCAGACACGACTGTGAGTTAACACATCGCCGTCATTCTTCTTGTCTAATCTCGAGCTAAACAATGCACGGAACATCTGCGACCTCGCTTTTAGCCTTGTGCCTGACGTCTGAAGATTCCTGACGGTTTTTTAAGAGGGATGGGTTCTTATTGTTGTTTTTGTTTGAGGGGAAAACACAGGGAGGTATCACACGTCTAATACAATGCAGTGGCACAATAAGACATCCTATCTTAATCTGTTTTCAGAGCCCGGAGAGTCGTGGAGATTCTCAGGTCAGACATCTGCAGGGCTGTATAGGTGTGGGGGGGGTTCAGTGTGTGCAGGCAGGACGTAACGCATCAATTCCACTGTGAAGATCACGTGATTTTGTTTACAGCAAATCAACACCACGATCTCCTGCTGTGTTCTCGCGGGGCTCATTTATTCGTCATGCAGTTTTTTACTTACGGGGCTGGCCAGAGAAACTCAGAGATGTCGGGAGAGAATCTGGAGTTCAATGCGTGGCTAAAAGCAGATAACTTAAATTTTTTTCCTTTTCTTTTGTTTTTTTTAAACTCCTTCCTCACATTCTTGTTCTTCTCTGCAGAAGATAACCAAAGATAAAGACATCACATCGTATTTGTGTTTACCTTCTAATGCCCGTCGGCAGCAACGGTTATGACTGAGCCGAGGTGTCTCCTCGAGTCCTTTTCAAGTCCGCTATGTGGCTCTCCTTTCACCGTTATGTCTGTGTCTTGTCCTCCAGTGCAGGTCGGGCATAGAAATAATGACACTGTCCCAGAGGCATTATGTAAGATTTATATACTGTTGTGCTGTCGCTGATTTATTCATTTGTTTGGTTGCTCGTCGAGGACATTTCAGCATCAGAATACAGTCACCTGTCTGTACAGTGCAAATTAAGAACGGACGAGATGTTGCTCTTTTCTGTTTGACCGTTTGAAAACATCTGCACATGTGTAAGGGAAGAGAAATGTGAACGAGGGTCGTCTTAGCTGCAGTGTGAATGTGCCTTTGTGGCGGAGAAGAAAGGAATGTTTTCTTTCACTCTCCCTCTGCTCACGGCTTGTGTTGAAACTAAATTATGGTCAATTTACTCTCCTGTGTATGTGCCATAAGTAGTTAGTGCACTTTTTCAGAAAACAAGAAAAGACGTCACTATATATTCTCCATTTCTTTTTTGTTATGTTCAGGAAGTTGAAAAAATAAATAACAGGTTGACAGAGCGATTACTTCTCTGACTGGCAGCCTTGTGTCACAAACCCTTGGTCCTTAGAAAACATCCAGGGGGGGGGGGGGGTGTAAATGAAGCCATTAAATCAAGGAACGCTCCGCCTCACCCCTAAACCTGCGTGAGCCGGCCTTAATGGTTCTCAACTGCCAATCAGCGCTCCGGCAAATTCTACCACCCTCTGCAAATGAATTCAAATCCTCCGTCGTCGTACTCTGAAAAGCTTCCCGATGACATGCAGGCTGTCTGGAAATGGATGTCCTCCGGAGAGGCACTCAAGTGATTCCTGCACGTTATTGAAAGGGAAAAGTGCCATGGTACTGTAAGGTCACAGTCATAAAGAGTTCACCTCACCAGGGCTTCTGTATTACATGGTAACGTATTGGTTTCTTAATGTGTTAAGCATGGGGATACAAAGAACGAGGAGAGGCACTTTGGAAAGAAAGACATAATTAAGTGACATTTAAGACAGTTAAGTTATGAATAGTAACATACAATATCTGCAAAATTATATGCAGTCAACTATATTTCCATGATGGCGCCATAGATAAGAGTTTCATCTTTTATACGTTCACTGGAGAGTCGACTGTTTTTATGTCGCCCGGAGTCACAGATTTGTCACAGTGTGAACAGAAGACACCTTCTATTCTTCGACCCTTGATTTGAATGGGCAAACATATTCAACAATCATGTTTTTAAGGTTTTACGAGAACAAAAAACCTAAAGGAGAGGAACCATCTTCCAAGACAGATCCAGTAGATAATACATACAATGTAAGGAGCGGACAGAAGTAGCACTCGCACCGGGAAGGAAATAGAGACGCCTGTTCTTCCCTCTTTTGATCCTGTGTGTATCCAAAATGGTGCAATATATTTATTCTCTAAAGTAATGAGTGCAAAACGATACTAACAAGGGAGAATTTCTGCTTCGCACCTTCCTTACACGATGCTCAACACCACCCGAGAGTCACTCGCTTGTCAAGTTAAACTTTGAGACTTTGGAGGCAGGGACAGCAGCTGATGCTCCCCTCCTGCGATCGGTCACGTTAACCCTTCCAGTTCCCACGCTAATGGCCCAGTCACACATACAAGAATGTGAAGCGAATATCGCGGGTCAAAGTTCACCAAAGTTGAACACCACGTGAAGCCATGCTGCGATTTGCCTCGCCACAGAAAGCGAATGTGTTAATATCGTCCTCGCTCTCACAGATTCAACGGAAGGCAACGGTTTGCCTCTGAAATATTTACACGTGACCGGGCCCCAAACTCTGATCTTCTAACCTTCTTCCCCTTTTTGCAGCAATTGTAAACTTCTGTCACTTGCAGAGTAGAAATGCTCCTTGGTGAGTAATAGTTTTGCTCTCGCGCGGGTGTGGTTTCTCTACATGTGCATATTTTGAGACTAAATGAATGCCATCATCCTGTCAAGTGCCCATCGTGTACAGTGCACACAGCAGACTGCACATGGCAGCCTCATTAGACTTTATCCAGAGAGGGAGAAACCAACCGCTTATCTTATTCTGAAATATTGTCCCCCTCTGCAGCTGCATCAGCGAAGGTGTTGGAACCACATTTCAACACGGGGCGCCTCTGTCAGACTGACCTGAACCTGACACTTGATCCTCAGTGTTCACCAGCTCTACTCACTAATTGTGTCAGGTAGCATACGCTGGGGGTTCGGAGGGATTTGATGGCAGAGTAACGAAATTGTCCAAACAATAGTCAACATGTCACAGTAGAAAAGCTTCAGTGTTAATAATCTAATTATTTATGGTATAAATGGTTAAAGGATTGTATTTCTACAGCGCTCATCATGTCTTTAAGCACCACTCAAAGAGCTTTACACTATGAGTCATATTCATGCACATATTCACACATATAGCTCTAAGGCCTATTGTATAATAGATACACTATTACCCTATTAACCATCATTGATCATCACCATTGATAATCAATTAGGCTAATTGATGCATAGTGGGCATTATTCCTGAGGTTTGGAAGCCCCGGGGTGAGTTTCTTCTCCCAGTTAGAAATTTAATCTTGACTTGACACTTGTAATAAATGTCATATTCTAGAAACATACTGTGTAATACTGTGCTCTGTGTGTTGTAAGGTGCAGTAAATGAGAGGGTTTCAGTTCAGTTAAAGTGTTTGTGCTCTGGCAGAATCATGCCGAACTGGAGCACATGTTTTGATCTCCTTTTCCATTACCATCTGAAAGTCTCTCACACATTGTGTCGCACATTGTCGAGCTCAACATGACAACAAAGCCAACAATGCTGCATTAAGTGCCACAATAAGAAGCACTTGTGTGCAACTTGAAATACTCTGAGGGGTACAATACCTCCTTTCATTTGGTTGGTAACTACCACGCTGCTGCGTTTCAGCTTGTCAACAGCGGTGCCAAGTCCCCACTTGGGAATTTCCCGCGTCAGTCCCGTTACCTTCACTAAATTCGGTGCAAGATGTAACAAAGGAAAAAATGGTCCATCAATCACATTGCAGATGCAGGAAGTGAGAGTGCGTGTGGAAGCTGAGAAATAAACCAGGGGAGGCTCTGCCAACAGGCATTTCCTGCGTGAGATGATGGGAAAACTTCCCAGAGCTCTCCGGGGACATTATTTGTGAGAGTTGCCAACGTCCTCCAGAGCCCCAAAGTTTTCGAGCGTATAACCCGTGCACTTGGTCGAGGTGTTTTGAGCGTTTCTAAAGTGAAATCCTCTTTTGCCTCTGTTGCCTGCTCCATCAGATAAAGTCTGCCTGCCGAGGCTTAAGTGTGTCAATGAACAGGGAGGGGAGGATCAATGATAAGTGCAGCTTACCTTCTCAACTGCTCCGCACCAGCCAAATAGAGATTAAACCATTTCAACCTAATAGCACATGTCAGTCAAAAGTCCCCCCCCCCCCCCCACACTCTCTCCCCTCTGCACTCTATCTATAATTGTCTAACTCCACAGGCTGGAAAGATGCTGCAATTTACCTAAAAAAAACAATCAGAACAAACCCAACGAATTTTCAACATGAAGCCCCCTTTGTAGCACATTAGAGCCCGAGCTGAGATCTCTAATTGTACCGGCTGCTTCTCTGAATCCTCCGCACTTTGAAGGGTACTGTATGTTATGCGTTCAAAAACACACCCCAGATCAAAGTCTGTTATTACGTGGAATGCAGCTGCCTGTCTAAACAGCAGCTTTTGTAAATGCTGGTCATTTCTTGCTCTAATCACTGTTGTGGACAATGCAAAACCACTCACTGTGATCCAGGGAATTACTCGACTGAAACCCACAGCCGGCGCTTTGATTTGTGTGTTCAGCGGCCTCAGATGCGAATACACCCTGTGGTCTGTAAATGAGAGCTTGTGTTGTTCAACCAGTGTCCCTTATTTAGACATCACAGTGCTCATCAGGTGGATCAGGCTGATATCAAAGACAGCACACAGATGGACGTCGGTGTTGTGGAGAAGCGGGGACTGTCACTGTGGCTCTCTAATGATACATCTGCCGTCTTCTCAGCTTCATTGTTGTTTCACTGTCATTTCTCCAGCGCTGCGTTTGTTGACCTCTCCTGTCATGTGACTTCCTCTTTAATACCATCATCACTGCCCGCTTTTATTTGATGTTTGGAAAAATTTTCATGCAGGTACACAGTAGTTGTTCAGGGGATCTGTCTGGCAAAACACTTGGATTAACTTGGATGGAGTTTTGCTGTTGTGTAAACAGCCTAAATTCTGTATCTGTATCCCCACAAGCTAATGTGTTTAAGTATAGTCCTTGGCAGTAACATTACAGTAACAGCTACTGTGGGCGCTAAGCTATTTAGCTCCACATGCTGCTCACTGCAACTATCGTTAAGAAGATAGATTTGAAATGCTTCAACATGTTGAGAAATCCAACCTTAAAGGTACAGTGTGTAGAATTTAGTGACATCTAGTGGTGAAGTTGCATGTTGCAGCTGAATACCCCCTCACCTCACCCTCCCCTTCCAGACATGAAAGAGAACCTGTGGTAGCCTTCACTTGTCATAAAACTCAATGTGTAGTTTGTCCAATCTTGGCTACTGTAAAAAACATGGCTCCATGAGGAAGTTTAGCGAACTGCACCAATATCAGGTCCTTAAATCTTAAAAAAAAAAATGTTATCCAGATCTATAAATTTTTCCCTTAGAAATTGGTGAAAATGTAAAACAAAATGCCCTTTCTCGCAATGTTAAAGAAAGTTATTAAAACAGTTCCTGTATTTGCCTCTTTTCCAGATCTGTGCCAACATTTAATTGGTTCTTTCTTGGCCTATGTCCCATCCTTCCACAAGTTTTGTGGAAAGCCCTTCATTAGTTTTTGCATAATCCTGCTTACTAACAAATAAACAAGTAAACAAGCCAAAGGACAGGGGTAGAAACATAACCTACTTGGAGGAGGTAACTAACATCAATTTTATTTTTTTGGGGGTGTAAAGACTTCAATTACCTTGGCGGATCCCAGGTTGTGCCTTTAAAACACAGAGGAGGACACAGATAAACGACTTGTGAGACGGATATTTTCTGCAATGCAGAAGTTTAGACGAGAGACGTAAACAAAGAGATGATGTGTCCCCCGCAGAGGCAGCTCCTCCGATAGGTGGTAATGTGATAACTCATTTAAAAAGCCTCTCTCTCTTATTGTCTTTTGTTTTCTTTTGAAGGAAGATTAAAGAGTCTCTTGTGCTATTTGATATTTCAGCGTCTCTGTGGTACCATTGAGCAGCATTGTGCAGGGTTCATGCGGTGGGTGCTGGGAATTCATTCAAATGCAGCTTATCAAAGTCCGTGAGGGGACTGAGCCAGCAGACTGCATCCGGAGGTGTTGTGGGAATAATGTTCTGCAACTAGCACAGACTCGGTTTGTTTATTTATCTGTTTTTTTTTTATTCCATATCTCTGCCTTCATTTCAATGCACCGCCAGCACAAGCCTGTGTCATCCGGCAAGTGGACTTTGTCATGTTTATGGTGATTGTCCTGATTTGAATCTCTACTCTTTCAGGTTTACACCAGATATGGGAAATGCTACACTTTTAATGGCAACAAAACCACATCCAGGAAAACCAAGCAGGGCGGAATGGGAAATGGTCTGGAGATCATGCTGGATATACAGCAGGATGAGTATCTGCCCATCTGGAGAGAGACAAGTAAGCCTCAAAACTATTTGTCCATTGTAATCCTATCCTACGCTACTGCAGAGATACCTCCACTGGGGTTTGAATGAAAAAATAACCTGCCTCTATTTCTCTGGGACACGCACTGTAAATAATGCGGTTTTTGATTGCATCCCTGACACCTGAAAATTGTGATTTGTAAAAGGAAATTCCTGAACAAAATATACCACCGCAGACATTGCCTGTCACATAAAATTATTCCCTGCTGGCTTATTTTTCAAACCTGACTGAAATATGGTTCGCAGTTAACATCAAACTGAGTCCAGGCTGTCAGATGAGGCAGCAATCTGAAATTCCCTTGTACTCTCCCCTTTGCAACGCTCTGTGCTCTTGTTTCATCCCGAAGATGAGACGTCCCTGGAGGCCGGCATACGAGTTCAGATCCACAGTCAAGACGAGCCTCCCTACATCCACCAGCTGGGCTTCGGCGTCTCTCCGGGCTTCCAGACCTTTGTTTCATGTCAGGAGCAGAGGGTAGGTCTTCTTCATCAAATGCACACCTGCCTCCCCGTCTCCCTTCCCCCCACCAGCAGATTACTGCTCTTCCTGAAACCGTTCACCCCTGATGGTTGAGGCCGGGGTCTAATAAATCTCTGTGTGCTTAGCTGACCTACCTGCCCCAGCCCTGGGGGAACTGCCGCTCCACCAGCAAGGAGAAGTTCCCAGGATACGACACATACAGCATCAGCGCCTGTCGTTTGCTCTGCGAGACCAACGAGGTCCTGCGAGTCTGCAACTGCAGAATGGTGCACATGCCTGGTAAGATCATCTCCCACCTACTCTGAGCCCCAGAATATTTGAATCAGTGCAGATAAATTACAAAAGCACTCAATTTAGTATATAATCATGGAGTGATAGTATTAGTTGTATCCATGCTCTCAAATTATGTCTTGTTACTATAACAACTGGAAAAACAGGGAAGCACTAGAACGAGAACATATCTCCACCCAGGCCGAAAAGAAATTGTGCATCCGCTCAAACTGAATACAGGGTCATGGCCCGACCCTCCAAAGTTTGGAGTAGTTTTTGCATCATCTTGCAAACAAACACACGCAGATGAACACAGATCCTGCGGCAACCTAAGGTCGTGAAATAGAATTTTCACAGTGACAAATCTCACATTTGGACATTTAACAAATTCTCCATCAGTCAGTGGCTTCCTGGTTTTCCTGTTTTAACAGTGTGTGGTCTTGTGTGATTGAAAAAGCAGCCGGCCCACAATTTGCATGATATTACCTCCTCAGCAGTGCTGCCAGCGACACATCAAACTCAAATCAAAATTAGTTAGGTTTTTTTTTTTTGGGCTTATTTATCTCAGCTGTTTGTGAATTACTCTGTTGTGGTATTCATGTGGCAGAAAGCAAATCAGAGTCTAATCTATGTTTTAAATAATCAGGTTTGATTTCATCTTTAGGGAAATGAAATAAATAAATAGGCCCAGTTTAGTATAAGGAGATTAGTGACTGTATTTGATATTAAAATAGAACTGCATGAATGGGTGAGTGGATTCCTCTTTCACTTGAACACAGACTGAAATAAATGCAGAAAATTTACTATAACATGAGAAACATAAAATTATTAAAGAAGTGACAAACTCAAACTATATGAGGTAAATATATGTTTGAATATATATATTACTATATATATGTATATTACTGAAATATGATTCAACCATTTATTCAATCATGATGATTGGCATCGTAGAAAGCCAACACACGCGTCATTTTGATCCTGCAGTTGTCTCTGTTTAGCTTGTTGTAAAGTGAGTCTGGCAAACACAAAGTTAGATGTCTGGACACGGTGTGTCATCATGGCCAGAGAACATGAAATCAGGGTTACAGTTGAATCACTGAATTCACGCTCTTTGACTGACGTGTCTAACGAGTCGCCATGTTTAGAGAGGTAGCGTTTGAAGTGAAGGCATGAAACCTACAATGAACGCATGACTCACTTTCATTTCCATATTTACACAGTGCACCGGACATTTGCGGCTCTATTTAGCACAGCTAGAAATAAGAAGATATATGGAGAACACACTGTAAAATGTTTGATCGAAGGTAGTTTTGATATTGTAGAGTTTTAACAATGGAAAATCTCTTTACAAGGCATTACCATATATATATATATATATATATATATAGAGAGAGAGAGAGAGAGAGAGAGAGAGAGAGATAGGTGTGTGTGTATATATATTTATAGGTGTGTGTGTGTATATTTTTATACTTTGTATACCATAACTGCCTATATGCTTCTAAGAGTCTTTATATGTATTTGTATACGTGCACATCCTGCACCACTGCACTTTACTCAAGTACATTTCTTTACAAAATACATTTCCATCTGAAGTGAAAGGTGTATCTAATGTACATAATCTCTGTATTTTTACTTTAATCTTACATTTTCTTTTTTTGTTTCCTATTTTATTCTATTTATGTTCTCTTGTCTACCTCATTCTGTCTACCTCACTTTACTTGACTTAACTTAATATATCGTCTGATGTGTGTCACATTCGTGCAAACCCAGCTTCCCAATATTATAAATCAGATCCAAGCCAGTAAAAACTCCTGTTTCACCAATTAGCTGTGTGGAGAAAGTGCACCTCTTTCAAAAAATATTCTTCATTGCAACAGTTTTTCAAACGTATGAGACCAGTTTATAAAAAGGACAGTAAAGGGGGAACTTTGGAATGAATAGATAGTGAGGAGTGTTCACAGAGCAGAGGTGTTTATGGGGCGGCAGAACCACTTTACCTCCCATGATGATGTATTACATCAGATAAGATATTTATTATATCAGATATATTAAACGCTGAAGCTTTTCCAGGCCATTTGCCCATTGTAGCTTTAGGAGAGGCCTTCGGTCATGTAGCCGGCCGCTCGCATTCGTTGACTGCAATTATCAGCAGTGAATAAAATTTACTGTTGCATATTAAGTGCACTGAAATTCCTTCAGTGGGTTCCAGGGAGCAATTGCTTCTAAAGCTCGCCCAGGGAGCACGAGGCCGAACCGAGAATTGAAAATCTTTTTACAGCCTTGATGTGACAACACAGTGTCAATGGAAAATCAAGAGACCAATGCCTTTTACAATTTACAGTACAGATCTTCTTTCTCCTCTGTGGAGCGGTGTTAGATCGCTGCTCCAGATTTGTGTTGCTCTCATTTATACATTAATAACGTTTGTTTTTGAGGAGACAGCTCAAATGTTTGTAATTCGTTTCTCCGTTTCTGTATTGCACTCACTTACATAATCCAGCAGCTGTTTACAGTCGACTCGACATGGCAGCGGATTCTCATTAACGTGCATGAGCATGAAACCACACAGTCGGCTGCTTCTCGTTTTTCAGCCTGTTTGACTTCTGTCGTTGTCTTTTCATAGCTTTGTTGTGTGTTTGTTTTCTTGCCATTTTAAACAACTGAACCAAGTTATGTTGTTCTCAGGTCTCCGTTACCTTCGCCAAGGAGGTTATGTTTTCACCCCTGTCCGTTTGTTAGTTTTTTTGTCTGCAGGATTATCAACCAATCCAATCAATCTAATTAAATTTGTAGAGCCCATATTCACAAATCACAATGTGCCTCATAGGGTTGATTGAATTTAAAGGTTGGGTTTGGTACGTTGATTCTAAAACACTTTGTTGAAATTCTCCCAATAGACATCAATAGGGTCATCTGTAAAAAATAAGAAAAAAAGCTTATGTCTGTCGCCCTCGCAAGACTGTAATAATAACACCTGTCTGTCTGTTTTGGGGGTGTAGCTTTGAGGAGAGGACCAAGGGGAGGGGGTGGATTTGTATTGGTTGCATATTTACGGAATAGCCTGCTCTTGCTAGTTTTCCAGGATTACCAACCCTAGCTTTAAGGGGACTGTCGGGCCTTGGCGGAGGTATGTGCTCTACTGGGTGCCATTCTCTTCTTTCCTTCATTCGTTTGTTATTACCTCCATCTTGAAGATGATGTTTTCAGAGACATGTTTATACACACGTGATTGTTTGTTAACTGGGCATCACATAATCACAAATTACTAAAATGTAAGTTCAGACCAAGGAGCAAGCCGTCACAGTTGGAAGTGGGGTTCACCAGCATGTGGCCAATAATAAAACAGTTGATGCTTTCGCACATAACTCCTGCACTCTGAGTCATAGAAGCAAAACTGTGTTTCCCCCCGATTTTTCAGTTCCAGATAAATATTTTAGTGTTCCACCCTATTTCTATATTTGGATGACCACCCAAAAAAACACTATTAAGTTGTTCTTGCTCTTGATATGTAGACAGCATACACAGACACTCCACTGCTCCTGCCTCCACACTCAAAATATAAAAGAAATATCTCTTCTTCTTTTTGTTCAATCAGTAATGTTTCACGATCATTTATTTAGCTTAAAAGCAATGCATTTTTACTTTTTAAGAAAATGTCTAAGACAAAATGAGTGTAAAAGTGCTGAAAGACATGATATATTATTTCTCTGAGTATTAATGAACGTTTCTTAGTGACGGGGACGGAGTCGTCCACAAAACATTAACTCACGGACATTTCACACACAGACAAACACACCTCTGCCAATTAATAGTGCTTCTGATGAATACCTGTCATTAATGGTGAGTCCAATACGTGTGTCTGCAATAAAGTGTCTCATTGATTGGTTTTTAAAGACTTTCTAAATATGCCTCGCGGGTGGAGCCACCATGCTCCATTTCTCAGTGCAATCAAGGACAGACATCCAAGATGGTCCAGTCTCTCTGGATGGAAGTCGTCCTCGGCGTGTGTCTGCCTTCATTTGGAGATGAATGATAAGCTGCGGAATGTTGTTCACAGCCGCGGCTCCTCATCGCAGCAGACACGGGTCACTGATCATTGTGTTTCTGATTGATCAGACTCATTTTCTGTTCTCCCTCCCCAGGAACCGCAGATATCTGCCCGCCCAGTAAAATCTACTGTGTTGACAAAGCACTCGGTAAGAAACAATCTCCCTTCATTTCTTTTCTCATTACAATAGATAGGAAATGGAAACATAATCAGTAAAAATGATAAGGATTTTTTTTTTTCTGTCATACAAATACCTGCAGGTAGACGAGATATTTTGAAATGACTTTTCCTCAGTGTCATTTAGTCACTTCCGTGCGTGATGGCTGTGCCGCCACTATTGTTGAACTGTTCATAATTAACCGACGCTCCATCGCTGCAGATCTGCTCCCTCCCCCTCCACCCTCAGCCCTTTGACTCCAGCCTCACTCCGCTCCACCACATCCTGAATGAACCAAGGGGCCTTAGTTTCAAAGGCATTACAGTCGCAGTAAAAAGGGACATTTTTATGGGGATGGCAGACATATAAGTGCAATTATCATCTCTCGGCCAAATAAGCCAGAAATTTAATTATGCCAGCTCTTTGCTGAATTCAGACCCCATTTAAAATATGGCTGAGTGAAATCTTAGATATATATTACAAGAAAGAGTGGCTCGCATTCATGTGGGTCACATTACTGAATCAAATAATGTGGATAAATTCCCCCTCAATGAAAGGTAATAGATTAAAATATAATTTATATATTTATATTCTTCTTACATCAGACTGAGAATAGGTGCCACCGCGCTCATGCGTACAAATAATCTTATTGTTCGAGTTATAAAAAACATAAATCGTCAAATTATAATTACTTGCTTACACTGCCTGTTTGTTGTTTGGGCTGAATGCATTGAGAATTTGAAAAGAGAGATATAAAAAATCTATTTACCCTCCTGTGTACATAGTGTTGCTTTAGAATTAGGATTATGAACGAATTTCCTACTGTGTAAGCAGTTCATATCCGCATGGTAATTGGTTGAAAGCTAAGTTTGCAAAGCCCTCAGCATCACTTTACTGCACTTCATTGTTTATTCTCGGAGCAAATGCTGTAATTAAATTAGTTACTACAGTCACTGCCTAATAAAGACTGACATTACCTGACATTTTGTGAAACATATTGTCCATGAAATGATTTTGTAAACTAATTCATTCTCAATGAACTATAATTAATTTGTTACATCACAATTATCAATACACTTCACTGCTAGTCATTTCCTGGCCATGGAATTACATTTAAAGAGCTGTCGTGTGTAGGATTTAAGTGGATCTATTGGCAGAAGTGGAAAATAATACTCACGATTACTATGTTATTTCTGTGTAATCACCCACCATTAAGAATGATTGTGCTTTTGTTACCTTAGAATGAGCTCCTCTATTCATAAGCACCAAGTCCACCATGTTGCACTAATTTTTTTCTACACTAGAATAATGTACAAACCCAGCATTGGCTCTATAGAGGCCGTTTGGCTTTTCTGTGATACCCGAATAACCCCTGAAGATTCTCCAGCATCCTTCTAACGAGGGCCATACAAAATAATTGAACACATATTTTGTACTAATCACTCTGATGCAATGGCCGGAAGCTCCTGAAAACTCTCACCAAATGCCTGAAGGAGTTTCGCAAACTCACAAGCATATTCTATTACTCTTTCAGAGTAAGAAAATACACAGTGGTGCTACGATTACAGTGGCACCTCTCTTCAATATACAATTCAGCAGTGATGCCAGACACAAAAAATGACTAGTTGTGTTTTCTAAGTTGTTTTTCCTGCAGTGTTTTCTTCTCAATATCTTGAAAAAGAATCCTGCAACATTCTTTGAGCCAACTGGATCAGTCACTTGTTAGTTGCAATCTGCAACCTCACCACAAGATGTCATTACATCCTATACACTGAATCTGTATTGATGCTGAGGGCTGACAGCAAAATATTCTCTATTTGCTTCTCTTAATACAAACTGTACTGTACTTATTTGTAGTCTAACATTATATATATATATATATATATATTAGAAACATTTGCACAGAAATATTTATTGTGATCAGGGTATGAACTATATTAACTTTAAAGCTATATTTTATAAATATATATATATTTTTTACAATGGTTCAAATGATAATGTGATTTGAAAAAAGTATAAAATAGAGACAAACAGATAATTATCACCTGACCGCACTGACCCACTGCTTCAAATGTAAGCATCATTTAGCCAACTGTTTTGGTTTAATAGCCGACAACTTAACTATTTCGGTTCAAGCTTCTCTGCTGCAAGCGCCAAACGCCACATTGACAAAGTTTGCAACTTCCTGATTCCTTTTTTCTGAAAAGGGGGTGGAGACCAAAACAGAGCTCAAAAGACGAAATCAGAAACATGACTCCAAATGAATGCTGATGCTGCTCAGTATCTGCGGGATGAGTAAACAGACGACCATTTACTATCAACCATAAAAATTGAGATAACAGGTACAGAGTTTACAGCTTGTTCTGCTGCCCCCAGGGAGCTATAAACCTTCCCCACTCCTGTCAGACACTCATTCTCCACATATTTTTCTTCGTTGAAGATGGTTGTTTTTTTCTATAGACTCTGTAGTAGGTTTCTCGTGACTACAACATATCACACACTGAAACGGACCCATTTAATATCTGTAAAATCACTTTTTCCATTGTGCTGCAGCACAGCAACAGAAGAACACCGGGGAAAGCTGTCCATGCGAGACGCCCTGTAATCTCACCCGCTACGGTAAAGAGCTCTCCATGGTTAAAATCCCCAGCAAGGGCTCGGCTCGCTATCTGTCCAGGAAATACGACAAGACGGAGGACTACATCAGGTACGACAGGGAACCGTCAACACGACTAAACTCACTTATGAGCGGTGGTGTTCAATAAAAAGGGTCATAAACTGTGACCTCCAGTCTGTGATCACAAACAAACAACCATAAATATAAACAACAATCAATCACACTAGCATCGAGCGTTTATATTTAGTTCAGTAATAGGAAGCTGATTGTCAGACACCAGAATATACGGTATAATGTTTTTCATTTAATCTTAAAATTGTAAATATTTCTCCTCTTTTTGTCTGATTTTCAAGAAATTTGGTGGGGGGGTGGGGGTCATGGTCTCAGACCCCAATTGTTGAATGAACGCTAAAATGGCCCAAAGAGGATGCACCTTTTCAAGTTTGTTCACCCCTGTAAACCAAAATGCTCTCCTGACACAATATAATAATAATAGTTAGATTTGCAGATTCCGGACCAAACTGTAGTGTCCTCCCTAAGGACAAACCACTACTAATGTAACATAACACGATCATCAAAATGTTTATTCTTGACCTTTAAAGTAGTAGGATGTTATAATCGTAACACTATTGTCTGCTCACTTTATTTTGTGGGGCTTATTCAGCATCTGCCCTCGACTCTGCACTAACAAGTGAACACCATCTGATGACGGCTATGAAATGCAGCTAAGATTATATTTATTTGGTTCTGAGGTGTAATGAACATCATAACTCCCCCCACTTGCTGGGCTTTAACTTTGTATCTGTTCTTCAATACATCTTATGAAGCGTCGGCTCATATTTTGGTTCAATGAATTCAGTGCACTAACAATGTGCTTATACTCTAATTCCTGTCTGTGCCTAATCATCAGGGGTACGTGCTATAACGCAACGACTCCTAAACCAAAGAGCTGATGATGCTTCTCACACTTAATATTGCCAGACTTTCTAAATCCAAAGAGATCAGAGTCGGGGGAAGTGACGGAGCACGCTGTCAGTGCTTCTTTCTGCTCGTCTCAGTTTAAACCCTGAAACACCTCATTATCTCACGGTCGCTGGTTAGGTCTGTGCAAAGCGCTGTCGGCCTGACAATCCCATCATTGCAATTTACAGCGAGCATAAAGATGACTTGGTGTAAAAATCACCATGTTTTTTTTTGTTTTCTGCTCCATTCACTCTCCACTTGTTTTTCCAGAGACAACTTCCTGGTCTTGGACATCTTCTTTGAAGCGCTGAACTATGAAACAATTGAGCAGAAGAAAGCTTACGATGTTGCAGGTTTATTAGGTACGATTTCCTGTTTGACAGTTTCCTGAATATCATGTAGACTCGCTGGTGCAGAAAGGTGTTGTTATTATAGCAGCGGCACTCACTTTCCGTCGCAATTAGGAAAACAATGTGTCCATTGTGCTTTTCCTTAAGTACTCTTTCTTTCCAGGTGACATCGGGGGACAGATGGGCTTATTCATCGGAGCCAGCATCCTGACAATCTTAGAAATCCTGGATTATATATATGAGGTACTGTCCCCACACGACAGCCGGTCACAATATGAATTCAGACCCACAGTCGCTGATGATTAATAATAATTAGCAGCTATTGTCCTGCTTCGTGTCCCAAGCAACAGTCGCTATTCACAAAACACATTAGTGCTCCATCATTTATTCAAGTTTTCCTCAATATCAATATTATTTTTTCTAAATGTTTATCGCTGAGCGTGTTCGTGTGTGTCAGTGTTCTTTCCAGATGTAATCCTCAGAATTTGACCACTTATTATACATGTGAGAAGCTAATGACACATGTCACTAACTCCTGCCTCAGCTGATTCCTCTTAAAGCCTGCTGCCTGCTGCCTGCCTCACATGTATGAATAAAGCCCAGTCAGAGGTGGTGGTGGTGGTGGTGGTGGTGGTGGTGGGGGGGGGCAGGGGTTGACTTTAATGCAAACATCATAGTGAATAAACTCCTAACTCTGCTGCGTCCCTTATCTCCCTCCCTCGTCTCTGCTCTTCCTCCGGGGGAATCCAGGGGATCAAGCAGCGGCTACGGCGTCTGCTGCGGCCGCCGAAAGAGGAGAAGAAGAGCAAGCCGCAGACCAGCACAGTAGCAACAGTGGGCCTGGAGGAAATGAAAGCAAAGGTGCAGCACGTGCATTTTGTACCACGACAAATGATTGCATTGTTTTCGTGCCTCAACTTTCCCTGCGTCACTGTAGCTGCTGTGGCTGCATTAAAAAATGATGAGGAGAAAAAAAAATCAGGGGCAAGCTAATTAATGTTTTTTCCACTCCTGAAATAATGAAGAGTGTAATGCTCCTAATTAATCTCCCCTGGAGCTCGCAGTTGTCTGACACAACTTTATCTCCGATGCTTATTTCGTATTATTAGATTTCATGTCTCACATCTAACCACAGCTCCATAGAACAAAACAGGGTTTTTCATTTTTAATCAAGTCCGCCAGAGGCACTAAAAAGGCAATCTGTTTATTACCATTCAATTATTACAGTCCTGATTCAGTTAAGCTTTAAGACTTTGGCTCAGATCAAATTTCACTGTTCAGTTTAGTAGTCGCCACACAATTAGCTCAGAATACGAGCAGAGAAAAACCCAGTGTCATTTCAAAATTTTGTTAGCAATGAAAATGACAAATTAATTCTGTTAAGATTCAGATAGGACAGAATTACCCTCTCTGTTAATGTAAAATATACAGTAATATATCTGTGTGTGTGTGTGTGTGTGTGTGTGTGTGTGTGTGTGTGTGTGTGTGTGTGTGTGTGTGTGTGTGTGTGTGTGTGTGTGTGTGTGTAAAAGCCTATAACCCAGAGAGAGAGAGAGAGAGTATAGAAGTCTACGTCCCATTTACGTTGAGAGGTGGTTATTTTAAAACACAAAAAGATTTCTTCTCTAAAAGTCTACTGTCCACCTCCCTCCAGCAGGAACCTCATGACGTGACTCGGACTCACCCAGAGGGGGCGTACGCCAACACGATTCTCCCCAATCACCACCTCCCTCACCACCATCACACTGGACACCACGGCGTGTTTGAGGACTTCGCTTGCTAGAGCCCAACCATCGTTTCCAGTCCTGGTGACAACAAAAGATATGAGCTGCCTGTGAGATTCATCACAGAGCCTCTGCGTCTTCGCCATTCCTTTGCTGTCACCAGTGAAGAGCTACAGCCAAAGTCAGACAGCCGAGCTGTGCTGCTAACAAACCACTTGTATGTGCAGTATGTAGGCACAAAATGGACACAGCTTTTTTCTGTCCTCTCTTTCTTTCTCTCCTTCTCTCTCCCTCTCCCTCTCTGGATGGGGACCCCTCTCAGCGTTGTCCTGCTTCACGTAAGAAGTCCAGGCGATTTGTGATTTCAGGACCAATTTTCGGTACATGATCACTTCAAGGGAACAAGCGGAGGACTGCATGTCACCTTGATCCAGTTTATAATCCCCCAAAAAAAGGGAAATATGATTTATTTATTCAGCTAACGTCTCTCTTTTTTTTCTGTCTGAATCCCTTCGTCATCTCTTCTTAAACTATTCCGCCTCTTTCTTGGATTAGAAAACACTGTACCATACCAATTCATCTCACATTATACATTATGTAATTATTTAAAGAGAAACTATTATCTATATGTTCTATATTGTATACGAGATGAGAATACTTGAGTAAGCAAATCTTCTTCGTGTTAAATCCATCAAAAAGTACGAGGGGGGGGTAGAACGTGCTAGAAGCATCTTTCCACATGATACACTTTGTCTGGTTGTGGTTGAGGTGTTAGACAGTAGCACTGTACTTGTACATAAAGTCCAACTTTAAAATGAGAAAGTTCTTAAAGTTCTGTTTGAATCGTTGTTGTTTATATTCAGTTGATATATGACTGAGGTAAGTTTCATTTTAGTCATTTATACATTTTAGGGAAAAGACTTTTGTACAACAATAGGAATCACGATTGTAGCAATTTCTGTACACTTCAAATCTGCAGATGTGTCAGACTGCCACGCATCAGTAAGTTTGCCAGGGTGACAAAAAAAAACGGACTGTAAGGATCATGTCTATTATTCACCTTCTGTTTATGTGTTACCTGAACATTTCCAACATACAAGTCGGCTGCATATGGATGAGGAACGGGTGATAGTTTCCGTTATAACTTATTCCAATCATTTCTAACTTTGGCTAGCATCATAACTTTAAGCTGACTGAAGCAATAAGAAATATATTTTTTTGCCAAGTCATCTTCCTCAGCCGTGGGCCAGAACCACTGCAAAAGTGTAGCAGCCATTTACAGTGTCGACCTGTCATCTGTGTGTGTTTGTCTGCATGTGCACTTTAACATTTTGCACACACGACTGAGCACATTGGGCCGACGCCGCTCGGCCGAGCTGATCCATGAAAGGAGGAGGTTGTCGAATCAGAATAGTTAGAAAGGAAGTTTTATTGCAGCTGAACAGTTTCTCTAAATAAATCTAGTTCCACGGCCGCAGAGAGGAGTGTTGTGCAAACAGTAAACTCTGGAGGCTGAAATAGTCGCATTGGTTTACTTAAGGCTAAAAGGGCGAGACAAGGACACCACACATTTTAAGAGCACAAGGTTCACAAAGTGTGAATAAAAAAAGAAACCTTGCGTTTATTCAGTCATTATAATTGTTGTTATCATGATGGAAGGTCGGCTTGTTCTCAAGCAGCTGTTTTCCACCGCATGAAGTGAACAGCCTCTAACAATGAGCATCAGGTCACCAGGTCTTTTAAGAACTTGTGATGATTTGGTTCAGGGTTTGAGTGGATTTTCACTTTTAAAAGGCAACAATACCAACTATACTATTGTAATCTATGTGTAAATGGCTGTGAGGAAGACAACCAGAAATGAATACAACGACCAGCACAAGCCCGTTTTTTCTGTTTCTTCATATAGATGCAGTTAGTGAAATGAAAGTTGCTGCTGTTGCGTTTGTTGTTGTGATGTGACAAAACATCTGATTGATCAATTATAATCATCAGCTCAGCAAAACCTAAAGCCAGAGGTAAATACTTCCAGTTTATTTGTGCGTTTGCGACAACTTGAAGCTGGACCAATCACATGAGTCAGTCTCGGCTGTCAATCAAGACATTTCAACCTGTTTTTGTAGCATCAAAACACTGAAGAAAAAAAAAAATATATATATATATATACCAGAAAAGTTATACTTGAAAAAACATCAGTGTGATAAGAACTACAACTAAATGACATCAACTTTTTTATTTGACAAGTAATTTGACTTTCTACTTTGGTCCATGTCCCATCCATTAACATGGAGGAGGCGGGATTTATGACCTATACTGCAGCCAGCCACCAGGTGGCGATTGAGATGTTTTGGCTTCACTTTTTGGGAGCAGTTTCGTCGTCCATCTTTATTTACAGTCTATGCTAAGACTCTATAGAACTTTAGGATGTGACCACATACTGCCCCTACGCTGCCCCTACTGGTCATGTGTGTAACAGTTGCAGAATTTGCAAGGTAGCCACGATGCACATGCAGAGTTAGACCAAGTATATCTCTGTCCTAAAATGACCCTGACTACAGTAAAGTAAATGACTTTAGCGTGATTGACTATTTCCCCGTTGAGTAACAGTGGAAGTAACAATTAGCGAGCACTGAAGTTCTAAGAATAGCTGGTCTTAGTGGCTAAAGTAGCCTGTCAACAAGTCAAAGTTTTGTAAGTAAATCTTTGTTGAGTTCCTCTCCACTGAGAACCATGTGAAAAATGTTCAGTTCGATGATCCCTGACCTGCAAAATGTGAAAAATGTTGCTCTGAGTGTAATTTCTGTTGTTTCACCATTCATTTATATATTTGACAATGTTTGGAAAACTGCTGACTCAGCTGTCACATAGGACCGCATGTGCTAAATGACAAGAGGGATGTCTTTTCCTCGGTTGAGACCTCCATACGTAGCATGCAGGCAGCTAATTTGCTAAAGTGCAGCAGTTTGTGTGAAAACCGACGTCAGCTGCTTGTTTCGGTTCCGAAAAGTGAGCGAAAAGCGACAAACTACATTTCGACCTTAGCGAAGTGATGGTAGCAGACAATCCACTCTTAGCAGATTCATAGAATGCTTCATGTCACAGGATATCATGTTGACTAAGATAATATAAATAAGTTTCTGTTAATTGGACTGTTGATTTCTGTTTCCACGATACCGCCATAGATCACATTTGCTCACAGTGAGATTCCACACTCCTCCATCTGTCAAATCCCTTCCTCCCATCAAGTAATCATGGGCTATACATGGCTGTTTAATATTCATAATCATGTGTCACTTTGACATTTTCAAAAGGTTCCCAATCACAGTCCCTGATGGCACGCTGTACAGGCTATGCATAACAATCTTCTCCTCTGTCATCAATAATTGTAGCTATCCTCAGACAAGTCGCACGGGGGCTGGTGTGTTGAGATG
The DNA here is from genome assembly GCA_026259375.1 of Verasper variegatus. Lineage (NCBI taxonomy): Eukaryota > Metazoa > Chordata > Actinopteri > Pleuronectiformes > Pleuronectidae > Verasper > Verasper variegatus. The sequence goes on from CM048052.1 coordinate 7,182,428, forward strand.
AATACGAGGCTGAATTATCACTGTAGAGTCGTGTTTGAATGGTTCGGCCTGGAGTCGGTGGAAAGGGGATTTCATTTTTTTTACCCTCGTGAGGCTGTGTTTATGTGCACTGTAAAACACGGGCGGGAGTAATTCTGTATCCGAAAGCATGAGAAATCACAGATAAGTCGATTGGAGAGAGTTGGTGCTACAACGGGTGTGTGTGTGTGCGTGTGCGTGTGCGTGTGTGTGTGTGTGTCTGTGTGTGTGTGTGTCTGTGTGTGTGTGTGTGTGTGTGTGTGCGTGCGTGTGCGTGCATGTGTGTGCGTGTGTGTGTGAGAGTGAGTGTGAGGTGCCACGGGAGCGAGCGGCTCTGTAGCAGACGGGGACAACGTCCCTGCTTGATAACATGTAGCTCACATTCCTGAGATTCCTCCAGCCTCTGCTCTATTTCCGTTCTCGCTCAGCTCCTTAAGGCCGCCCTTTATACGGCTCTGTGACATTCAGCCTGTGCTCGCTTATTGCATTATCCATAAAAATCAATTTAATGCAACCAGCCACCGATTATATGTTTTGAATATCTCGCTATTTTGTCCTGTTTATTTTTTGGGTTTTTTTCAGCTGAACATGTTTTAGCCGAGCCCTGAGAGGTCGTCTGAGAGGAGAAAAATATAAAGTGCAGGGTGATGCAAGCGGTTGTCAGGAATTTATAATTTCATCCCATCTCTGACAGAAATGGAAATGGACCATCACTGCAGTAACAAGGAAAGCTTACATTTTGTACAGAAGTTGTGATCTTGTGATTATTCCCTCTGTTAGGACACGTTTTATAAATGTTACATATGGTAAATACGATGACTATTAAAGTTTAGATAAAAACCAGTGCTTCCTAAATCAGAGCCTAGTTCACTGTGTAACTCCATGTTGTCTTATTATTTATTTATTTACTTTAGAACACGTTTCCACACATTTTAAGTTATTTCCACCTGTAATGTTGTGATATTAAAAAGGGATTTAAAGGATTTCAAGGAGACTGAAAGGGGGAGTTTGGGGGAAACTCATAGAGGGTATTTCAAAATAAGTGATTTATTAACCTCTCTTCTTTCTCTCCATAGAAAATTCACTTTTAATACCCTCCAGGTAAACCCAAATTGTGAAAACAAATCTCTACATTTTCTAGTCCCAGTTTCTAAAGCACTTGACACGCCTGTGTCGCCGTGTGGGAGGAGAAAGTCCTGGGATCGAACGTAAAAACGAAGTACAAAATAATGACTCACAATTAACTCCCGGCTGCTCTGTAGTTATGTGGTTTTACTGCATGCCTCGGGGGAGTGCATACAAGACCCCTGAAATAACTAAAGCTGTAATTAAGGTTTCAACGTTTTCCCTGTTTTTTAACCCGGCCCCAGACGTCGGGAATACCTCGGCTCTGACAGGAGAAGGAATGTTAACTGCAGCCGTACTTGAGCACATGCTGAGAACAAGAAGGAGATGAGCGGATCGTCTGAATCCAAATATGATTTCTAATGTTCACTGGGCTGCTCTCCTCAGCCACCAGCAGCCAGCACTGGTCAAGAAGCCACTCCGCGCACAGACGGCAAACATGCTCTTCTGCTGACACCTAAAGGACAAAGTGGATTTTGTAGCTGCAGTGTAAAATCCACTATTTTCTAATCTTAAAAAGAAATCAAATAACAAAAACAGGATATTTTTATGTTCAAATATTCTTTATTTAAAAATTACAATAATTCACAGTTCATTTGGGAATTACAGCACACAATAAAAACGTACAGAGCGTGAATTTAAACATATTGCTTTGGTTATATTAGTACCCATATATGCTTCAAATAATGTAAACCAATGGGTCAGGACGTCGATGGAAATTAGAAACCGGACCTCATGTATTTGCCTACTTTTTGAAAAGATTAACTTGATTCAAAGTGTAAAGGAAAAACACACATTGTAAATTGTCTTCATGGTCAAACGACATGATTTTTCAAAGCACAAAACACAAGAGGATACAGCATATGATTGTGTCAACAAGGAAATTAAATATTATTGCTGTGTAAATAAAGCTTAAAAAGCCGTACAAATTGGGTCTATAAAATATTTATACATGTACAGAGGATGTCATGGAAGCCTCTGATAGTGCAGATGTGTTAAAAATCTGCTAAATGCATAGAGAAATAAGTTACAGACAAAAATACTCAGCGACAGTGGCTGTGTTAACTACACAGGGTGAAGAATCTGCCTCTCAACCTCCGGCCTCTCACGTCTACAGAAGGCAAAGACGACGCAGTTCACCAACGACTTCATGTTCACAAATCTCTGCCTTTCACAGTGGTTTTTTTTGGAAGATGCAGGTCTTTTTTCTATTCTGCACATTATTAATGTCGCACTCTTGAAAATCATGCCGGACACTCTCGCTGTCAGCTGGAGCGCGGCCGCAGTGAAAGACTGCTCTCGTCAAGATAGAGATGCGTCATGAATATATAGGAACTATTAATATATATATAGAAATGCAAAAAGTCAGCACCAACTGACTGCGGTCTGTGTTCACATGGCAGAAAATACAGCAAACACTGCTTATGATCACAACTGTGGATGTAGTGTCTGTTTTGAAATACGATTACAGTTAAAGTGACTCACCTTAATTTGTATCTATTTCAAAGTTAATTTGATGACAAAAAGTGTCTAGTGTCTTCAAAATACATTAAAGTTCTTGTCAAAGTGATTACAGTGTATTTACTTAGCGTTAAAGTATGAGTCCTAAAGTAATGTAACATCAGGAACAGTATTGTAAAATACACATATTTGCTGAACTTGCAGCAAATATCTTCGACAGTAAAAGTCCTGTCCTCCATCAGACATCGGTCCAGGCCTGTTTTCAGTAATATTGCACAAAATGATAGAACATCAGAACATCAGAACTGTCTGGTGTCAAGAACCGCTGTGTGGTAACGTGGAAAAGGCCTCCCATTGGATTGTACTGCAACTGGGAGAAAGTAGCCAGTAAATGGAGGACAATGACACCGTTCAATAACTTACAAAGTCTTAAACTCTTTTCAGTGTCTTTTGGTGACACAGAAGAAATCTTTCATACATTCGTAACTTCAGTCGTTTCTAAACTAATTAAATTCAGTTTTTAAGTACCGCTTACTTCAATGAGGACTCTTGAATAAATGAATCGCCTGGGCAATCACTTCAGACATTTTAGCGAGATGATTTTACCCCCATTATTCATAATCATCCTTTGACGAGTAAAAAAATGGTATGCAACATCAAAAGTTTTCAAAGAGGAATACTAAACGTACTCTGTTGGCGGATTATGACGACATCTAAGGACATTCAATACTTTTCAGGAAGCTTTTTCCTGCTTTGAGGCACATTTACAACCTGTGGACACTTGGGATCATGATATTTCCAAGTCACCTGTAACATGTATAGTTTTTAAATCAACTACCCATTCAATTCAAAGCTATGTAACAGTCTCTATCCTCAGTGAAAGTGAGTATCTCCCACCTACGTTTAAAACTACCGTACTATTGATGATGTAAAAATAGCAAAATTCTGATGAAAAAACATCCGATGTGCAACATCCGAATGATTAATAAGACAATTTCAAAACAGCCAGTATATGAAAACGTCAGTGTCAAGGCACATACACAAACATGTGCTTTTAAGAATACTCAAATCAGTAAATATCAAAAGCTCAAAGTTTCAGTGCCCTTCCATGAAAGGGCAAACAAACCATGGCGCAATGGGCCTTTTTCACGGTGGACATTTTGAAATGTCACGGTGCAAAAAAAGCACTGGTGTAAATAATAAGTGGAACGATGGCTGAATTCCATTTAGCTGCTTCAGTTCCGGGGGACCTGGTGTCGTACCTGCTGACTCACTGTCACACAGACTTAGTCTTACTGGGACAGATGACTAGAACAGCAGCAGAGTTGATGATATCAGTTATACCTGTACTTCTTCTATACTGAGAGAAGAAAAGTGTTTTACCAACTTAAAAAGTAATTCAAAACTCAATTTGCTTGCTACCAATCTAAATTTATATTAAGTTGGTAAACTATTTTCTTTTTACAGTGTACTTTAACAACAAAATGTCTGCCATGAAAAAGGCCTAAATATTAACATGTACCTATTACAACTATACTCTAACTCCATTAAAAACTATCTTTGACATTAAAATCAGATTAACATTCTGTGAATAGAAAAAACGTTGCTGCTCGTACTTCTGATGTCACTGAGAAGCAATAACCCGCTAAAGCTTTCTGCTATTTTGAACTCATTGTATTAGTTCACTTGGTTTAATCCTCCAACCCCAAACAAAACCACGAGCAGCTGTACCGTGCCACACTAATTCAGCCAAGCCTCTTGTGAGTCTTTATTCCAGGAGTTGGTGGATTAAACCAAGATTAAAGTCCCTCTGAATATTGGAATTTCACTGGACTCGTGGAAAGTAAAGTGACTCAAATCGCATATGGCGCCGTCCACTGGAGGTTTGGAGGACACCTTCACCATGACAACAGGAAAAGCTAACCATACCTCTAGGCTCTGCTGCTTAGATTTTCTGCCCTCTAGTGGTCAGAAATTGCTCGACGCACATTTTAAAATCGTCAGAGTAGCAAAAGCATTTTGGTTGTAGGTACTCATCTGTATGGATAAGTATTGTAAACAATTGTATTTTTTTTTTTTAAATGAAAACAAGTTTATGAATGTACTGCATCGGTACTAACTACCTAAAAACTCTAACAGACCAAATAACCCTTGATGCACAAGATAAGAAAGAGAATGTCAGACGAGGTCACATACAGTTCTTGACCACATCTCCAAACATGGGCTGTGTTTCAGGCAAAGCAAACGTACGGGTGGTACCTCGTGCAGCTCCCATGTTCAGCCCATATTCTAGCTTGCATCAAAACACTGTCGGAAAAAAGACACAGCTTTTAACGTCTGTTTAAAGAAGTGCAGGAGCAGACAGTTCAGTGGAACATTTCAAGTGCTGTTTCCTTGTTCTTGCTCAAACAGCAGCATGGCGAGCTGCGAGCGAGAGCCGAGACCTTCCAAGTTACTCTGAACACATCTGTGATAGATGTCCTCGCTGAGTCTCGGGTTGCAAGTTTGGTAGCGGTACTGCTGGTGCAATGCTGGCTCTACTGCCCTGAATACGTGCAGACCCGAATACTTCACGAACATGTCATAGATGTCCGTTGTCTCTAGAATCTCCTCATTCTCCTGGACGTCGGACATCATTCGCGTGCGCGTGGACATGTAGTCGGAGTTGTAAAAACAGGATTCTTCAAATGACAGGCGGTCGAAGTGGCCCGCGTCCTTGATCAGATCGACTGTGGCCGGATGCGGTTGGTTGTGATAGGTCACGTCAGGATTGTAGTCCTGGAAATGGATGGGGAAGAACACCTGCCAGTTGTTTATGGAATTCATGCGACAGCGGTTCAGAAATTCAGTATTGATATTTGTGTTGACGCCAGCCAAGAAGAACAGCGTGTCGACTGGGTGCTTCTTCGAGATGATGTCCATGAACTTGATCTGGGATGGTGTTTCCGTCTTGACACTTATCCATGGTATTTTCACTGTGGGATATTTGCGTTCGTAAGTATTAATCTGAGTCTTTACACTAGCAAATATATCATTCTGATTCACCTGTTGCGCCTCCACTGGGTCATAAATAAATAAGAATGTTAGGATAGCATTTTCACTTGTCTCAAAGGCATTTGAGGCAAAGACTTCAAGGAAATGCTGGACAAAGCCCTGGTCCTTCAGAGTAAGAGGTATTATGATGTGAACTCTTGTGGCTTCAGTGACATAGGGCATGGGAATTATCTCTATTTGGCTCAAAGGTCGCACCAGATGAACCCTCTTAGTGATAGAACGGCTGTGACCTTTCTGGTTTACAACCTCCAGCTGAAGGTCCAAGGTGTACTCCATGCCCCGGACGGGGTCGAAGCGCCTGTAGCCGTTAATTAGCTGCTGCTTCTTCAGGTGTAAAACAGGCTTGTACTTCTTGTTCAGCTCTCCTATGGCCGTGTCAATGACATCAGCCACATCCAGACGGTCAATGCCACGCAGCTCACACTTGGGAGAGTCATCAATGCACAAATATATCTCCTCCTCTGTGAAGTATTCCCACTTCAACACTTCAAACCGGGATTTGGGCTCAAAAGGTGGATTGATCCCCACTGGCCACTGGGAGCTTCGGTTGCCATCAAAAGCAACCACACTCACGTTCTTTATTTCTGCCTGTGGCAAAACAAAAAGTGTAATTTACAGTTAACAACCTGTTATTCACAAAATAACACAACACTAAAATCTGAAGCTACAATAGTGGAGGCCAACGAGAAAAGAGAGGCCAGGTGTTTATTTTTGACTGAACTAAAGGTGATTTGTGACTCTTGAATATCAGCTTACCTGCAGTTTAGCAATCTCATCGTAAGTCTTCTGCAGTTCAATCTCAGTGAAGTATCTATGCAGCCGGTACATCTGTTCAGGGTCAGAAACTGGATGGACGGTCAGAGCGTTCTTGAAATGTTCGTTCTGCTCTTTACTTGGATCAGAGTTTTTTCCCAACTCGTAGTGTTGGTACTGACGCCCCTGAGAAGAAACAGAGAGATCCTTTCATGAGCTGTCTCAAATCTGGCAAAACAAAAAGATGCCCTGGTTTATTTCAAGCTTTGTTGTTGTACTGCCTGTGCGACTTCCATTCAAATAGACTTTACATGTGATCCGGGAAGCGTCTGGCTCAGTTCCACTGCAAACAGGGTGGTTTCAAACCATAATTACAAAGTGACGAGAGGACTGAGATTCATTTTTTTGGAGAACAGAACACTATTGTTATATGATTACAGATTCATTTAGTAATTTTCAGGAACTACAGTTCTGGGAATATGAGCTATATTTTAATTAATTCCACCACAGGGTATATTTGTGAACTGATCACTGTTGCCTCAGGTCAAAAAAGCAACAGTTGAGAATTTAGAGGTGAAACCTGCAAACTGGCGGCAGAATCCCACTTAAAGACCTGGTAATTTAAACTGAAAACACAGTAACCACTTAAGGAGCTTGAGTGATTAAAAAAGTGAATCTAATCTGATCAAGCTATTAAAAGAACAAGGAACGGAGACGCTGCTTAACTGAGCAATGAGGCCACTCTTGCAAATGTTTGCCCACAGCTTACAGCCTGTCATGGTGCACTTGGTGAAGCATTGTCTGTGCCTAATTGTCAGCAACGTTCTCTCTGAACAGAAACATCGATGACTGGCTCTGTGTGCAAGCTCTCTCACCCTTACCAGGCCTTTTAACTTTCCCCTTGCTTATCTGCGGGGCTCTTCTGGCTCAGGGATGTTAACGTAACCATGCAAGTCACTCTCAATTGCGAAACAAGATGGTTTCCTGCTCTGGGTCAAGGCCAAGGAGGAGAAAATGGAGGCAAAAGGCATCATAAGACCTATAAAATAAATATCTAGACCTGTGTTTATAATGTGTCATGAGTATAGTTACATTTTGTGGTAGTTTTCTGCAACGATGCATTTTTTGTACGTGTTGAAAGAGACGACAAACTGTAGCACGGAGGAGTGAAAACTGCTGAGTCCAGCAAACAATCACCTCAAAGGGGCACTGGGGCAGATCAAGGTGCTACTGAGCTTGTTTGACCTTAAATGCTAATGACATTACAGGAGCACAGCATGTTGACCCACAGGGGATTTTCACACCATTGAACCTAAGCAAGACTGAACTCAGCTGTGCTCTGCTTCGCCTGTTTACTCGCTGCTGGGATCAATGGAAAAGGGGGGAAAAATGAAAGGGTAAAGGGTATTAGCAATCCACTCTGTTATATAAATACCACCTCTGTGCTAACATGGTAATTAGAGTTTTATATAGCCTGTCTGTCAGTTTTAAGTGCAGTCCCAGAGGCAAAGCATGATTTCTGCCATGACCGTTTAGTTTCTGTTCAAGAAGGACAACCTGTGCAGTAATGTGTCACACAGCTGTTTTGAATGACAGTGTTAGAGCAGTTTTTCTTTGTAGCTGCTCATAATTCTAACTATGTTACGAGGCAAAGAAACAGTTTTTGTAAAATTAAAAAATATATATGTATCAACTAGAATGGCAAATTTACACACACTAAGGAGAAATCAGTCACCAAACCATTGTCAGTTTTTTTTTTACCAAGATCCATGGAATTCACAAATAAATAGAAAAATGCATTATCTTGCAATATTATAGAAAGTGATAAAAATTCCCCCTGCCCTCTGATATCGGATCTGCACCAAACTGTTACCCATACCACATCCTCCCACCAAGTTTGATGGTAATCCTGTAATTTGAGTAATCTTTCTTACAAACAAACAAACGGACAGGGGTGAAAACATGACCTCCTGGGCCGAGGTAATGAAAAGATACAATCTGTACTTGTGGTGAGGATTACAGTCGACCTACCTCATATTCACTGACACAGTTTGTGTTGGTGTAATCGATGATGCATCTCCCGAGCCACTCGTCAGGCCTGGCGCTCAGGATATCGTTCCTACAGTTTTCCAAGAAGGGCTGGAGTCGCAGGAGCAAGGAACGCGACAGGAGGTACCCAAACCCCCCGTAGCAATACTTCCCTTCCATCTCCCCACCGATGAACTCCTCAGGACTGCCCATGTAAAGCTCCCTCTCCATACTCAGGTGATCAACCAGGGTCTTGATCCGGTCAGCCTCCGTGTACGTGTCGTCTTGGACGAAGTAAAACCAGTCGTATTCATTGATGTAATGGTCTAAAATATATCTGATGGTCTGAAACATGTTCCAGATCAGTCTCTCGTCTCCATGAGAAACCACAAACATGCCGTGGGGAACTTTGCGGTTGCGCATGCCGGTGAAGAAGATGACAGAGTCCAGGTGATGGCTGATGGTGCGATTGACGGCTACGCCCATGGTGTTGATGGTGTTTTTGGATGTCAGGACCCCGACAAACAGACGCTCACGCATCCCCAACTCTGTGCTTATGTACCTCGCCCTGAAAGAAACATCAAAACAGCTACTGATTAAGACAAACCTCCACCAACATGTCTGTGAAGCGTCTCAGTCGTCCGGGTCATGGTATCTTCATCCAGGAGGCTTCCTCAGCTCTGAGCTTCAGAACTGAAGAAGCCTCTCGGATGTGAGGTACGTAAATTTGTACAACTCCTGAAGAGTCCACCAACAATGCTCCACCTCACGGTCACATCAATCGACATTATTTTCACAATTTTGTCTCTATAACTTTCAGGTTTAGTTAATTGGGAATAACAATTGACTGAAAATCCTAGTTTATCGAATGAGAAAGAGCCAGAAATCTGATGTTTGGTCCAAAAAATGTCATGGAAATTGTTGATGTTTTCAAATATCCTCATAGATACACAGGACAAACAAGACTAACAAGAAAAACCAAAGGCTCTGTTGAGGTAAACATGTAAGAACTCGTCACTTTCCATCAAACATGACCTAACCTAACTTTAATTTGTATATTACACTCTACGTTGCATCAGTCAGGGCTCTACTTAGAGATATATCAATTAGTGGATTGAAAGAAAGCTAATGGGTAAATATTTGGATAAACAATGAATAATCAAGAAAGCAAAGATCTGATCCATAATCATCAGATCAGTACTGAATGAGTATTTTGTGTTAGCTGTACCTCCTACTGTACAAACGGCTGCCTGGCATCGATTAGAAAGGGGGTTTGACCTCAGCAGAACTTCTCTATGAGGAAAAGAGTTTCTCAGAAATGTTGTGAAATGCAACCACTCTGGTTGTGAGGGCTAACATTTACACAAGGGCTCTATCCAGGAAATCTTGGACGTGTTTGCCTGTTTCCAAAGAAAATGTTGAGTCAGGTTCAAAGAAGGCCAAAAAAAAGCTTGTAAATAAAAACTTAGTTAGCTTTGTTTTACTAGATTTATATATTATGTTGTATTAAACTTATATTGTGTCATTTACTTCATGGGATAATATATTTAGTGATTCTTATCGTTTAGATTTTTTTAAGTTTTATTACATTTGTTGTTTAGAAAATGTCATTCTCGTCATTTAGTATCCAATTATTGTGATGTATTATAGAAAGTTAGGTAGCTTTACATATTATGTTGTGTTATACTTATTGTTCTAATTTGCTCTATTTATCATGTGAAGTTTGAATGATTATGTTATATTGTTTGTTGTGCTTTACTAGCTTTCATTGTCATTTACTTCTAACTGATGATCTTTATGTGTGAAGTCATAACTTGACATGACTACCAGGGTCACCTGTACACCCAGTGAGATGTGGACTCACACACACTCTCTCTCACACACACACACACACACACACACACACACACACACACACACACACACACACACACACACACACACACACACACACACACACACACACACACACACCACCATCATCATCATCATCATCATCATCATCATCATCATCAGTAGTTACACAGCGGCCTGCTGCACTGTAACACACAACACTGAGTACTTGTGTGTATTCAGCCATGTGTATACAGTGTTCTACGTGTATTCAGTGTATAGTGTGTATTTACAGTGAGCTGACCAGGGGACACCCACTGACCTGAACACTTTCTTGGGGGCGCCCTGCTGGACTTGTTTATAAGGGACGATCCTGGGTTCGAACTGCTCCTCGGACTCCACCTCGCTGAGGCTGGAGATGGAGTTGGGCTTCCGGGCTCCTTTGAGTTGTCCGTCCTGCGCCGCGGTCACGTCCTCCGCCTCCGTCCCGTCCACGCGACACGCTTCGTCCGTCCAGTTCACGCTCAGCAGACTCAACGTGAACCCCAGGGAGATACCGATGATCACCGGGCCGACAGACCGCAGCACCGACATCAACGCCGAAAACCTCATCTTGTGCGTCGGGCTCCTGTCTCCGCCAGCCCCGGGTAGCCTCCGAAACAGCCCGAAGAAGAGGCCTCTGGTCCCGGACAGGTCAACCACACATCGAGTCCGAGGCCGAGCAGCCGTCTCCACTTTACCACTTCAGGAAAAAGATGCGGCGTCTTCCTTGAAGTTTACGCAGGGTTGTTACGTGTCAGTGCCGCGGCTCCATGGCTCCTCCCCGGCAGGACGCTGGCGGAAGACGAGGGTCTAGTTCCAGGAAGTGTGGATGGATGCAGGCTGCGCAGGGCGGAGGGATATTCAACGATACTTGAACGTATCCAAAGTCCCTGTGTCCTTCCGAGGCCCCTGTTCATTTATACTGTCACATCTAGATACTGTATTTCTACAAGTTTTAAATATCGCTGTAGTAGTTAATTTGTTACAGATAAGGAAATAACAACATGGACAAATTCAAACCATTATATTTGTTAGTATATATATATATTATAAGATAAGATAAGATAATCCTTTATTAGTCCGACAATGAGGACATTTGCAATATTACAGCAGCAAGAGCCAAAAATAGGCATCAGTAAGTAATAATAAGTCACATGCAACACTTAAGTGTAAGGATCATAAGTGTAATGCTGTTGACACAAATTCCTGTTGTGTTTTTTTACACTTTCAGATGATCCAACCCTTAAAGGTTCAGTGTGTAGAATTTAGTGACATCTAGTGGTGAAGTTGCATGTTGCAGCTGAATACCCCTCACCTAACCTCCCCTTCAAAACCTGAAAGAGAACCTGTGGTAGCCTTCAGTTGGTATCAAAACTCAGAAGGTGTTTAGTTTGTGCAGTCTGGGCTACTGTAAAAAACATGGCGGCCTCCGTAGAGAGGACCCGCTCCCGATGTCAATATAAAGTATTTCGATATAAAGGGCCCATTCTAGGGTAAAGAAAACAACAATTCCTAGTGAAACATCACAAGGATTATTTTATATTTAATCTTAATCTGGACCTGTAACAGTTATTACATTTTTTACATTGTCATTGTATATGTATGTGCAATATTTGCAACATACACTACTGCACCCTTAAGTTAAAAAAAAGTAATATTCTAACATTGCCCTTGCTTTTCCCCCCTATTTCTCAAAGTTGTCACTTTATGGCACTGTCATCAATATTTCGCATCTTCTTTGGTCTTTATACAAATTCCGTTTACTTCTGTTTGTTTATGTTTAATTTATCTTAACTTTGTAAGGGTAGGTATATGTTTAGTTAGGATAAGATTCAATTTATTATGCCAAAGATGCTCAGTAGACATACAGTAGTACATATAGATTCATGTTTATACTTTCTGTACTTACATAAATAAGATGACAATAGAAATATACAATGTGTAGAACAGAGGTGCAAATAGCTGTATGTAATATCAGTTTCCCAGAGAGTTTCGCCGTCTCTCTGTGCAGCTGCTCCATGTGCATTTCAGTGATGATCAACTTTCAGCCCATCCATCATACTGTTCCCTATCAGCCTCGGTGTTATTCACCCAGGTGTCAGCAGCACTGTGCTTTATGGTCTTCTCAGTCAATGCTTCAAACAGAACCTTCGACATCTTAAAAAAAAAAAAATCCTTGCCTCTGATCTCACGCAGTTCACTAAGACCTCCATCATCCCCCCTGCCTGAGCCCCTGATCCACACACACTGAGCAACATCAACAGCAGAATATAAGAGAACTCCTCATTAAGCATTTACAGGTCTCAACACTGGTGCATTTGCAGAATTGGCACGTTCCAATGCTCTTTATTCAGCTGTATTAATTAAGTCAAGTATTTGTGATTGGCAGTTTACATAGAATAAAAGAGGGTGAATCAATAGGCCTTTGTGCTGGTGAGATGGTGTAATGTATTACAAGCTGGTTTACTTTCTTTGTATGCATTACATGAAGTCACAGCTTTACATGTATGGTGTTTGAACATGCGTTTATAGACAAGAACACCCTCAAATGCATTTATATTTCTAAATGTGAAGGGGAACCTGTGACTATTACAAACCTGATTTAAGTCAATACTTTTTTCTTGCATAATGTCATCACTTTTATGCCCTTTTTACACTGGAATGGAAATATTTAAACATGAAAATTCCCTTTTTGGGACACTATGATTGTCTTTTACACTAATTTCATCTTCCAGTGAAATTAGTAGTTATATCCCCCCCCATTTATTGAGGTGTCAAGTAAATATTCGTTCTCTTGTGTCCCCCTAGTGGTGATCTAGACACACACCTCAATTCGTTTTTATTCAGATTAATGAAATATGATATAGGGTTAGGGTTGAGCAAATAGCCACATCTTACAATTTTTAGCTCACAGTTTACGTTTGCTTACATGCACTAATGAATACATAATTTCATTTTACATGAAATAGCCAAATGATGCTGAGCAATGTTTGTGTCTGACCCATATGTGTAAATGTCTCTTCCTTCTTCATTTGGCGAAGGCTCCTTTGAAGACATACAAGATGAGTTATCTATGTCATCAAAGCTCCTTTGATGCATTTATCCAGCTCCAGCTTGATCATGTAGAAGATAGTGTAGGTCCTCATCATTAGAGATTTCAGACTCAGAATCAAGACTCAGAATTGACTCTTTATGGCCATTTCAACCGTAAGTCTGAAATGACTGTGACCAGCAATACTAGCACTCTGGATAAAGAAAATTAAAAGCATATTTTCAAATGCATATCAATCAGTCTATTGAGTATATACTGTTATATTTGTTATATTATATTTTGTTGATCTAGCTATGGTTAGCATTGCTGTTAGTATTGTACAAATGTCTCTTTCTCACTAGTAATGGTTTGTAAAATAAGACTTACATGCATCAGATGTGCAAAAGCAGCTGTGTGAAATGAATGGCAGGTGTTCACTACGGAACACCTGCCATTCAGAAAACACATTTATCTTCACAAGACAGTTATTTCCTTCACAAAAAAGCTGAAAAGAAGTTGATTCATTTATTAATTCTGCTAAGAAACTAAGTCAGTGCCCCTGTCGCCCACGTTTATCGCGAACCCTTGAACGCAGCAGTGTAGGTGTCCTTACAGCTGCCTGAGAAGAAACAGCTAATGTCAGCAGCACCAGCAGCAGCAGCGCCGCTTCCGTCCTTCAATCTTTCGTTCGTCAAACGCTGAGTTGTGGTGAACTTCCGTCTTCGCGCGTCTTCATGCTGTAGCTGCCTGCGCCTCCGTCCCGTGTGTTTTCAGACGCAGTTGTCGCAGCCGGCGGTCATGGAGTGTCGTGTGCTGTCCATTCAGAGTCACGTTGTCAGGGGATACGTCGGGAACAAGTCGGCATCATTTCCTCTGCAGGTAAGAACTGGAAACTGCTGCTGCTGGGGTGAAACCAGCTCAGTCTGTGTTCCTGGGGAGGAAAAGCACACAGAAAAGAGTGAAGGGTGTAAAGTTCCACTTCCTGCTTCGAGAGAGGAATCCTGCATTTAATATAACGGTGTATTAAACAACACTTCCTCTGCTGCTTTAAACATCAGAGGCCATTTCCTCATGTTTCCTTTCAGTCACTAATCTTAATCGTCTTATGGCTGTAAAATAGCTCAGGTGTCAGCAAATGTGCTGTTTTTAAGAGAGGGAAATGCCCCTTTGCAAACAGCATGTTCACTATGTGGTTACAGCCAGGCGGTCTTTTACTATTTCAACTACTCCTCAACCCGGGGAAGCTACAGGTAGAAAAAACAATCAAACGAGAAAGACCAGTAATTTGTATGGATCTCACTCTCAAATACATGAATCCATGAGTCCAGGCAGATGATAATAGTGTAAGAATGTGGGGACTGTCTTGTTTGCTAGTTACTATCAGTGCGAGTACTGTTGTTGACCATGTTTAATTAATTCTTTAACTGCTTTATTTCTCTTTTGTCAGGTGCTGGGCTTTGAAGTGGACTCTATCAACTCCGTCCAGTTCTCCAATCACACAGGTTGGCTGAGTGATTTCATGCATCCGCCACAGATTCTCAGCACTGTAAATGACAGGAAACACACCAGACAGTAAAAGAGCAGAGGACAAATACTAGAAGCTCATATAACCAGAGCAGGTTAAGAAATCTTTGTCATCCATGACAATGATCAGAAATAGATACATGTTAGAAGCAATGATTGTTTTTTTTTTTAAGGAGTTACACAACTTGTAGGAGTCGGAAACAATGAAGACAAACAAAACCTATTGATCACAGGAAGACTCCACTGTGAACCTTAATGAAGCCTCTTAGGTGTCGGGGCAAAGGTACAATGTGCAGGGTTACTCACTGTCGGTGTAATTTGCCTTGGCTGTGTGAAAACCTTTTGATCAGACTCGGTGAAATACAGTCACATCAGTGTGGTTAATTCAGAAAGTTAAACCCTCTCTTCACAGTTTACAAAACTACAGAGTCCAGACAGGGCAGGTCCATTTGGGTATGTTGTGTAATATATATGCTGTTGTGAATCATTTACTTTTTCATTTTGTATAGTTCTAACAGTTAAAGAACAGCTGATGCATAGTTCAACACTTGAGCCGTCAAACATCTGCTCTGTAAGGAGACAACAATAGATAAAATACCTTTTATAATGGGTCTCAAATATATGTTATAATAATGTCACAGTGTTCAGTGAGGACCAATATACAGAGATGTGAACTGTTGCCTCGTTGTTTAGATGCATTGTGACAGAGGTTCATGTTAATTAAACCTATACAAGTGGTTATTATCTTAAGCTATAATTTAAATATATAGTAAATGCAGTAAAACCATTGCAATGGAGATATTTAACATACACTATTATCCAACTGTACACAAGGTAGATTATCATACAGTTAACTGACTTCTGTTTATATGTGTGATGGTCTGGATTTTAAAACCTCTTGTATTACTTCTCTGTCACTTGTTCATCAAGTAAAGAAGTTTTCAGTAGGCAGAAGTCGTTTCTGTCAATCCTGTCGATCATATGTCGAGATCTTTACCTCCTGCCTGTTAGTTTACGTTAATCAATAACTCTGTGGTCATCATCCCACAGATATACAGTGTTAGTCATTTTGAGTAGTCGGGCAGTAAAAATATCAACGTTAAAAAACCACGTGAAACTTTATTTCTCAGGATTATGAAGAATGTGCTTTCACCCATGTAAGCACATGATTTAAACATCAGCTCCTCTGACTGGGAGAACTGCTTAGTGTTGAGCAATTTTGTGAAAAAATTACACAAGTGTCAAGGCTGCAGTCCAACTTCGAGTTCATTCTAGTTTGAGGAACCAACATTAATATTCAGTTTTACTTTCGGTTTAGGCATTAATGTTCATATTCCCCTCTAACTACAACGAATGCCTCTTCTTGTGAGCTGTGAGTTTGCTGTAAGTTAGTTATATGCTTGAAGTTTCCTCTGCAGTAGGAGCAGCTTTTCAGGATCTGTTCTAGGTTAAGGTTGAGAGGGGGACAAAAACAGTGGGAAGCTAGCAACCAGGACACAGGCATCCCATTGAGTCTGGGTGGAGGCCCCGTTTGGCCCTGGACAGCACACAGAGGAGGGACCTCAGCAGAGGGAGAGTGGGGGATGGGAGGACAGAGCAAAGAGGGGAATGTTTTCTTACATTTCTAAAATTTCATCACAGCTGGGATGGTACAGTGAAGCTGTGTTTGTATTATACAAAAGGTTTTGTGTCACGGTTTCCCACTGACCCTCAAAAATATGAAAACATCTTAAGTTTTCAAAATTCCAAGTCTTTGACCTGTGAAAAAGCTTGAATCCTTAAATCTACGTTTGACTCATCACAATGTTACAGCAACATTTTCTTTTTGCTGATGCTTTTGCACATTTCTGCTCTTTTGAATGTGTATTAGTGTTTTTACTGAGATTCAAACAGCATTAAGAATTTCCAAATGTCCTATATCCCCTGAATGTCAGGCTACTCCCACTGGAAGGGACAAGTGCTCACAGCAGAGGAGCTGAACGAACTGTATGAGGGCATCAAGCTCAACAAGGTGAACCACTATGACTACATCCTCACAGGTGAGTCAACGCATGATAACGTCGATCATGAGCAGCTGCACTTTATATGATGAAGAAACACTAAACTCTGCTCACAGCCGCCTGACTTGCAGCGACATGTAGCACAACATGTCGAACAAGCTCAGCACTCGGTTTTCACCTCTGTCCATTTGTTTGTTGGCTGATTTGTTTGTAAGCAAGATTTCACAAAAAGTACTTGGCGGATTACCACAAAACCTTCTCACAAAATGATTTATGGATCTTGATTTTTAAAAACAGATGTTTAGGGGACTGAAATGAATGAGTGTGTGTAGATCTGTGTGTAGATTTTTGTTTTGCCTTCTTACTCAAGGTTACAGCAGGGACACGTCCTTCCTGGGAACGGTGGTTGATATTATTCAGGAGCTGAAGAAAGCCAATCCGAGCCTGGTGTATGGTAAGTGTGAAATTGGGTTTTTCAAATTAGAAGGAAGGATGTTACTTTTCTGAAAAAATGTTTTGATTAATGTTCTTCCAAATCTGAATTTGAGTTTCATTCTCCACAGTTTGTGATCCTGTTATGGGCGACCAAGGTGCTATGGTAAACAGTGAATTCCCCTTCATTTTTCTTTTCCACATCATTGATAACACTTGTATCTGTGTGTTCTTTCAAAAACACCTTATTCAGTCTCTAAAACTAACTTCCAGGGATCATAATAATTTGTGGTCATGCAGCTTTTCTCTAACAGAAGATGCATTTTTTCCAGTATGTTCCAAAGGACCTTTTGCCAGTCTACAAAGACAAAGTAGTGCCTTTGGCTGACATCCTCACCCCCAACCAGTTCGAAGCAGAGTGAGTGCACCTTTTAACATCATCACTGAAGAAAGTACAGAATGAACAATGCAATCTAGCATTTCTTTTACATCCTGAAAGCTCAGCCTGTAAAAATTAATTATGGTGCTAATCGTGCAGTTTTGTTATATCTGTCTGTCATTACTATTACATCTGAATACTATTTGTTTTTCCACAGGCTATTAACTGGGAGGAAAATTAAAACAGAGGAAGACGCTCTTGAGGTAAATATCATGAGCAACTCCAGTTTCGCTGCATTTGGATTTAATTTGCATCACCAAGAAGCAATATTTTTGAGAAAATGAGACCGTGTATATTTTCCAGGTGATGGAGCTTCTTCATAAAATTGGGCCAGACATTGTGGTCCTCACTAGTACGGACCTGCCCTCAAAACTTGGGGACCAGTTCCTGGTAGCCCTTGGGAGCCAAAAAATAGGTAAAGTGCCAGAACAACAACTCCCAAAAGAGTTCTTTCTTTTTTTCATACTTGATGAAGGTAAACAAGGCAAAACTATTTAATTAATGGGGATGAGATGCGATTTAGCATAATAACACTGTGAAGTTCAACTACATAACAAGCCACTAATGCTTAGTGCTGTTTAACCACTGCCCCTGCCCTCTCGATATCACTCCACCGTCTGTCTTCCTCACTGCAGTGAAACCAGATGGGACCAAGACCACTCAGAACATCTGCATGGACATCCCCAAAGTCGATGCTGTATTTGTGGGGACAGGAGACCTTTTTGCCGCCATGTTGCTTGCCTGGACTCACCTTCACCCCAAGGACCTAAAGGTCTGCAACACATTTGTCTTTTCAGTCAAACAGCTAAAGGAATCACATCAATCTTGTTACACTGTGTAATGAATAAGTTCAACCTCAATGTGAACAAGTCTCTCTTTTGTTTTTCACAGGCTGCCTGTGAAAAGACTGTGTCAGTGATGCACCATGTCATTAAGAGGACCATTGCTTACGCCAATGGTAGATCACTGTCTCTCTTCTTGGATATGATTGTTGTTATTATTGTTTACCTGACATGAAAGAACAGTGTTTGCTTCCTTTTACTGTAAATATGTTTTAAGTCAAACAGTAGCAATGTCTGCCACTATTGCAATTCATGATGTGGTCTCTAGTAGTATCGCAAAGAAATAATGTTCACACTCAGATTATAATAATCCACATTGTTTTTCTATAGTGAGGTATATATTACAAGTAAATAACATTTAGAGGAAGGCAAATAAGTAATGTAATAACTGTTTTCATACATAACTTTTTACAGTATTTACAGAGACCAGGATTTAAAATTGACTGCAAGGTTGACCCCAGGGTTTTTGCAGGGTATTAAAAAGTTTAAATTCAATTTTAGGCCTTGGAAATTAGGTCACCATGTACAAATGCATGTTGGCAAGTCTTAATAATGTGAAGGCCCATTTAAAATTACTTTTTTTTTTTTTCAATGATACAGATATTAACACACTGTAATAAAACTACAAACAATACCAACGTGGAACTGATAATGTATAGTCTACAACCTTTTATCTAAGAACACTCAGCTTGGCTGTTGCAAAGACCATTGACATTTGCTGTCTCTGTCTGTACTTTGTGAGATATCTTGTCATTTTCAGTGTTACACCTTATCTTCAATTATTAGGGAGTATAAATATTTCTGGGTCTCTGATATTCCTTTATATCTGTCGTCTTAAATTTCATTCTTCATGGTCACAAAAAGTCTCACATTTAACTTGTTGAAACCTAGACCCAGGACCAGTAAGTCAGTCCAAAACCCTGGTGTTTTACTTAAGTCTCTCTTTTTTTCTTTCAGAGATCGCTGGTCCCGGGAAAAGGCCCAGTCCTGCACAACTGGAGCTGAGGATGGTTCAGAGCAAAGCCGACATCGAGAATCCTGCCATCGTAGTGGAAGCAAAGGTTTTAGACAAGTCCTCTCACTGAAGGCAGTAGCATTGTGTGTGTGAACATTCACATCGTGCTGGTATGAATCAGTTTAGAATCTGGGCGCTCCGCCAGACACATGTAGGATTTTCACATCAAAGACTGTCGCATGTCTCTGCCTTACTCTCTGAGGGAGTACAACTATGTTTTGGGGTCAGTAGGATTTGTTGTATGTACATACTGGAATCACTGCCATGTGTCTGTACTATGGCCTTTTTAGATGGTACCTACTATGATCAAGATTATATTGTGCGATTAAAACATTTCATCTTGTTTAAAGGTTCAGTGTGTAAGATTTAGGGACATCTAGTGGTGAAGTGTAATGTTGCAGCTGAATACCCCTGCCCTCCCCCTCCCCTTCCAAACATGAAAGAGAACCTGTGGAAGCCTTCAGTTGTCATACAAACTCAAAAGGTGTTTAGTTTGTCCAGTCTGGGCTACTGTAACAAACATGGTGGCCTCCATAGAGAGGACCCACTCCTGACATAAATATAAAGGGCCCATTCTGGGATAATGAAAACAACAATTCGTACAATTTAGGTGAAACACACAAGTGAAAACATCACTAGGATTATTTTATATTCAGTTTCGGCCAAAAGATCCCTTTCACCTAAATCTTATACACTGAACCTTTAAGCTGAGGAGAAAATACACAACTCTAGTGTCTACTTGTTTTGGTTAGGATAGTGAGTCAGTCCTCATAACTTGTACTTAAAGTGTGATGCTCACAAGGCATTATAAGCACAGCCGTGTACTATAATATATTATCAAAAACATGTGTTAGGTCAGAAGTAATACACAATGCAGAAGCAAAGACGTCTCTGTCCCCTGGTGGGGAAAGAAAAAATGGTAAATATACCAACCATTCTAATCATAGTGATGATGTCAATGTCATTTTACCACATTGTGACTTTTCTGAAATCGTGATAAAGATATCAACGCATACAGTGTGCTTATATTGCACTTGGGTGTTCATCATGCACTTTAAGTCCTTATACATTTAAGATTGGATGCATTACAAACTAATCAGCCAAAATATGAATTAACAGTTACGTGATTTCAAACTTATTTTTGTAGTGTGATTTATTTTCCATGGTTACCTATTAAAATACAGTGTCTGTAATTGCTGAGATATGTAATGTAACTTCCATCTCATGCAATGAGTATGCAGTCTTTAAAGTTTTAATTAACCCAAATTTTTTTTGTTTTAGAGAAATCGTTACTTTACTGATATTCATGAATCTAGTTGTCTAAGATTTTTTCAAACTGTTTTTCACCACCTTTTTTAAAATATGCAATGCTTTCATGAACTAGCGGATGTGTAACATGTTAGTTTCATGTCTTAAGCATCTCAAATTGAGGTATTTGCACAGATAATCTTTAAAATATTTACTAGTTATTTTCATGTTTGACTATTTGTCATATCTCAAGAAAAGAGTCGGTTATGTGAGACCACGCTGTGTAATAGCCTTAACAGGGTTAGGACGGAGCAAAAAATCATTGGTTGTGAATGTTTTTTGTGTCCCGATAGTTGATCACCAACAACCCATAATATTAGAAAGTCAAATGCCAAACCTTGAACTGCTGCTTTGATCTAGATGAATATAAGAACAAGAATAATAAATGATTAATCTTTTACTGAAACTGTGTTTGATATCCATCAATTATCTATCGCACTTTGAGGGGTGGGGAGCTGGAGCTAATCCCAGCATGTACTGATGATTAATACTATTTGATAATTATTATTATTTAATCATTCATAGGTTTCATGATTACTCTCCTGGGGGTGTGGTGTTTCTTTTTACTGACACCTTTTTGCTTTAAGTGTAATAGATGCAGAAATATAATCCTCAAATTAGGTTCACTTTGAATAGTGCTAATGATATTGGGTGGTGGGGGTGGGGGCATCATTCTGGAATTAAAAATAATGTGTCTGCATTGACAATAAATGTTCTAACACTAAGAATTACAATGGTACAAATAACTACTTGTTTAGTATTTGATTGCTACTCTGCTTTCTTTCTTTCTTTTTGTTCTTTTTCTAAATGATAGTGTCTCTGCAAAAGTAAAGAAATCAAAGCATAAGAAATGAAGAATAAAGACAAACAAGTCAGTGTGTGTTAGCTGTGCTGCCAGGTACTTACTATAGACAGGCGACACAGCTCTGTTTTCTCAACACTAATCCACAGTATGAACAGCCAGCATTAACCCAAATAACCAGATGGGACGAACATGTCTGCCCATCTGCATTCTGAACACACCAAACCAATTTAAAACGTGCATCTTTTTTGTGGCCAG
The DNA here is from genome assembly GCA_026259375.1 of Verasper variegatus. Taxonomy (NCBI): domain Eukaryota; kingdom Metazoa; phylum Chordata; class Actinopteri; order Pleuronectiformes; family Pleuronectidae; genus Verasper; species Verasper variegatus. Next base: position 7,204,393 of record CM048052.1, read on the forward strand.
TATCCACAATGTAATGTGAACGGTTTAGCTGTGAAATTAAAGGGATGGTTTTGTTGTAGTGACCGGTTGGTGTCTTATGCTGTTAATTCCAAATGCCATTTGTTATCAGCCGACACACCAGACTGCTCTCACAGGAGGCCCCAGAGGGTTTTTACCCGAACAGCAGGATACTGTTCCCACAGCTGTGGTCTCCAAGACAACTTCAGCTGCAACTATGCATATGCACCAGCAGAGGGCTAAAGAGGGCTAAAGGTAAACCAAGCAAACATGCAGCTACTCAAGGACTGACACGTCTTTAAGTGACACTGCTGTGCAAGGTTGTACAGATTCAGCAGAAAGGAATTTATTTTAAAAAAAACTGAACTTTTCACATGCAAAGTTAAGACAAATATACACTATGCGCTGACTGTAAAAAACAAGTGCAATTAAAGTGTGATTTAAGTTATTTAAGTGTGTTAGAATCATTTTTAACCACACTGCTGAAGCAGAACAAGATTAGATAAGATAGGAGAAGATAAGATCATCTTTTATTAGTCCCTCAATGGGGAAATTTACAATATTTCAGCAGCAAGAATCAAAGCTAGTAAGCAATAATAAAAAAATGTAGGAAAATAGGAATTGAATAAAAACAAATATATACAGTGTAAAATCAAACTGCCAGAGGTTATACATGACTAGTTGCTTTTAAATGACATTATATTAGCTGGCTTCTTGCCTTTGAAATTTATATTTTTATTAATTTTTCATATATTTGTGTATATATTTTCAGTTATTTTAATCGACCACTTTTTAACGGCTTCTTTGAAAAGTGCAATATAAATAATAATGAGGAGGAGGAGGGAAATTAATACTAAAATCAGTGAATATCAGTGTATAAAACTGCAAACTGTTACCTGAGGATAACAAACAGTTTATTTCTGCACAAGGGAAACTTTGCAATACAAAAATAAAAGTTGACTCTGAAATAATCATCTATAAATGAAATACCACTGATGTAGAATAACAGGAGTAATAAGGATACTATTCTTTCAACGGCACTTTTATTTGTAGTTCTTGGATCACAGATAAATCAAATGACAGGTTGTTTTATTTGTGTGAGAAAGAACGAAGGGGCCGGACCGGATGTGGAGCGCACTACCTTCAGATGGGCTTTGAGGAAATGTGGGGCTTTAACCGACAAACAATAGCGGTCTCGCAAGTCGCATTACCTCAAGTCGTTTTTTATTGCGTTTGAGGAAACGGACGAAGTGAGAAGAGCTCAGTAGCAGAGTCGCTTTACTCCGCCGAAGAACGGAAAGCTGCGGGAAAACCCACCGGAACAAACACAAATCCACCGACTCCTGCGCGAATACGTTTCAGGTGAGCCCACAGCACCGTTACTGACACTGACCGCTAACGCTAGCCGGCTAACTAGCTTAGCATGGCGTTAGCAAGCCCCTCGGGTCGGTTAAGTGTTTACTTTATGTGTATGTGAGGGGGACATGGTTGTTGTTAGCTAGTGAACACTCCGGCTAACCGACTCCTTCCTCCTCCTTGAATATAAATATGACTTTAACCGCAGCGGGCTAGCTGAGTTAGCATGCTGCCCGTGCACCATTAGCAGGTGGCCCCGTCCTTCCAGACCTGCTCGGTGGAGTTGCTCAGTAACACCGGGTCTAGGCTGGTGTCAGTGAGCGGTAACTTGTGCACCGTCGCTGGCAGCAGTGGGTCGTTTGATTTCCCCAGGGTTTGAGGTGTAAAGCGCTGTTCGCTTGCAACTTTTGACTTCAGCACGCTTGCTAGCTTATTATGACATGTGTCAAGAGATAAGCGCAGTCACTGGACGTGCTGGGGCTGCGTGGTTATATGGAGGCATGCCCGCACTGTTACTATCCGCTTCACATTCACAGCAAAGTGGACATGAACTGAAACATTACACACTGGGCTGTGCTGGAGTTGATGCTGGGTTCATTTAAAAAAAAAAACTGCTTTTACGCTGCGAGACCCCTGTGCGCCGCTGTACGTCATGTGCGCCAGCTGGCTCCGCGTTGACTTGCGTCGTACCACTTACACACACACTCACGCACACTCACACACACTCACACTCACACTCACAAAGTCGCCTGACGTTAGGTTACTGGAGTTCATTCAAGTCTGCAGCTCAGAGCCAGCACTAACATTAGGCTTGCAACTCAGTTTAACCCAGAAAGGCGAAGGAGAGCTAGACACAGGCAAGTGCCATACCCTGATCATTCCTGTGTTAATGGTTTTTAATGTCGGATCATTGTAATGCTGAGACTGGTGGTGCTCTGGGAAGGAGGCAAGTAGTGGTCTTACAAACCAGTATTGGTCGTTGAAGAGGAAACTGCAGAATGCCTGAGATTTGCACACGGGTATTGTAGAGCCACATGTTAAATGTGTGGACTGTTGTATTACTGGGCTTTACTAAGAGTTCATCAGTCAGCCAGTTGTCTCAATTGCAGTCTTTAATTTTCTTTTTTAATCACGACTAATTGACTGTCTAATGTTTTCAGAATTAGTGAAATTAATTTACTGTAAGTACAAACCCAGTGTCTGCTGCAGTTTCCCCTCAGGAATAAGCCACGTCAGTATTGTTTTATTGCAGTTTTTGCAGGAGGGTTAAAACTACATTGGTCTTAACTGCACAGTAACAATACAAACAAATCATTTCTAAGTAAGAAATGCACGTGTGGCATTGGTGGCCACATTTCATGCTGAATGTTTTTTTGGGGGGGTCATTTTTCCTTCCTCTTGATGAGGGTTAAGGATAGCGAAGCCTGAACCTTATTAAGCCCTATTGTGAATTGTGAATATGGGCTATACCATTTGGTTCAAAGCATTTTCCTCAAATCTTCGCAGGTGGTATATCTGAGCCATACATTTGATACAAATACAGGGTTGGTGTAAAGTCCAGTGACGTGTCTGTTTACAGGTGGTGAACTATTGAACTCTTATCTTTCCATCAGACCAAAGTATGGCCCTCTAGGACTTTGAGACACACAGAGATTCAAAGATGTGCGTCTATCTGAGCAGTTCCATCATTCACTTTAATCCCTCACCAGGGACACGTTCTTTTATGAGCTTCTCAAGCATTTTGTGACAATCTGGTTAATTTCATAGTAACTTTGACATTTCATGTTCAACATAGAGGTTTAACAGGTAGTTTTACCTTTTTACTTCCTACTTTTAGGCCTCTACCTTTCCAAGCCAAGTGCAATCTGCCAAACTGCTAATTTTCTAGGCATAACCTAGTGCGACTTGTACCAGACTAGTTGTACATTTGGCTACAGTGATAATCAGGAAGGAGCGTTATCAAGATTAACAAATACAGTTTGTGACACAGCAACAAAATACCAGTAAGGTTATAACAAATTAGGTGAAGGGGTGCGCATTCTCTCTCTCTCTCTCTCTCTCTCTCTCTCTCTCTCTCTCTCTCTCTCTCTCTCTCTCTCCCCCCTTTGCATTTCTTCACTTTTCAACAATAGATCATCATTACAATAATTGATGGCTGTAATAAAAGGCAAACTCAAAATAGATGGCATTGGCAGTATCAGCGATGGTGAGCTCACACACACACACGCACGCCTGTGAGCTGCAGCAGTTCAAGTGTGGTAGCTGTCATACACAGGTCCGTCAACTTATTCCTGCTTGTTCTAGCATGGCTGCTCAAGTTGACTGTTCTCGGCAGGACATCAGTGCTTCTGAAGGACCATCCGCCACATGTGGTCCTCAATTTCAAATCCCATTCTTCAAAATTATTTTGAAGAACAAAATGTTTTCATCTTTGGAGAGTGGGATATTATTGCAACACAATACTTTGACATCACAGTGAGACAATCAGTTTATCTATTTACTGTCTTTTTTATCTTATCTGCCAAAACTAGTATTTAACCACTTAAATCTCTTCTGGTGTTGCATCATATTTCATAGCTTCCTGACCTTTGTAGGCTTGTTCATGGGGCTGGTCGATATGTCAAGATTTAAAAAAAGAAAACCGTATCAGTCGATATCAATAATTATCACAATATATTTCACATTTCTATTTCTCTAAATAATGTTTTAAAGACTGATTTTTGTTCCAGAGTAAAGGCTGTGGTTTAAAACTCTTCTTTATGAGCAGAGAATCACAAACATTTGATAAATGGTCAAACATTTTACAAATCTGACGTAGGTAAATGTTCTTTACCTCCCCACTGTGCTTACACAATGCACTGTGCTTTGAAACATGAATGACCTTCATTGTCCAGCTATCACAATGTATTTTTATCTCTTTGCATATTTGCCTTTAATGTCCACTGGCACGCCCTCAGGTCTGTACTCTAACCTTTGACCTATTTGCTGGACAGTTTATTTCTGCATCTCTCTGCCGCCTTGTGTGAGCCTCATTTGACATTGTCTTTTTGCAAGAATCCAAAGGCTTTTGTCTACTTGCCCACCAGCTCCATTTACCATTTTTGTGTGACTGAGTAATGTAGATATGTCGTGAATGATATTCAGTACCTAAGGTTCTCGCAGTGGGAGTGAGGGATAGTGGATCTCTGATTTCTATTCATTGGGTTAGTTCATCCCTTATTATACTTGGCCAACGAGATTCAAAGCACAGCTTGGAAGTGGCTGTTTCAAGGAAAGTACTGACTCTCTGTCTGAGGTCATCCTGCCTGTCTATTGGTTTGTGTTACCAACAGTTCATATTTATCCAATAGATCCTTTAGTGTCTCCATTAGTAACTCAACCTCCTCCTCAGCTCCTATCTCCTGTGGTGTTTCACACTTGGTCCAATCCTCTCTTCCATCTACCTGCTTCCACTAGATCACATTAAGTTACTTTAATCGGATCACAGCATCTTATTAGTGACATTTCTCCTCATCTTGGTCATTTGGCATCCTTAGTTAAATTAAAAAAAAATTATTCTTCAGCCTTTCAATGTACCTAAATTGTTGTTTTGTGTACTAATTATGATTGTAGTTGTTATAGTTTTTATTATCACTGCTTTTCTGTTATCACTTTTTTTAAAGCACTTTGGATCAACAAATGTGTTTAAAGTGCCATATAAATTAAGTTAAAGTTGACCAATGGCAAGATGAGGCATGAAATTCACCATTATGATTGGGCCCTTTAGTGTGATGGATACCATTAGCGTAACAGAAGCCAATCTGCTAACTACCTTTTTCGACAGAGCCCGGCCTTCTTATTGGTTAATGTTAATGAAAAGTGACACATCCAGGGTGCCCATGGCCGCCTAATAAGCACTAATCTGATCCATTGGATTAGAGGATGGGAATGCATGTAAGACACCGCTTATGCGCGAGACACTGCTCATGTGTGTCTCCCTCCTTCGAGAAGTGAGCCATCTTTCAGTCTATCTGGCGTTCATTAGTACGCTCTCAGAAGAACCCCGCTGACATTCAGGAGTTTTTGACATTTTCTTTTTTGCACGTGCGCTCAATGTAGAGCCACTGTTGTTGGTCATTTTCTGGGTGATTGGAAATATTTTGGTCGTCAGTGAACGACCCAGCAAGATCTGGGATCTGGCTGTGTTCTTGCTGTCATCATCATAATCTCTCTTTCCTTCTGTGGGATTATCATGGCTATGAGGCAGGACAGCCTGTGACTATCCACTGCTCTCTGCAGGCCCTTCTTTATGTTTTTATTCTGGCTTTGATTTGGGAGGATACCAGTAGCCAAAATGCTGAACCAGAGTGCTGTGATGATCTTTACTGGGATCTGTGGGGCATTGGTTCTCATGGCAATGGCCTACTATGTCTACTGGTAAGTTAAACAAGAGAGAGATGGTTCGTCTTGTGGTCGCAGCAGATGAGGCTGGCTCATACTAGATTAATTAGAACTTGTAAAAGAGATAGAAGTCAGGTAATTACTAAAGGGCATAACTCAGCCCTTCACTGTGCAGAGCAGAAGTTGCAAATAATATTCAATATGTAGAATTAAAACAACAAGGTTGTGCTACCTACCAAGACGTGGTGAAACTTTCAACATTTAGCTGGCGTCTGTTGATGTAGATTTCAACAGCCTTTTCTCATACAAGAGAGTTCTTGCAACCCATGTTTATTTGTTGGCACAGAAGCTGTGTTCAGGTGTGTTCCGGTTAAGGAAAGTAGAAGCAGCTGTCCTTCCTTAAGCAGCTTTAACCCAGGCAGCGTCTCTAATCTTTCCTTCAGGCTGTGTAGGGCCACAAGTGGATCTCCACAGACTCTTTTGACTGTCAAACTCAATGTTTGTTGCACTGGACGACTTCTATCCAAAAACCAAGTGTATGTTTTTTCTGGACTCCTTGTATTTTAACGGTTTAACAGTTTTTTGTAGTATTTTGGAGGACATATATTGCACATAAGTGCCTTGTTGGACAAAATTTTGTAATACCGTCAACAAGTGTTTACCAGAGAGCATTTAGCATCTATGCACTTTTCAACTCTCCTGCTAATCACTTGTTGGTTACAACTATATCCAAACTTGACATGTCCTTATCAGATATTCATTATTTTATGTATCTGTAGTACATATTATATCATCTTCAAATATGTTGTATTCTAAAGCTCAGAATGGTTAAGATACTTGAGGGTTATAGCTTCATATTAATGGAAATCAAAGTTCAATGGTAGCATTGCAAAGTTAGCAAAATGTAAGCAGATCAGTATAGAAATCCCATCTCTTCCCATCACACTGATCATCTGGCAGGTCTTTAGTAGATAAGAGTAGATAATAATAAAAAGAAGAAAATATATACGTGTTTGGACTTCTCTCTAGACCATGGTTGGCCACTTAATTAAAACTTTCGTAAAGCAAATATATTGAGAGCTTCTGCACAATACACACAGTGAGTCTATACAATTTTGTCTGTTTATTCCAATTTGAATTACTTCATAAATGGACAAAGATGGGAATAAAGGATGTGGAGGAAAATGATATAGTTTACAGCATGTTTATCTGACCTGTATTTCTGTTAAGAAGACCCTTTGGTATTCTGCCTTTGCTAGCACTGAACTAAACAAGCATAATATATAAAGAAACCAGACAGCCGTCAACCTGAAAATCACCCTGTACACAATACAGTGTCTGTGGCTGAAGACTGACATGAGTGCCGCACAGGGACATATTGTCACTGTCTCTCCCTTGTTGTACAGATTGCAGCCTGCTGTAAAAAGCAAACACCAGAAGGCCTCTTTTTTATACTGATTTGCTGACACAGTTATAGCAGTGAATGCAGGTGACGGTCCATATGTTGTTGGTGCTCGTACTGCACAGTTAATCTGGTTACAATCAGGAGCAAGAACGTTTAGCATCCACAGTGAATTGGGTCATTAAGTCCAATATTAATGCACTGCTATTAAATCTGGAGTGTGGAACTTTTACATGTAAATGAACGTCTGCTTCATTTCCACACCGATGATAAATCCTGCCTTTGCCAAGTTTATGTTTTCTCGCGCTACCAGAATGCTTTGCTCAAACATGGAAACACCCTAAACTGGTCCCTAGTCTGACGAATGCAGTCACATCCTTACAAAGGGACCATTAAATATTTCCAGATCATCTGTTCCATGAACCTGAAGCTCCAATAAGGAAACTCCCACAGGCCCAGACAGAACTGGTACTGTTACAATCACTGGCCGCATGTGGTGCAGTGCCCTGCATCTTAGACTGCAACAATTCACCACATTTTCGAGGTTAAATTAATCAGTTAATGACATTTGAGATGTTGTAATAAACAAATGCACACAGAAGCTGAACTATGCAGAAATTGTGTTTACTCTGCATCTTGTAAAATACCTTTTTATAATCTAAAATCTACAACAGTGCTAAACTAATGGATTTTAGGCACCTCTTTAGCCACTAAAATATGCTATTAGAAATCCTGTCACAGCAATTACCTTTTGGTTCATGTTGACTTTCCACCCACACTGAGAATGATGGAGGATATTTCGGTTCCCCTGGGTCATTATCTAACAAAGTTCAAACTGGCTGAGCAAACAAGCACAGCATACATTATTAAAATCACTGTAATGACACTGAAATGTTGCCTTCTTTTTTGGTTTTATGTCACTTTGGCTCCTGATACCTCAACCTCTGTTCTGCTTCTATCACAGGACAGTAATATTGGCCGACGGACCGTGTAAACGCGGCTTGTAAAAGGATCCCACCGTGGTAAGAGACACTGAGATGTATTTTAATTTCGGAGAACTTTTTTGTCTGCAGAATAACATGTCTACTACTATTTAATTGTTTCCGATATTGTATACCTATTATTTTCACCCTCGTGCTCCTTTCGTTCTGTCTCATTGATGATGTCCTCGTTGCTGTGCTCTCTCTCTCAGGTTGGTCGTAGTGTATAGAGAGGAGCCTACTCCACCCTCCAGGCTCCTCAGCCATGGCTCTTCTGGCCCACCTGAAGAGCCTGTTTATCCTGCAGTTGTTGATGGGCTTTGTGTTTGTGGTGAGCGGCCTCATCATAAACTTCATCCAGCTCTGCACCTGCATCCTCTGGCCCATCAACAAACAGCTCTACCGCAGAATCAACTGCCGGCTCTCCTACTCACTCTGGAGTCGTGAGTAGATGATACCTATTCTGTTGTTAACATTTTAGGTAACATGCAAATACTTTTTTATATTTGGGATAACAGAAAAAATAAGAAAGAGGCACCATGCAGTCTATTCACACTTGACTTGGCCACCTGTCAAATGTACCTAGCTTTGAGTGAGATAAATATTAGTCCAGCTAGCTTCATCCTCCACAATGTCACCAGGCTCCAACTGACTTCATCTGTCTGCCATTTTGATACTTGCCAGACAGTGTACTGTGGGTTTATCAGAGCTTTTTTGCCCCAAATGGCTTCCTGAATAGGGTTAATGAGAGCTGCCGAGGCTCAGCTACACATTACTGTAGCAGCAAAATAATAATCTAAAAAAAGCTGAAACACCAATTCAGCTTGCTGATAGTTATCTGAGGATATTATGATATAAATCACTGTGTTATAATTCAACAAAACTGGTAATGACATATACTGTAAGAAAAATGCTTTGGTTCAGTAATTTTAGTAAGTTTTTTTGTACCTGCTGAATGTACATGAAGTCTTGTGTTGTGTGCAGAGCTGGTGATGCTGCTGGAATGGTGGTCAGGCACAGATTGCACCCTATACGCCGAACAGGCTACGGTGGACAAGTTTGGGAAAGAGCATGCCATCATCATCCTCAACCACAACTTTGAAATCGACTTCCTCTGTGGCTGGACCATGTGTGAAAGATATGGCATCTTAGGGGTTAGTATAGTAACATAGTATGACTCAGAGTTTCAAATACACATCTTTGCACAACCTTTTTGCCATATGCCGCTCTTGATGACTTCAATCCATTTTGTGAGAGACTCATGCTTTTGTAATAAAAACCTACACCTGTCCTATGTCTCTAGAGTTCAAAAGTGCTGGCCAAACACGAGCTGCTGAAGGTTCCTCTGATTGGCTGGACCTGGTACTTCCTAGAAATAGTCTTCTGCAAAAGAAAGTGGGAGGAGGACAAAAATACTGTCTTCAAGGGACTGAGCAGACTCAAAGATTATCCTGAATATATGTGGGTAAGTACACACACATGTAGTGGATCTGTCACACAACCTTTTGCATGAATACCATATCAGGGAACTCTAGCTCAGTTGCTCAATAAAGTTTCAGAAATATCCTCTGGGTATAGACTTCTTATGAAGAAACAGACATGTAGCTGCCTGAGCACATTTCAGTGAAGTGCAGATATGAGTCTGTCCATTTAGAAATCTTAGAGAACTATGTGGATAGAGTGGGATCTGAAAGTAAGTCAAGTCATATTTATTTACATAGCAAATTAAAAACAGGAGTTGACCTTACAAACAGGAACGTCTTGAGTGGAGTTCTTCAAGTTCAGTTGGACTGATTAGATTCTGTGGTCAAAGGTCACGGTGACCTCATTTACCATGGAACATGATGTATCACCGACACCCATAGGGAATCTAATTAAACCTGGCACAAACATACACTTGGACACAAGGATAAACTGATTACAATTTGGAGGTCAAAGGTCAAGGGGACCTCACAAAACCCTTTATTCCCCTCATGAACATGTTATCTTTAGAAAGCTGAGAGAGAATCCTCTCCAGTTTGGCAAAAAGATGCTCACGTAGAAAAGGACTGTGCTCAAAAGTCAAGGTCACAGTAGCCTCACAAAAAGGGTTTTTGGCCTCTTGAACATAATAGTCTGCCAGTAGGGAATCTCTTCACATTTTGACCAGATGTCACTTGGACTTGGTCTGGAGGTATACAACCTCAGGATGGTAATTTGAGGTTTCCTATAAACAAGTTTGTCTAATCTGACTGACTGCTATTGTTCTCAGATCTCAGCTGTTCTTATAGGGAATACAGTGTTATTAATACCAATAGAAACAATAGCTAAAAGTACACAGATAAGATCAGAGTTGTGATAAACTGTCAGTGGTTGAGTTTTCACAGAGAAGATCTATTCTTACCTTTCTAAATGCAAGGATATTCAGTCACTGTCCTTTGACCCAGTTTGTTTTATACATGCATTGATCTTGGCAATGCACAGATATCATGTTCTGTGTGTGTGTGCACCAGCTGTGTTTGAAATGCATAGACGGTAGGGAGCGGGGTTATAGTTTTTTTTCTGTTAAACTTCATGAACTGGACTTTCCACAGAGCACAGTGTGAGGGAGCTTTCATCCTGCTCGGTGATGCAAAGCAGATCTTTTCCCTTGAAATAACAAGTGTTTTACATTCAAACCTGGTGAGGACAGCACTCACTGGTCATTGTAGGTCATTGCTGAAGGTGTGAAGCACCTTGTGTTACAGATATTCAGAATCCCTCCACCAGTTCACCAGCTGAGGTTAGGCTGATCAGCAGTTGATCTAATTACCTCTTAAGTTGAGCATCCGGCAACTGCTAATGACATAGTTTGTATTGTGGTGAGATAAACCAAGTCAACAGCCTTTGGTTGAGCTGAGTCATTCCCATACTATTACCTGGGATGTGAGATGGGGTCATTCCGTTCACGTCACAGATCTTAATGACATTTCTTGTGCTGATTTGGTCAAATAAGACATTTCATGTGTCTCAGATCCTAACCAAGGGAGAAGCAGGCTAACCAAGCTTGAACTTTGACTAGCAATACCAAATGATTATGAGTGATTGTATAAGTTTAAGTTGAATTGCAAAAACCTATGTTTGCTGAAATTAGCCATTTTTCACCAAAGTTGCTTTATAATGTCAAAGACCTAAAAAAAAAAAAAAAGACTTAGATGGCTGAGATGTCATTACTTACTTGTCATTATCTGAAGTAATTCTGTAATTAAACCAAGCAGAAGGGTAGTGGATGGGACAAGAGAAAGGAGGTCACCTTAAGTGTGTATATGTGTGTGTATAACACCTCTCTCCTCCCTTCAGTTTCTTCTGTATTGTGAAGGAACCCGTTTTACAGAGAAGAAACACCAAATCAGTATGGAGATTGCAGAGAGCAAAGGTCTCCCCAAGCTCAAATACCACCTACTACCCCGAACCAAAGGATTTACCACAACACTGCAGTGTCTTAAGGGCACAGGTACTGTATAGAAACACACACACACACACACACACACACACACACACACACACACACACACACACACACACACACACACACACACAGTGCATCATGTTTAAATCACATGTTTTTGGTTCTTAATGTGATTTAGTTTTTCTTCGCTTTCTTACAGTAACTGCTGTGTACGATGTGACTCTCAACTTCAAAGATAACCAAACCCCCACTCTCCTGGGCATCGTCAACGGCAAGCAATACAAAGCTGACCTGAGTGTGAGGTGAGTCCCGCCTTCGCCCTCCATTTACCTCAGAATTGACCTGTTATTGTAACGATGATGCATCACATGCCAGCTGTGCCGAGTCTCTTCGAGTGGAAGATGATGAATGTAGTTTAAACCTTGCAGCCTCCCTCCAATCACATTTTCGTCCTATAACATTGAAACAGACAGTGAGTGTGCTCGGTATGTTGGCAGGCTTCCCAGCGTGTTTATGGTTTCAGAACAGAACTCTAATGGGCAGAGCACGCCTACTGAGTGAAGAACAGGTCAGAAGATGGAATTAGATTAGGAGGGCTCCTGCTGAACAGGCCTGGAAAGACAAAACTGAATGAGAAAAAAATATTGGTTTTTAATCAATTAAAATGAGGGGGAGAACATTTTGAGTTTTGCGGAAACATAGAATAGACCAGAGTCAGTTGCAGCAGCAGATCTTTGATGCAGAGAAATAAGTTATTGTTAGTAGAGTCCTCTAGTGGTGAGACACTGCCATAACGGAATGATATTTGTCACGAGTCCAGCTTATATTAAATGCATGGACCTCAGGTTGAGTTTTCAGACTTAGTTACAGAAATATACGGGATTGGGAGAAGTGGTGATAAAAAAGTTTTTTGCCATTATCAGTTGTCAGTGCAGAGTCACACTTCACTTGTGTTCTCCCAGGATTTAGTTGGTTGCTTGTTGACGGCGCTCTAAACATAAATGACCTCCACCCAGTGTGTGTCATCCTTTGTATTTGTCTCGGTTGTTCTTTATACGCACATTTCTAACTGTCATTGCTAAAATTTGAATGAGGCTGAAACCAAATGTGATTCAGATCTACAGTGTATATTTATTTACTCTTTCCCATCCAGACGGTTCCCTGTGGAGGAAATACCAGATGATGAGAAGGAGTGTGCCAATTGGCTGCACAAGCTCTACCAGGAGAAGGTAAAATGGACATTTAAAACTCAATATAGGATTAAAATGACAATGAATGCATTAAAATGATGTTGCAGCGATTCCAGGTTCAAGCCCTTATTGTGCTCAACAGAAGAAAGCAGCACAATCAAGCCATAGTTAAATTCACATGTTCATAAACAAACATCAGAGAAGTTATGCACATTCTCTAGAGTTGTAAAATGTTTGAGATTAAAACAAGTGGTTTTTGAATAATATGTAAACACTCAAGCACAGAAATTCCTCCCAATACTATCCATTAAACTTGTTTTATCATTTATTAGTCTGAACATTGACTGTACGTGCATATTTAAATATGGTTACTGTTTCTCATGTCATACATGATTACTTAATGTTTTTCTTCTCTGACACAGGATGCCTTACAGGAACACTACAGCAAGGAAGGCAAGTTCCCCGGACCCATAATAATCCCACCTCGTCGACTATGGACGCTGCTGAACTTCCTGTTTTGGGCCACCCTGCTGCTGTCGCCCCTCATTAATTTTGCTTGTGGAGTGGTCGTCAGCGGTTCCCCCCTCCTCATCATTGGCTTCATCTTATTCCTCATCATAGGTAACACATGTATGGTATATCTTCCACATGAAGATCCAGACTGTGGCTCTTTACCTGGAAAAAGAAAAGTTAAATTCAAGGTTTTATTTAACATTTCATTTTCTCTCCTTATTCACTCCACCTCTTTTTTTGTCTTTTCTCTCTCCCCAGCTTCCATAGCTATCCGACGTCTCATCGGGGTCACGGAGGTGAAGAAAACAGGCTCCAGTTATGGAAACCAGGAGGCCAAGAAACAAAACTAAAGTGCGTCACCCCCTTAACCCCAAACACCTCCCACCCCCCTACTCCCGTGTACGGCCGTCTCTGTGTGGCCGTCCCGCGGTGTCTCATCCCTACCCAACTGCTTTCTCCTTCTACCGTCGAGTCTGTTGGTAGGTCGCGGAGGAGAAAACAAAATAGAGACCAGAGTTAGAAATTTGAATAGCACTTGAGTGAGAGAGAGAGAGAGCATGGAAGGTCTGGGGGGGTGGTTCAAGCTCTCTGGTGTAACACAAAACAAAATGGAGGGGGAGACACAGCATCGTAAACCTGCTGCTTCTTTCTTAATCCAGCTCGTCCCCATCCCAGCCACATTAAAATCCTGTTTAACACCCAAGGTCAAGCTCCTAACCTGTCACATGGACAGCCAGTCCGCCCATCGTCTGCTCTTGCACTACCTACCTCCAAATCCAGTCATGGTCATCAGCCAAACAGGGTGTGGGGGTGTGCTCAGAACACAAATGAATCCACATTTTTTCATCTCAACCATCCAGGGGCAGTGTGTCACTGCAACATCTGTGACGTGCAGGATCTCTCCCTTGGTTTTTTCACCGAGTGGAAGTGGGAACCAGTAACCTCGGGCCCATCCTGGTCCCCCTAAAGGGTCGATTCACCCAAATCACAAAATACATGTACCATTTCAACTTTCACATATCTAGCAATGCAGATAGTTCTGGTTTTTATACAGGCAAAGTCTGCGATTTCCACTATCATACTGAAAAATGGCGGTAACTAAAAATATGTTCATGATGTTCAAATCGTTGGTGAAGTATATTTGACAAAGGTAAGAGCAGAACACCTTTGGATAGTAATTGATAGTTTTCATGGAAACTGTTTTAAATGTAAAGAAAAGTGAAATCATTATCTGATTATCCAAGTAGTTTGGCAGATAGTTTCTGTGAAGAGACATTTCACTTGAGTTTTTCAAATATGATTTGATTTCATTTAAGCACCGTTGGTCACATTCAATTTGCCTTTTTTTGTATCAGGGCAGGAGCAGAAGACTCAGAGCATGGAACTCAAAACTATATAAATTCCACATCTCCAGGGCTGAAGTGGGAAAAATATCTATTTTTTATTTGAATCTTGTGATGTTGGTGAATCAACCCGTTAACTTCCTGGTGCACTCTGATGCCAGTTAAAATGCGACTCACGCCGCTCTTGTTGATGTGACTGTTCTGCTGCTGAGTGGTGGTTGATTCCAGAGAAAGGTCACGGACTGTCTCCATGAAGCCTCGCAGCTGTTAGCACATTATTTAGCTTTCCTGATATAGAACTGATATTTGAACCTTTGCCTTAAATCAAGCTTGCTCAGGCGAGGGATTTGCTTATTTGCCGGCCCCTTTAAAACAGCACCCTCCTCTTCCCTCTGTTATGTTTGAAATACCAACCCTCTCTCCCTGCTGTTACCGCAGTGCATGGGGGGGGGGGGGGTGCATTCATTTGGTTAAAAAATGAATGAATAATTGAGAACTGTTAGTCTTTTAAAGTGGAGAGTGAGGAAGGTGTTGGTTTGTTTAAGGCTGCACTCTGTGTGCAACACAAAGTGTTTCTCTGGATATCAGCACAGCGACACCTGGTCATCGCTGCTGCTCTTACATTTCTACACATTTCTAGTTTGTTGTTTTTAACTCTAACATTCAACATGAGCTACATTTCCTGGTCCTCAAATTTAAACAATGGTAGCAAAACACGAGGGAATATTCTGTGTCCTGCTCTCTCTCCTCCCCTCCGCCCTGCTGTGCCACATGTAGTATCTCACATTTCTCTTTTCAGTTTCTGTTTTTCCCCGTCACTCATCAGCAGCGATATGTTGTGTCTTTTCTGTAGAGCTCTCTCAACCCAGACAGACTTCATGCAAAGCCTTAATAGACAGTGCTGCTTAGTTTTTTTTTTTTTTTGTGAAAATGTAGAAGCTAACTGAGCCCCTGTTGTAGTGAAGGATCAACATGTGAAAAATGTCCTCCAGTATAGCAAGCAGGTTTCTGGGATTAGCTGTCAAGTGACTTGTTTTGTTAAGTTTTAAGATAAAGAAATAACGAGAACTGAGACTGGCTAAAGTAACGTTTGTAATTGACCCACTTTTTTTGTACACAGAGATACTTGGAGTTGCTTTTACCTCAAATTCTTGTGAAAAGCTTTAGGATCTTAGCCAATTTGTCTTTTTCTTTGAAGAAATCTCCACAAATGTGCAGCATCAAGTCCATCCTGTCATTCAAACTCATTTTCAACAGCAGTTCAAACCAGTAGAAAAGTTTTTGCTTTGGATGTTTTTACAGTGCACTTAAAGTATTTAGAGTCCTTCACTTTTTTCACTTGGCAGCTTTATGCTAAAATCATTGAAATGTTTCCCCCCAGGACAAGGACAACAATTTTAGATTTTTTTTTTTTCTGCAAATTTATTGAAAAAGAGAAACTGAAATATCACATTGACATAAATTCTGCGGACACGTTTGTATGACACTTAAATTTTGGCTCAGATGTTTCTGCAACTTGAATTCACATATGGTGAACTCAACTGAAGTTATGAGGTCAAAGGAACTTCTCTGGGTGGAGGGAAAGCTGAGGAAGATACTGAGTGCTCAGGACCTCTGACTGTACCTTTTTTAGGTTTGTCTTCCTTCAGGACAATGACCCCAAACTGACAGACGAGACGAAACAGGTGGGACTTAGGGACGATTCTGTTAATCTGCTTGAGAGAGACTGGCGGAGCTCTGACGTGAAGATGTGTGGACAGACCTGGAAATGGCCGTGCACTGACAGTCCCCATCCAACCAGGTGTGAATAACCCAGAAGACTTGAGGCTCTGATCGCTGCCAAAGATGCAACTGTAGGAACGACAACTTCTAAATACTTTCTAAATGTGATATTTCAGTTTTCCTTCTTCAGTACATTTGCAAAACGTCTTTAACTTTCACTTTGTCTTTATGGAATATTGATTGTAGGGGGATCTGAGGAAACTTGATTTAAATGTTTTTAGCTTCAAGCTGTAACATAATGTGAAAAAGTTTAAGGTGTCGAATTGTGACACTTTACTTTTCTTTTTTTCTTTTTGGATTTTTCTCCTGGAATCAATTAACATTAGAAATTGACTATGATTTTTAAATTCAAAGATATTTCCGTTAGTGGTTCCTCTTGTGGCAGTTTTTCTGTTTTCTGAGGCGGTTTTTATGTTTTCTTCAAACAAAAACACTTAAACATTAAAGGATTTCATCACTAAGCAACACTTACTCTTGACTTCTTTGGGTTTGTGTGAGTTTCTCTGTTTGCACTGCAGTTAAAGTGAGAGGAAAGTAGGTTTTCCACCCTCCATGTTTTATCTTCATCGTCAGCAGCCATTTTCACAGAGACACTGGCATCCTCCTCCTCCTCGTGATCATGACACAGCCATAACCTTCCATTAAGACACTGTAAAGTCACTAATGTTGTGATGCTATGTAGAAACTAAACTGAAAATATGTACATAAGTTAAATGATGAATGTCACATTCACTTTTAGAACTTGTAGAGTTGTATGTAGCAGTTGTTTTGCAGTAGACCCGAATGAGACAAACCAACAGAACGTGTCCGATCCACACAGTAATGTGACAGTATAAACATGTACATAATGTAAATGATGACGTTCAGTTTCAGAAACGGCCGAGATGCTCTTCTGTTATTTTGCAATGGCGCTTTGGAATGACACGGCCGTGCATTCAGGCTACAACCAAACGCAAATCAGTGTTGAAAAGCTACAGAGCGAGAGTCAAACAGCACTGGCCTCACAGGGGAGCAGTTTTCAAAGTCATCTGCAGAGGTTGTTCTACTCATCGCTGTCTCACCTGTCAGGTCTGGAGCTGCAAATACCTTTTAAAACGAGAAGGCTGTAGTCACAGACGATGCTCACCGAGCATTTTTCACTGACTTTGTAATTAATCATGGTTTCTTACTGTAGTCGTTACTTTTTGCATGATGTGCATCATTGCACAGTCACTGAATCGAGTTAATTCTGACTCAGGGACTCTTTTAAAGACTGGCAATGCAACAGCTGTGGCATTAACTGAATTTGAATCTGAATAAAAGGCTTTCTGAGGAAGCTCAAAGACTGTGGCTCTTTTGTCAACATGGATACATATATAGAGATATATACATACATATATACATAGGCTATGTACTTAATGTACAAATAGCTTGACTTGAAGTTCATGAACACTTTTAAGACAACTTTAAACATTCATAATGAAATAAGCAACAATTAAGTTTCTAAAATAAGAGTTTAACTGATGTAATTTTAGCCAAGAACTTTCTATGTCCCTTCTTCCAGTTTGTTCTGTCTCAGAATCACATATTGCTTCAAATATAAATGTATTGCATAATCGAAAATTAATAGTAAATTATTGTGAGTAGTGTTGATCAGAAATGAATCATGTACATGTAGAATTTAGGTCTGCCTACAAAAATATGTACAAAGATATGACATTACAGAACTGTAATTCAACTGATCAATGAAAACTGATAGAAATCAGTCTACAAATCTCCTAATGAATCCATAAATTATAATAAATTAAGCGCAGCTATTCAATGAAATATGTTCAGTATTGTTTCTCATTGGAGGAAGAGGACACAACAAAAAAGTGACGCTCAGATGTTTCAGTAAAACAATCAATCGTTTATTTTGTTCTTAGGGGCCTTATGGACATTTTCCCCTCTTGAGAAGAACACACAGAAGAAATGTACCTTCATGTCTTCCTTATTTCTTTATGGTCACATCCATCAGCTGCCACAGAGGCAGGGAGTGGACGGTAGAGGGAGCTGTTGAGCTGTTACATGACAGTGATAGTCAGCAGGTACTGACAGGGTGGTAACACACAGGTTCCTCCCTGGAGAGGAGTGGACACAGACTCCCCCTCTAACCCACACGTGTTTGTGCAGAAGATGAGGACACAGAGGTGTTGTGGGAAATGTGAAAGACAGTGGAGTCTCCAGAATAAGAGAGAGGGGAAAGGAAACGGGTAGAAACCAAATGATTGTGCAGGCGGTTAAAAGTGCACTCAGAACTCTCACAGCTTATGTCCACTGCCCTTTATGTGGATGAAACTCTGCTATTGTATAGATAAATAAAGCTTCTCGAAACCCTTTTGAAAGAGAATTGTGAAACGGGAACGTCCTAAATAATCTTCGGCTACGCTCTGACCTGGATTATCTAACCGCTGAGAATGTGATGAAACCTCGCTCACTCTTGTGTAAGAAATACAAATTCACAAACATCAAGTTACCAGCTTGTCTCAGAGGGAAGATAACACATTTGTTATGTAGTTTCTCAAACAGGACAGCTTTTCACTCTGCTGCCTGTGACAGTAGGTGTTTAGTTTAACCAGGCTTAGAGGTAATGCTGTCTGATCTACTGTTTAGCCAGTAGCAGTCATATTTAGCCTCAGCCTCCCTCGGTTAGGCTTTTAACGTTTATGCGATTAAAAGGCCGAAACACCTGACACCTGACAGAGCTTGAATATGATGGTTGCACAACTGCACCCCCCCCCCTCTTTCTCTCTCTCTCTCTCTCTTCTCTCCTCTTTTTGCCAACTGCCATAGATGTTGAGAAGCACTTTGTAACCATGTCTAGATAAGTGACATACAAATAAAGTTATTATTAAAAGTTCATATGACTCATGATGTGTGAGTGACAGCAGGTATACAACACTGACACTGACTTGTCTCTGTCCTCACTGGTCCATCCCATGTACTTGAATATTGTGAGTCCATCTCCAGATGCAGAATTAAATTTACAGAAAGACCAGAGTTGACTCTCAAGTCAACAGAAATACAATTATTATTAAAGTGACACAACTGTTTGTGTGGGAAATATTGTTTTCTAAATTCTTTTTCCTAAGTCCTGAATTATTTTCTTTTAAACCCAGAGAATCTCCTTTGATTTCTTATTCCTCAAATTCTGATTGAGAACACGTCGTTTTGGGAAGCAGCTAGATAAGTCATTCTTGGGTTGAAGTCTTCACTGCATCCAACATCACAGCTCATCAGGGGGCAGTGTCGTATCCACGTAAACGAGTCACTGTGTTCTTTTCCACTTGAGACACTCCCATTGAGTTGTTGTATGTTGAGGAAGATTGACAATATTATTGAAATGAAAACAAAAGTGGAACAAATTTGATTCAAAGGCTCTGAGCACCAACACAAACATGACCTGAGCGGCGACTTCTCATTTTTCCTCCCTGTCTCCAAAAACTTCAGTTTTATCTTTGTTCAACTGAGGAAAAGAAGAGGAGAGTGTTAATCAAGGTCGCACCTCAAACCATGCCGACCAAAAACTCACATATTAAACTCTTAATATTCATATTAAGGCACAAACAAAATCTCCACTCCGAGAATATAATGTTGAATCATATTTATTTTGATAAAAATATTTTAAGAGAATCCTGTGATTTCAGTGTTTGAGAGATACAGTATTAGATTGCATGATGTAGAAACTGTAACATGTCCACTGCATGTAACATAACCAAAACTGAAAGGATAAAAACTGTAATAATAATAATAATAATACAATTATTATTGTGCTTTAAACAATTGAAGACAAACAAGAAATTATTTAAAAGCAATTTGAAAATATCACAGCAATAAAGCAAAGATAAAGATTTTTTTTTTACAGATGAGACAAGATAAAATAAAGCATTATTAAATTATTAAAATAGACAGTAAGATGAGCACTGGGAGAAAGCTCAGATTCAGACAGATCTGCTCACGGAGAACTAACCTTAGTTAGACTCTGAATAAACATTACAGAATTACATCTGTTGCATTACTTCCTCCTGACGAAGATGAATCTGTTTTGTTTCTTTTACATGAAAAAAGCAAAAAGTAAATCAGATTAAAGGTCATTTTCTTCCACCGTGAATTAATAACAGAATTCTATTTCGTATTTTGGTCAGTTTGAATCCGTATATTAGAGGATTCATGAGCGGAGGAATGAGGAGAAATTCTATAGCGATGAAGTTTTGAAGGTCCTGAGGCAAATCTGTGGAGCCAAACCTCATGTACATCAAATCAAAAACTATCACAACAAGGAACGTGATCATAGAAATCAAATGGGGCAGACACGTCTGCATGAACTTTCTACGGTCGTCTTTGGACCTCACACAAGTTCTAATAAGATGCATGTACGTCCAAATGACGAAAAACCCATGAAAGCAATAGATTAAAATTATAAAAGATGCAACTGCCTCGTTTGAAAATGTGTCGGCTTCAGAGCAGGCGAGTTTAACGATGACCCAGTTCACACAAAAGAGTTTCTGTAAGTTTGTGCCACACAGCTTCAGTCTGGACGTTAGCCCGACATTGATGGAGAAAACACAGAAAGGTGTGAGCCAGGAGAAACACACCAGCTGAGAGAGCCTCCTCTTGGACATCAGAGAGTGATAGTGCAGCGGTCGACATATAGCCAGGTACCTGTCATAGGCCATAACTGCTAGATTGGACAACTCACAGCAGGCAAACGAGTACATGACAAAAGCCTGGAGGAGACATCCTGCATAGGAGATTTCCTGAACAGGCGACAGCAGATCTAGAAGAAATTTAGGATAGAAACCTGTGGTCCCGTAAAGTCCATTAACACAAAAACTGCACAACAAGATGTACATCGGTTCATGCAGGTCTTCATCTAAGATAATGATGGCGATGACAGAGATGTTGAAAAACAGAATCATACAGTAATACAGTAAAGTGAGTGAGAAGAGCGTTATTCTGTAATTAAAAGACTCGTTGAAACCGACCAGAATGAAATTTCTAACAATAGAAACATTTTCCATGATCAGATAAAATAATCATCACACCTCTCTCTTCAGACTCTACAATTCCTGTGTCCTATCATCCGTGGTGACAGAGTACGAGGGTTGAAGTGTGATGTGGTCACATCCCTTAAAAAGTCTTGACCTCCCTCAACACCTTCTATTAATAACAGCTTCGGCAACAACAACAAAACTAATGGGAATAAAAATACGTTTTTTGTTGAGCAAGTGTTAAAGTGAACAAAACACAAAGCTAGTTTGACAACATAAGATAAGATAAGATAAGATTAGATAAGATAAGATTAGATAAGATAAGATAAGATAAGATAAGATAAGATAAGATAAGATAAGATTAGATAAGAGGTATATTAATTAAGATTTCTTTTAGATGAAGCATTTCAGTACTGATCAGTGGAATAGTGTGAAACCATGGCAGCAAAGCTTGTTATATTACCACATGCATGTGTGATACTCAGTGTTATTAAAGAGCTGAACTTTAAATTCAAATTTGTATTTGTTTTACACCAACAACACACGACTCATATTAGATACTGTATACACTTTCATACATGGCTAGAGTTCCTGATTCTGTTTAATATTATGACCATAGACCAAGGGTCTTCATCATTTTTCAGGCCAAGGACCCCTAAACTGATGGAGAGATGGAGCAGGGACCCCCTACTATATATATTGTATAAAATTGTGTTTTATATTGAAACGTGGCCTAGTGCCATGTATAACCATAGCTACCCTGTTATTGTGCATTCAATACTAAGCTATTCAAATAATACACAGGTTCATATATTCATGTTTTAATTATTGTGTGTCACTGAATGTGTGCATTGCTGACTGAAAGATAACGTCTTCTGCCTCCATTTATCCGTTCGCTACAATATGTTGGATTCATGTTAACGTGTATTTAAAGACATTTAAATTCGTGGAAAAAAAATTGGTTGGAAAAAAAATTAAAAGTAAAAAAAAAAAAAAAAAAGATTTGAATCAACCAAAACTTTTGTGACCCCCCTGCAGTATCTCCACGGACCCCCTAGGGGTCGCGGACCCCCTGTTGAAGACCTCTGATTTAAGTGACAAATGTTTGTGTGAGAAATACTGTTTTCTAAATAATTTTTCCAAAGTCCTGAATTATTTATTTTTTAAACCCAGAGAATCTCCTTTGATTTCTTATTCCTCAAATTCTGATTGAGAACACGTCGTTTTGGGAACAGCTAGATAAGTCATTCTTGGGTTGAAGTCTTCACTGCATCCAACATCACAGCTCATCAGGGGGCAGTGTCGTATCCACGTAAACGAGTCACTGTGTTCTTTTCCACTTGAGACACTCCCATTGAGTTGTTGTATGTTGAGGAAGATTGACAATATTATTGAAATGAAAACAAAAGTGGAACAAATTTGATTCAAAGGCTCTGAGCACCAACACAAACATGACCTGAGCGGCGACTTCTCATTTTTCCTCCCTGTCTCCAAAAACTTCAGTTTTATCTTTGTTCAACTGAGGAAAAGAAGAGGAGAGTGTTAATCAAGGTCGCACCTCAAACCATGCCGACCAAAAACTCACATATTAAACTCTTAATATTCATATTAAGGCACAAACAAAATCTCCACTCCGAGAATATAATGTTGAATCATATTTCTTTTGATAAAAATATTTTAGAGAATCCTGTGATTTCAGTGTTTGAGAGATACAGTATTAGATTGCATGATGTAGAAACTGTAACATGTCCACTGCATGTAACATAACCAAAACTGAAAGGATAAACATTAATCATAGTAAACATTAAAAATAGACATTATTTATATAGCACTTTCAAAACACAGTTATAAAGTGTTTTAAACATTTACAATGAAAAATTGAATACACACAATTTGAAGATATCACAGCAGTAAAGCAAAGATACAGATTTTTTTTTTGACAGATGAGACAAGAGTAAAAACAAGATAAAATAAAACATTATTAAATTATCAAATAGGTCCTCTGCCGGGAATGTGGAATGTTGAGCCTCCGCTGAGGACCTCAGGTTACGACCAGGCACACATAGTGTGAAAAGATCTGAAATGTAACTAGGTGCAAGTCCAGAAAGGGCCTTTAAAGTCAGCAATAAAATCTTAAAATCAATTCTACAATTTACTGAAAGCCAATGAGGAGAAGTTAATACATTGATATGCTCACTTTTGACAGATTTTAACGCTTTTGTAGCAAACACGTATTTTAATTGAATTGAATTGGATTTGTATTGCGCCAAATCACAACATAAATTATATCAAGCCACTTTACATAGTAAGGTCAAGATCTTACAATATACAGTTTATACTGAGGTATGCAGTCCTCATGTGGAACAACCTGAACCATCCTCAAGTGACCCAAACATCATCTTAAAGCAAACATACTGAATTCTTTAAACATGAGCCTTGAACTAACCTTAGTTAGACTCTGAATAAACATTACAGAATTACATCTGTTGCATTACTTCCTCCTGACGAAGATGAATCTGTTTTGTTTCTTTTACATGAAAAAAACAAAAAGTAAATCAGATTAAAGGTCATTTTCTTCCACCGTGAATTAATAACAGAATTCTATTTCGTATTTTGGTCAGTTTGAATCCGTATATTAGAGGATTCATGAGCGGAGGAATGAGGAGAAATTCTATAGCGATGAAGTTTTGAAGGCCCTGAGGCAAATCTGTGGAGCCAAACCGCATGTACATCAAATCAAAAACCATCACAACAATGAACGTGGTCATAGAAATAAAATGGGGCAGACACGTCTGCATGAACTTTCTACGGTCGTCTT
Organism: Verasper variegatus; assembly: GCA_026259375.1. Classification (NCBI taxonomy): domain Eukaryota; kingdom Metazoa; phylum Chordata; class Actinopteri; order Pleuronectiformes; family Pleuronectidae; genus Verasper; species Verasper variegatus. Next base: position 7,228,590 of record CM048052.1, read on the forward strand.
TGGACCTCACACAAGTTCTAATAAGATGCATGTACGTCCAAATGATGAAAACTCCATGAAAGAAGTAGGTTAAAATTATAATATATGAAACTGCCTCGTTTGAAAATGTGTCAGCTTCAGAGCAGGCGAGTTTAACGATGACCCAGTTCACACAAAAGAGTTTCTGTAAGTTTGTGCCACACAGCTTCAGTCTGGACGTTAGCCCGACATTGATGGAGAAAACACAGAAAGGTGTGAGCCAGGAGAAACACACCAGCTGAGAGAGCCTCCTCTTGGACATCAGAGAGTGATAGTGCAGCGGTCGACATATAGCCAGGTACCTGTCATAGGCCATAACTGCTAGATTGGACAACTCACAGCAGGCAAACGAGTACATGACAAAAGCCTGGAGGAGACATCCTGCATAGGAGATTTCCTGAACAGGCGACAGCAGATCTAGAAGAAATTTAGGATAGAAACCTGTGGTCCCGTAAAGTCCATTAACACAAAAACTGCACAACAAGATGTACATCGGATCATGCAGGTCTTCATCTAAGACAATGATGGCAATGACAGAGATGTTGAAAAACAGAATCATACAGTAATACAGTAAAGTGAGTGAGAAGAGCGTTATTCTGTAATTAAAAGACTCGTTGAAACCGACCAGAATGAAATTTCTAACAATAGAAACATTTTCCATGATCAGATAAAATAATCATCACACCTCTCTCTTCAGACTCTACAATTCCTGTGTCCTATCATCCGTGGTGACAGAGTACGAGGGTTGAAGTGTGATGTGGTCACATCCCTTAAAAAGTCTTGACCTCCCTCAACACCTTCTATTAATAACAGCTTCGGCAACAACAACAAAACTAATGGGAATAAAAATACGTTTTTTGTTGAGCAAGTGTTAAAAAGAACAAAACACAAAGCTAGTTTGACAACATAAGATAAGATAAGATACGATTAGATAAGATAAGATAAGATAAGATAAGATAAGATAAGATGAGATAAGAGGTATATTAATTAAGATTTCTTTTAGATGAAGCATTTCAGTACTGATCAGTGGAATAGTGTGAAACCATGGCAGCAAAGCTTGTTATATTACCACATGCATGTGTGATACTCAGTGTTATTAAAGAGCTGAACTTTAAATTCAAATTTGTATTTGTTTTACACCAACAACACACGACTCATATTAGATACTGTATACACTTTCATACATGGCTAAAGTTCCTGATTCTGTTTAATATTATGACCATAGACCAAGGGTCTTCATCATTTTTCAGGCCAAGGACCCCTAAACTGATGGAGAGATGGAGCAGGGATCCCCTACTATATATATTGTATAAAATTGTGTTTTATATTGAAACGTGGCCTAGTGCCATGTATAAACATAGCTACCCTGTTATTGTGCATTCAATACTAAGCTATTCAAATAATACACAGGTTCATATATTCATGTTTTAATTATTGTGTGTCACTGAATGTGTGCATTGCTGACTGAAAGATAACGTCTTCTGCCTCCATTTATCCGTTCGCTACAATATGTTGGATTCATGTTAACGTGTATTTAAAGACATTTAAATTCGTGGAAAAAAAATTGGTTGGAAAAAAAATTAAAAGTAAAAAAAAATTTAAAAAATTCGAATCAACCAAAACTTTTGTGACCCCCCTGCAGTATCTCCACGGACCCCCTAGGGGTCGCGGACCCCCTGTTGAAGACCTCTGATTTAAGTGACAAATGTTTGTGTGAGAAATACTGTTTTCTAAATAATTTTTCCAAAGTCCTGAATTATTTATTTTTTAAACCCAGAGAATCTCCTTTGATTTCTTATTCCTCAAATTCTGATTGAGAACACGTCGTTTTGGGAACAGCTAGATAAGTCATTCTTGGGTTGAAGTCTTCACTGCATCCAACATCACAGCTCATCAGGGGGCAGTGTCGTATCCACGTAAACGAGTCACTGTGTTCTTTTCCACTTGAGACACTCCCATTGAGTTGTTGTATGTTGAGGAAGATTGACAATATTATTGAAATGAAAACAAAAGTGGAACAAATTTGATTCAAAGGCTCTGAGCACCAACACAAACATGACCTGAGCGGCGACTTCTCATTTTTCCTCCCTGTCTCCAAAAACTTCAGTTTTATCTTTGTTCAACTGAGGAAAAGAAGAAGAGAGTGTTAATCAAGGTCGCACCTCAAACCATGCCGACCAAAAACTCAAATATTAAACTCTTAATATTCATATTAAGGCACAAACAAAATCTCCACTCCGAGAATATAATGTTGAATCATTTTTATTTTGATAAAAATATTTTAGAGAATCCTGTGATTTCAATGTTTGAGAGATACAGTATTAGATTGCATGATGTAGAAACTGTAACATGTCCACTGCATGTAACATAACCAAAACTGAAAGGATAAACATTAATCATAGTAAACATTAAAAATAGACATTATTTATATAGCACTTTCAAAACACAGTTATAAAGTGTTTTAAACATTTACAATGAAAAATTGAATACACACAATTTGAAGATATCACAGCAGTAAAGCAAAGATACAGATTTTTTTTTTGACAGATGAGACAAGAGTAAAAACAAGATAAAATAAAACATTATTAAATTATCAAATAGGTCCTCTGCCGGGAATGTGGAATGTTGAGCCTCCGCTGAGGACCTCAGGTTACGACCAGGCACACATAGTGTGAAAAGATCTGAAATGTAACTAGGTGCAAGTCCAGAAAGGGCCTTTAAAGTCAGCAATAAAATCTTAAAATCAATTCTACAATTTACTGAAAGCCAATGAGGAGAAGTTAATACATTGATATGCTCACTTTTGACAGATTTTAACGCTTTTGTAGTAAATACGTATTTTAATTGAATTGAATTGGATTTGTATTGCGCCAAATCACAACATAAATTATATCAAGCCACTTTACATAGTAAGGTCAAGATCTTACAATATACAGTTTATACTGAGGTATGCAGTCCTCATGTGGAACAACCTGAACCATCCTCAAGTGACCCAAACATCATCTTAAAGCAAACATACTGAATTCTTTAAACATGAGCCTTGAACTAACCTTAGTTAGACTCTGAATAAACATTACAGAATTACATCTGTTGCATTACTTCCTCCTGACGAAGATGAATCTGTTTTGTTGCTTTTACATGAAAAAAGCAAAAAGTAAATCAGATTAAAGGTCATTTTCTTCCACCGTGAATTAATAACAGAATTCTATTTCGTATTTTGGTCAGTTTGAATCCGTATATTAGAGGATTCATGAGCGGAGGAATGAGGAGAAATTCTATAGCGATGAAGTTTTGAAGGCCCTGAGGCAAATCTGTGGAGCCAAACCGCATGTACATCAAATCAAAAACTATCACAACAAGGAACGTGGTCATAGAAATCAAGTGGGGCAGACACGTCTGCATGAACTTTCTACGGTCGTCTTTGGACCTCACACAAGTTCTAATAAGATGCATGTACGTCCAAATGATGAAAAACCCATGAAAGCAATAGATTAAAATGATAAAAGATGCAACTGCCTCGTTTGAAAATGTGTCGGCTTCAGAGCAGGCGAGTTTAACGATGACCCAGTTCACACAAAAGAGTTTCTGTAAGTTTGTGCCACACAGCTTCAGTCTGGACGTTAGCCCGACATTGATGGAGAAAACACAGAAAGGTGTGAGCCAGGAGAAACACACCAGCTGAGAGAGCCTCCTCTTGGACATCAGAGAGTGATAGTGCAGCGGTCGACATATAGCCAGGTACCTGTCATAGGCCATAACTGCTAGATTGGACAACTCACAGCAGGCAAACGAGTACATGACAAAAGCCTGGAGGAGACATCCTGCATAGGAGATTTCCTGAACAGGCGACAGCAGATCTAGAAGAAATTTAGGATAGAAACCTGTGGTCCCGTAAAGTCCATTAACACAAAAACTGCACAACAAGATGTACATCGGTTCATGCAGGTCTTCATCTAAGATAATGATGGCGAATGACAGAGATGTTGAAAAACAGAATCATACAGTAATACAGTAAAGTGAGTGAGAAGAGCGTTATTCTGTAATTAAAAGACTCGTTGAAACCGACCAGAATGAAATTTCTAACAATAGAAACATTTTCCATGATCAGATAAAATAATCATCACACCTCTCTCTTCAGACTCTACAATTCCTGTGTCCTATCATCCGTGGTGACAGAGTACGAGGGTTGAAGTGTGATGTGGTCACATCCCTTAAAAAGTCTTGACCTCCCTCAACACCTTCTATTAATAACAGCTTCGGCAACAACAACAAAACTAATGGGAATAAAAATACGTTTTTTGTTGAGCAAGTGTTAAAGTGAACAAAACACAAAGCTAGTTTGACAACATAAGATAAGATAAGATAAGATTAGATAAGATAAGATTAGATAAGATAAGATAAGATAAGATAAGATTAGATAAGATAAGATAAGATAAGATAAGATTAGATAAGATAAGATTAGATAAGATAAGATAAGATAAGATAAGATAAGATAAGATAAGATTAGATAAGAGGTATATTAATTAAGATTTCTTTTAGATGAAGCATTTCAGTACTGATCAGTGGAATAGTGTGAAACCATGGCAGCAAAGCTTGTTATTTTACCACATGCATGTGTGATACTCAGTGTTATTAAAGAGCTGAACTTTAAATTCAAATTTGTATTTGTTTTACACCAACAACACACGACTCATATTAGATACTGTATACACTTTCATACATGGCTAGAGTTCCTGATTCTGTTTAATATTATGACCATAGACCAAGGGTCTTCATCATTTTTCAGGCCAAGGACCCCTAAACTGATGGAGAGATGGAGCAGGGACCCCCTACTATATATATTGTATAAAATTGTGTTTTATATTGAAACGTGGCCTAGTGCCATGTATAAACATAGCTACCCTGTTATTGTGCATTCAATACTAAGCTATTCAAATAATACACAGGTTCATATATTCATGTTTTAATTATTGTGTGTCACTGAATGTGTGCATTGCTGACTGAAAGATAACGTCTTCTGCCTCCATTTATCCGTTCGCTACAATATGTTGGATTCATGTTAACGTGTATTTAAAGACATTTAAATTTGTGGGAAAAAAATTGGTTGGAAAAAAAAATTAAAAGTAAAAAAAAAAATTAAAAAAATTCGAATCAACCAAAACTTTTGTGACCCCCCTGCAGTATCTCCACGGACCCCCTAGGGGTCGCGGACCCCCTGTTGAAGACCTCTGATTTAAGTGACAAATGTTTGTGTGAGAAATACTGTTTTCTAAATAATTTTTCCAAGTCCTGAATTATTTATTTTTTAAACCCAGAGAATCTCCTTTGATTTCTTATTCCTCAAATTCTGATTGAGAACACGTCGTTTTGGGAACAGCTAGATAAGTCATTCTTGGGTTGAAGTCTTCACTGCATCCAACATCACAGCTCATCAGGGGGCAGTGTCGTATCCACGTAAACGAGTCACTGTGTTCTTTTCCACTTGAGACACTCCCATTGAGTTGTTGTATGTTGAGGAAGATTGACAATATTATTGAAATGAAAACAAAAGTGGAACAAATTTGATTCAAAGGCTCTGAGCACCAACACAAACATGACCTGAGCGGCGACTTCTCATTTTTCCTCCCTGTCTCCAAAAACTTCAGTTTTATCTTTGTTCAACTGAGGAAAAGAAGAGGAGAGTGTTAATCAAGGTCGCACCTCAAACCATGCCGACCAAAAACTCAAATATTAAACTCTTAATATTCATATTAAGGCACAAACAAAATCTCCACTCCGAGAATATAATGTTGAATCATATTTATTTTGATAAAAATATTTTAGAGAATCCTGTGATTTCAGTGTTTGAGAGATACAGTATTAGATTGCATGATGTAGAAACTGTAACATGTCCACTGCATGTAACATAACCAAAACTGAAAGGATAAACATTAATCATAGTAAACATTAAAAATAGACATTATTTATATAGCACTTTCAAAAGACAGTTATAAAGTGTTTTAAACATTTACAATGAAAAATTGAATACACACAATTTGAAGATATCACAGCAGTAAAGCAAAGATACAGATTTTTTTTTTGACAGATGAGACAAGAGTAAAAACAAGATAAAATAAAACATTATTAAATTATCAAATAGGTCCTCTGCCGGGAATGTGGAATGTTGAGCCTCCGCTGAGGACCTCAGGTTACGACCAGGCACACATAGTGTGAAAAGATCTGAAATGTAACTAGGTGCAAGTCCAGAAAGGGCCTTTAAAGTCAGCAATAAAATCTTAAAATCAATTCTACAATTTACTGAAAGCCAATGAGGAGAAGTTAATACATTGATATGCTCACTTTTGACAGATTTTAACGCTTTTGTAGTAAACACGTATTTTAATTGAATTGAATTGGATTTGTATTGCGCCAAATCACAACATAAATTATATCAAGCCACTTTACATAGTAAGGTCAAGATCTTACAATATACAGTTTATACTGAGGTATGCAGTCCTCATGTGGAACAACCTGAACCATCCTCAAGTGACCCAAACATCATCTTAAAGCAAACATACTGAATTCTTTAAACATGAGCCTTGAACTAACCTTAGTTAGACTCTGAATAAACATTACAGAATTACATCTGTTGCATTACTTCCTCCTGACGAAGATGAATCTGTTTTGTTGCTTTTACATGAAAAAAGCAAAAAGTAAATCAGATTAAAGGTCATTTTCTTCCACCGTGAATTAATAACAGAATTCTATTTCGTATTTTGGTCAGTTTGAATCCGTATATTAGAGGATTCATGAGCGGAGGAATGAGGAGAAATTCTATAGCGATGAAGTTTTGAAGGCCCTGAGGCAAATCTGTGGAGCCAAACCGCATGTACATCAAATCAAAAACTATCACAACAAGGAACGTGATCATAGAAATCAAATGGGGCACACACGTCTGCATGAATTTGACCCTGCCGTCTTTGGACTTTACGCTGTTTGTAATCAGATGCATGTACGTCCAAACGACGAAAAACCCATGAGACACGTAAATGATAATGGTTGCATATGAGAGGATATTATTTGGAAAGGTGTCGGCTTCAGAGCAGGCAAGTTTATATATGACCCAGTTCACACAAAAGAGTTTCGGGATTTTCGAGCCACATAACCTGAGTTTGGACGTCAGTATAATACTGATGGAGAAAATACAGAAAGGTGTGAGCCAGGAGAAACACACCAGCTGAGAGAGCCTCCTCTTGGACATCAGAGAGTGATAGTGCAGCGGTCGACATATAGCCAGGTACCTGTCATAGGCCATAACTGCTAGATTGGACAACTCACAGCAGGCAAACGAGTACATGACAAAAGCCTGGAGGAGACATCCTGCATAGGAGATTTCCTGAACAGGCGACAGCAGATCTAGAAGAAATTTAGGATAGAAACCTGTGGTCCCGTAAAGTCCATTAACACAAAAACTGCACAACAAGATGTACATCGGCTCATGCAGGTTTTCATCTAAGACAATGATGGCGATGACAGAGATGTTGAAAAACAGAATCATACAGTAATACAGTAAAGTGAGTGAGAAGATGGCGAGCTTGTAGTTCATCGTCTCATTTATCCCAGTGAGGGTGAAAACTCTCACAACAGAAACATTATCCATGATCAGAGAGATAAATATTCAAAGTTTTACCTTTTCAATGTTACATCAAACAGTGAGAGATCACAGACAGAGAGAGGCCTGACACTGAGCTGCCTGGTCTGACTCTCTCCTCCTTCCACACCATCTTTTAAAAACAACTTTGACGACGATGATGCATCAGGGAATTCAAACTCTGGTGTCACAATCAGTAACCTGATCCGTCCATTTACTTTATTTTGCAAAAACAAGTATTTAAACAGTAATATTTGAAATTTAACCTTAATTACTGATAACCTATCCGAATTTTAAACAGCAGTGTTTAATAACCTATTAAATTACCAGACATTTTTTTAATTTGTAACTATGAGATAAAACAATTTCACTATTATGTAACTAATTACGAGAAAAGGATTATCAGTATCACAGACTCCTCACAACAATAAAGGCCCCATTGGTTGTTTGTTCAAATGTCTAAAACAATTCATGTTCACACGCTTCATGGACAAATTAAATCAATGGAAATGCAGCAGGGAAATAGAAAAGGAAACTGTTGATTTAAATGCCTGATTTAATATGTCCAGTAAACTTAGCTTCTGCCTTTTCCCTTTATGCTGGGTTAGGGTTAGGGTTAGGAAAACCCTGTTTTCAGACATAATTGCCAGAAAATGTGCGGAAAATGGGGTCTGGACATTTTCCAGAATTTGTATTTCACCAATTACGAACACTCCAGGAAATTTTCCAGGTCCGTTATGATAAATGGTCTGTATTTATATACATACTTTTCTAGTCTTTATGACTATGGAGGGTTTTCTGGGCCAAAACTATATATATATAAATACATAACAAAGCTTTTGAAATGATATTAGGGTTTGGGTCAGGTTTCGGTCTCGTGAGCTGGACTATAAACTTGATTTTTTTACACTGTAGTTTTCTGCAATTATAGAAAACAAGCAAATACAGTACGGCCTCAGTGCAGCTTATATTAACTGCATTCGGCTCCTGCTTGGGTTCAGACACACAAAACAAAACACTGCCTGTTGGGCTCGGTTAGGTTTCTCTCTTCAGACGGAGCAATGTGGCCTGAACCACTTTCTAGTTTGAACATCTAGGTCAGTGGAACTTTGTTGTCAGTCAGTCACAGGCTGTGTCCGAAGTCACCCACTCATTCACTAACCCCTACTTCACTAGATAGGGTCATGTACATGTATAGAGGATATATATAGTGAACTTATCAGCAAAAGAAAACGTGTGTGTTTCCGACAGTGACAAGTACAAAATATCTGTTTTAAATTAAGTCACCGTGAGCTCCATGTATGCTCATGATAATGACACATTCACTAGCTTTATAAAAATGTGGGCACACATGTATGTCATTGTTTTTAGATTACTGGCAGATTACTGACAAATGTTTATATTTTCTATCGGTAGATTTAGTCAGTGCAGTTGGTTTGTTTTTGAAAACTGCAGTTAAACCTTTAAGTATTTGCAGAAAGTTAGTTAGTTATACATATCAATGTCCACAAACAAGTGTATCAGATGCAATAAAAGGATGTTTTGACCCGTCTTAGGTAACAGACACACTTCCAAGAGTTCCAGTATGTTGTTAAGTACATAACATTTATAAATATGTATAACATGGCACATTGTGGGTTAACAAATACTGTAAACTTGCACATTACAATATATCTTTGTCAACATATATTTATCAGGCATGTAAACATTCTGCAGACATTTTCATTAAATTCTTAATCCAGAGATCAGTGATGAATATTCAATCAGTGCAGTCGGTCATTTTCCTCCCTCACGAACTAAATGCAGAATTCTGTTTCGTATTTTGCTCAGTTTAAATCCGTATATTAGAGGATTTACAAAAGGCGAAATGAGGAGAAATTCGATAGAGATAAAGTTTTGAAGGTTCTGAGGCAAACCTGCGAGGCCGAATCTCATGAACATCAAATCAAAAGTCGTTGTGACTGCGAAAGTGAGTAAGGAGGTCAAATGGGGCAGACACGTCTGCATGAACTTTCTACGGTCGTCTTTGGACCTCACACAAGTTCTAATAAGATGCATGTACGTCCAAATGATGAAAAACCCATGAAAGCAATAGATTAAAATTATAAAAGATGCAACTGCCTCGTTTGAAAATGTGTCGGCTTCAGAGCAGGCGAGTTTAACGATGACCCAGTTCACACAAAAGAGTTTCTGTAAGTTTGTGCCACACAGCTTCAGTCTGGACGTTAGCCCGACATTGATGGAGAAAACACAGAAAGGTGTGAGCCAGGAGAAACACACCAGCTGAGAGAGCCTCCTCTTGGACATCAGAGAGTGATAGTGCAGCGGTCGACATATAGCCAGGTACCTGTCATAGGCCATAACTGCTAGATTGGACAACTCACAGCAGGCAAACGAGTACATGACAAAAGCCTGGAGGAGACATCCTGCATAGGAGATTTCCTGAACAGGCGACAGCAGATCTAGAAGAAATTTAGGATAGAAACCTGTGGTCCCGTAAAGTCCATTAATACAAAAACTGCACAACAAGATGTACATCGGTTCATGCAGGTCTTCATCTAAGATAATGATGGCGATGACAGAGATGTTGAAAAACAGAATCATACAGTAATACAGTAAAGTGAGTGAGAAGAGCGTTATTCTGTAATTAAAAGACTCGTTGAAACCGACCAGAATGAAATTTCTAACAATAGAAACATTTTCCATGATCAGATAAAATAATCATCACACCTCTCTCTTCAGACTCTACAATTCCTGTGTCCTATCATCCGTGGTGACAGAGTACGAGGGTTGAAGTGTGATGTGGTCACATCCCTTAAAAAGTCTTGACCTCCCTCAACACCTTCTATTAATAACAGCTTCGGCAACAACAACAAAACTAATGGGAATAAAAATACGTTTTTTGTTGAGCAAGTGTTAAAGTGAACAAAACACAAAGCTAGTTTGACAACATAAGATAAGATAAGATAAGATAAGATAAGATAAGATTAGATAAGATAAGATTAGATAAGATTAGATAAGATTAGATAAGATTAGATAAGATAAGATAAGGTAAGATTAGATAAGATAAGATAAGATAAGATTAGATAAGATTAGATAAGATAAGATAAGATAAGATAAGATTAGATAAGATTAGATAAGATAAGATAAGATAAGGCTTTATTTGTCTCACAATGGGGACATTTGCAATTTAAGAAAATAATATAAGCAGTCTTACTCATGAAAACACATTGTGTGTAACGGTGAGGTATATTAATAAAGATTTCTTTTAGATGAAGCATTTCAATACTGATCAGTGGAATAGTGTGAAACCATGGCAGCGAATTTGTTATATTACCACATGCATGTGTGATACTCAGTGTTATTAAAGAGCTGAACTTTAAATTCAAATTTCTATTTTGTTTTACATCAACAACACACGACTCATATTAGATACTGTATACACTAACATGTCATTACACCCGTAAACTGTAGCAAAATAGTGCTAAATGTTTCACACATCATACCATAAAACCAGGAAATGCTGAGTGGCCTCCTCCTGCACGGTGGACCTGAACTGAGGAACACACAATTCAGTAATGTTCAAACATGTCACACAGGAAGGTCACTGAAACTGACTTTGTGTTACTTGAATCTACTCATGTGTTTTAATGTGAAATGTTTAAGTGCTAACACAAACAAATCTGGCATAATAACTGTGCATTCACAATTTCATCTGCTCCCCAGAAGGCCCAGAGTTGTGAAATGTTGTTATGATTTCGGTGTGTTCATGTGGAATCTATAAAAAAATAAAAATATTAATATGTTTAGAGGGCTTTTGTTTGCATTACAAACTATTATTTAGAGCTGACTGTTAAACATTATTTTATATTCAATAAATCCCTTTCACATAAATCTTACACACTGAACCTTTAATAATAAATCCACATAATATTGTACTGTAAGTTAGTGGTGCAGTTGCTCTATTGGACAGATCACTGTATGTACATTTAATATAAATGAGGTGAATGGAGTTGAAACAGTATTTGAAAAAAGAATCATTCAGATATTATCACGTGTGAATGACAACAACCAAACATAACATCTGCAGCCAGTTCTCAGAATGAACAACTGTCGCTCTGATGTCAGCTCTGCTTCTGTCGACTCACGTTTAAATCAACCTTATTGCAAATTTACTTATCGATTATTTCAGAAATGCATAGTGGGACAATGTTTATTGATGAAGGTCAATGAAATGGCATGTGAACCTGCCTCAATGCTTAACACACTCATTTACTGTACAACACTGGATTCTTATCAGTGTTGCTGTATGCTTTAGCAATTTGTGTCTACAAAAACAGAACAGAAACATTGCATTATTAAGTTTTTTATTTGTGTCAGTTTGTTCATTGTAGGGAGAATGATATTTGATATGGTCATTAAATCATGTACATTTTGTGAAAAAAGGAGAAAGCAAACAAGAATAAATAAGTTAAAAGAAAATAAATGAGGCAGACACATTTGCATAACCTTGCTCCTGTTTTCTGTGGAAGTCAGACATGTTATGATCATACTGAAAATACAGAATATTAGAGCAAATGTTAATAAAAGGGTCAAAACACAAAGGATAATTTAAAGGGGCAGAATGAGCTGTATCAGAAACAGTATATGTGAGGCACATCACCTTGATCCTGATGCTGTGATTGTACACATTAACATCAAAATTAAAGGTATAAGCCAAGTAAAACAAAAAGGCCACAGACTCTTTGTGTCATTACAGATTGATAATCCAGAGGTTAGACAAAACACTTTTCTAAAAAACAAATAACAAGGCAGATGATAATATTCATCAACTTTCTTTCGACAGATCACATGTCAGTTCTTCCTTAAAAAAACCTGCACGATTCTGTTTCGTATCTGCGTCAGTTTGAGACCGTATATGAGGGGATTGAGGATCGGAGGAACGACCAGGAATTCTATTGCCATAAAATTCTTGACACCTTGCGGTATCGCACTCGTGCCAAATCTCACGTACATCAAATCAAAAAGCATACTAATGACAAAGGTATTCAAACATAGTAAATGAGGCAGACAGGTTTGCATAAACTTGCTTCTGTTCTCACCGGAGTGAAGGCAATTTCTGATCAGATACATATAAGACCAAAAAATAAAGGCTACATGGAGTAAATAAACAGTGTAATTAAAAGCTGGAACAATGACACTTGCTAATGGAGGAGTACAAGCAAGTCTATTCACCAAATAATTAATACAGTAGATTTTTGGAATATGTGAGCCACATATTTTGGTTATTGCTGTTGTTATAGTGCTCATCAGCACCAGATAGTGGGGTACAAGCCAAGCAAAAAACACAAACATACCTATTTTTCCCTTCGTCATCACTGAGTGGTATATCAGAGGCTGACAGATAGCCACATATCTGTCATAGGCCATTAATAAGAGAATAGAGAAATCTGCACCGACTGAAGAGTGCAACACAAAACCCTGCAGGAGGCATCCGCTGTAAGAGATGACATGAGAGGAAGACAGGAGGTCGCTGAGGAACTTTGGATAAAAGCCTGCAGTCCCATACAATCCGTTGATGCACAGATTACAGAGGAAGATGTACATGGGTTCGTGAAGGTTTTTATCCACGATGATGGTCACGATGATGGTCATGTTTACCAGCCAGATCACACAGTAACACAACAAAGTGAGGATGAAGAGGGTGACTCTGTAGTGCGCTGTGCCACTCAACCCCGACAGAGTGAACATAGAAACTACTGAAACATTATCCATCATGATGAAAGTTTTCTCTCTCATTATTAGAAAAAGAACGACATCCACTATCTCATGTGTCCATCGCTGACTTACCTGAACTGTCTTTCTTTCATCAGCTTATATCATTTACTGGCAGCAACAGATAATGTGTTTGTGAACATGGGAATTGAAACAGTCCAATTAGTGAGCTGGAATAAACTGGACTACATCACCACACACACACAAAAACAATACGCAGTATTTTTCACAATAAACCTAACCTCATTAAAAAAAAGAAGAAAAAAAAACTGATGAACTCTGTGAGAGGCTCGAGCGCACCCCCCCCCCCCCCCCCCCCCCCCCCCTCTCAATCTTATGTTATACTGCATTTTGTTGTATGGGTTTATACTCCATGTTAAGTGCTGTATTATTACTAGTTTAAATCACCTGCAGTTGAGTTAGAATAAAATCATGTTGAGTTTTATACACAAGTTCAGTCCTCCGAGGTCTTTTCTATACATATACGCACAAAATGAAAATTATACTGCATGCTACCAGCACGCAACAGTTTTGGCTCAGCAGTTTATCTTAATAATAATTATAAGAATACATTTTATTTATAGAGTGCATTTCAAAGTACTCAAAGACACTTTACAAATTTTTAAATATACATGAAAAGCTACACACTAAAAACATAGAGCACACAACATACATCACACATTAAAAGCAGTCATGTTCATGTTTTTGTTTCAGAGACAATACCTGAATGAATATATATAATATTTATATGAATAAAGAAAAAGTCCAGAGAGGCAGCACGATTGTTAAAATCTCCCAAAAGGAGCAAAGCAAATTATTTGACATTATTTGGATGAACTGACTTTAAAAACTATATAACTAAGTTAAAAAAACATTGGACACATTTTATTTGGTCGAACAACAGATGCCATTGTGAAGGGCTGCTGGAGATGGTGGAATGCATTTTGTCATATTGACTCCCAGAGAGAAACAGCCCATTAATTGTATATAGATTAGTTCTGTGTGGTGCATTCAGTGTGCGTGGTGAGGGTGTCAAAGTTAAAAGACAGAGGCACAAGTTTAAATCAAATTTAGTGAAAATGTACCTATCGATTATTTCAGAAATGCATAGTGGGACAACGTTTATTGATGAAGGTCAACGAAATTACATGTGAACGTGCCTCAATGCTTAACACACTCATTGCTCGAGTTGAGTACGTTTCATCGCAGCTGATTTTGTTTCTCTTATCGTATATCTTATATTTTATTTTACATTAATAATTGTATTTATTTGTATTACTTGCACTATAATGTATTATGTTCTTACTGTCCTTTGGTTGTACCATTACACCTGTAAAGCACTTTGGTCAACCAAGTTGTTTTTAAATGTGCTATAAAAGTAAAATTGACATTGACATTTACATTTACTGTACAACACTGGATTCTTATCAGTGTTGCTCTCTGTTGGTCACAAGTTATTAGGACACGTACAGGACTGACGTTTACTTGAGTGATAAGAAAACATCAGAGTCACACACACACATACACAGACACTAGGGCTGTACCATATGACAAACAATTATTGAAATATTTGAAAGTAAAGTATCGGTTGTCATAAAAACTCAAAAGGTGTTATTCATTCATTAATTAATTAGTACAATGAAGATGATTACAAGTGAAAAAATCACTAGTATTATTTTATATTCAATAAATCCCTTTCACATAAATCTTACACACTGAACCTTTAATAATAAATCCACATAATATTGTACTGTAAGTTAGTGGTGCAGTTGCTCTATTGGACAGATCACTGTATGTACATTTAATATAAATGAGGTGAATGGAGTTGAAACAGTATTTGAAAAAAGAATCATTCAGATATTATCACGTGTGAATGACAACAACCAAACATAACATCTGCAGCCAGTTCTCAGAATGAACAACTGTCGCTCTGATGTCAGCTCTGCTTCTGTCGACTCAAGTTTAAATCAACCTTACTGCAAATTTACTTATCGATTATTTCAGAAATGCATAGTGGGACAATGTTTATTGATGAAGGTCAATGAAATGGCATGTGAACCTGCCTCAATGCTTAACACACTCATTTACTGTACAACACTGGATTCTTATCAGTGTTGCTGTATGCTTTACCAATTTGTGTCTACAAAAACAGAACAGAAACATTGCATTATTAAGTTTTTTATTTGTGTCAGTTTGTTCATTGTAGGGAGAATGATATTTGATATGGTCATTAAATCATGTACATTTTGTGAAAAAAGGAGAAAGCAAACAAGAATAAATAAGTTAAAAGAAAATAAATGAGGCAGACACATTTGCATAACCTTGCTCCTGTTTTCTGTGGAAGTCAGACATGTTATGATCATACTGAAAATACAGAATATTAGAGCAAATGTTAATAAAAGGGTCAAAACACAAAGGATAATTTAAAGGGGCAGAATGAGCTGTATCAGAAACAGTATATGTGAGGCACATCACCTTGATCCTGATGCTGTGATTGTACACATTAACATCAAAATTAAAGGTATAAGCCAAGTAAAACAAAAAGGCCACAGACTCTTTGTGTCATTACAGATTGATAATCCAGAGGTTAGACAAAACACTTTTCTAAAAAACAAATAACAAGGCAGATGATAATATTCATCAACTTTCTTTCGACAGATCACATGTCAGTTCTTCCTTAAAAAAACCTGCACGATTCTGTTTCGTATCTGCGTCAGTTTGAGACCGTATATGAGGGGATTGAGGATCGGAGGAACGACCAGGAATTCTATTGCCATAAAATTCTTGACACCTTGCGGTATCGCACTCGTGCCAAATCTCACGTACATCAAATCAAAAAGCATACTAATGACAAAGGTATTCAAACATAGTAAATGAGGCAGACAGGTTTGCATAAACTTGCTTCTGTTCTCACCGGAGTGAAGGCAATTTCTGATCAGATACATATAAGACCAAAAAATAAAGGCTACATGGAGTAAATAAACAGTGTAATTAAAAGCTGGAACAATGACACTTGCTAATGGAGGAGTACAAGCAAGTCTATTCACCAAATAATTAATACAGTAGATTTTTGGAATATGTGAGCCACATATTTTGGTTATTGCTGTTGTTATAGTGCTCATCAGCACCAGATAGTGGGGTACAAGCCAAGCAAAAAACACAAACATACCTATTTTTCCCTTCGTCATCACTGAGTGGTATATCAGAGGCTGACAGATAGCCACATATCTGTCATAGGCCATTAATAAGAGAATAGAGAAATCTGCACCGACTGAAGAGTGCAACACAAAACCCTGCAGGAGGCATCCGCTGTAAGAGATGACATGAGAGGAAGACAGGAGGTCGCTGAGGAACTTTGGATAAAAGCCTGCAGTCCCATACAATCCGTTGATGCACAGATTACAGAGGAAGATGTACATGGGTTCGTGAAGGTTTTTATCCACGATGATGGTCACGATGATGGTCATGTTTACCAGCCAGATCACACAGTAACACAACAAAGTGAGGATGAAGAGGGTGACTCTGTAGTGCGCTGTGCCACTCAACCCCGACAGAGTGAACATAGAAACTACTGAAACATTATCCATCATGATGAAAGTTTTCTCTCTCATTATTAGAAAAAGAACGACATCCACTATCTCATGTGTCCATCGCTGACTTACCTGAACTGTCTTTCTTTCATCAGCTTATATCATTTACTGGCAGCAACAGATAATGTGTTTGTGAACATGGGAATTGAAACAGTCCAATTAGTGAGCTGGAATAAACTGGACTACATCACCACACACACACAAAAACAATACGCAGTATTTTTCACAATAAACCTAACCTCATTAAAAAAAAGAAGAAAAAAAAACTGATGAACTCTGTGAGAGGCTTGAGCGCACCCCCCCCCCCCCCCCCCCCCTCAATCTTATGTTATACTGCATTTTGTTGTATGGGTTTATACTCCATGTTAAGTGCTGTATTATTACTAGTTTAAATCACCTGCAGTTGAGTTAGAATAAAATCATGTTGAGTTTTATACACAAGTTCAGTCCTCCGAGGTCTTTTCTATACATATACACACAAAATGAAAATTAAACTGCATGCTGCCAGCACGCAACAGTTTTGGCTCAGCAGTTTATCTTAATAATAATTATAAGAATACATTTTATTTATAGAGTGCATTTCAAAGTACTCAAAGACACTTTACAAATTTTTAAATATACATGAAAAGCTACACACTAAAAACATAGAGCACACAACATACATCACACATTAAAAGCAGTCATGTTCATGTTTTTGTTTCAGAGACAATACCTGAATGAATATATATAATATTTATATGAATAAAGAAAAAGTCCAGAGAGGCAGCACGATTGTTAAAATCTCCCAAAAGGAGCAAAGCAAATTATTTGACATTATTTGGATGAACTGACTTTAAAAACTATATAACTAAGTTAAAAAAACATTGTACACATTTTATTTGGTCGAACAACAGATGCCATTGTGAAGGGCTGCTGGAGATGGTGGAATGCATTTTGTCATATTGACTCCCAGAGAGAAACAGCCCATTAATTGTATATAGATTAGTTCTGTGTGGTGCATTCAGTGTGCGTGGTGAGGGTGTCAAAGTTAAAAGACAGAGGCACAAGTTTAAATCAAATTTAGTGAAAATGTACCTATCGATTATTTCAGAAATGCATAGTGGGACAACGTTTATTGATGAAGGTCAACGAAATTACATGTGAACGTGCCTCAATGCTTAACACACTCATTGCTCGAGTTGAGTACGTTTCATCGCAGCTGATTTTGTTTCTCTTATCGTATATCTTATATTTTATTTTACATTAATAATTGTATTTATTTGTATTACTTGCACTATAATGTATTATGTTCTTACTGTCCTTTGGTTGTACCATTACACCTGTAAAGCACTTTGGTCAACCAAGTTGTTTTTAAATGTGCTATAAAAGTAAAATTGACATTGACATTTACATTTACTGTATAACACTGGATTCTTATCAGTGTTGCTCTCTGTTGGTCACAAGTTATTAGGACACATACAGGACTGACGTTTACTTGAGTGATAAGAAAACATCAGAGTCACACACACACATACACAGACACTAGGGCTGTACCATATGACAAACAATTATTGAAATATTTGAAAGTAAAGTATCGGTTGTCATAAAAACTCAAAAGGTGTTATTCATTCATTAATTAATTAGTACAATGAAGATGATTACAAGTGAAAAAATCACTAGTATTATTTTATATTCAATAAATCCCTTTCACATAAATCTTACACACTGAACCTTTAATAATAAATCCACATAATATTGTACTGTAAGTTAGTGGTGCGGTTGCTCTATTGGATAGATCACTGTATGTACATTTAATATAAATGAGGTGAATGGAGTTGAAACAGTATTTGAAAAAAGAATCATTCAGATATTATCACGTGTGAATGACAACAACCAAACATAACATCTGCAGCCAGTTCTCAGAATGAACAACTGTCACTCTGATGTCAGCTCTGCTTCTGTCGACTCAAGTTTAAATCAACCTTATTGCAAATTTACTTATCGATTATTTCAGAAATGCATAGTGGGACAATGTTTATTGATGAAGGTCAATGAAATGGCATGTGAACCTGCCTCAATGCTTAACACACTCATTTACTGTACAACACTGGATTCTTATCAGTGTTGCTGTATGCTTTACCAATTTGTGTCTACAAAAACAGAACAGAAACATTGCATTATTAAGTTTTTTATTTGTGTCAGTTTGTTCATTGTAGGGAGAATGATATTTGATATGGTCATTAAATCATGTACATTTTGTGAAAAAAGGAGAAAGCAAACAAGAATAAATAAGTTAAAAGAAAATAAATGAGGCAGACACATTTGCATAACCTTGCTCCTGTTTTCTGTGGAAGTCAGACATGTTATGATCATACTGAAAATACAGAATATTAGAGCAAATGTTAATAAAAGGGTCAAAACACAAAGGATAATTTAAAGGGGCAGAATGAGCTGTATCAGAAACAGGTATATGTGAGGCACATCACCTTGATCCTGATGCTGTGATTGTACACATTAACATCAAAATTAAAGGTATAAGCCAAGTAAAACAAAAAGGCCACAGACTCTTTGTGTCATTACAGATTGATAATCCAGAGGTTAGACAAAACACTTTTCTAAAAAACAAATAACAAGGCAGATGATAATATTCATCAACTTTCTTTCGACAGATCACATGTCAGTTCTTCCTTAAAAAAACCTGCACGATTCTGTTTCGTATCTGCGTCAGTTTGAGACCGTATATGAGGGGATTGAGGATCGGAGGAACGACCAGGAATTCTATTGCCATAAAATTCTTGACACCTTGCGGTATCGCACTCGTGCCAAATCTCACGTACATCAAATCAAAAAGCATACTAATGACAAAGGTATTCAAACATAGTAAATGAGGCAGACAGGTTTGCATAAACTTGCTTCTGTTCTCACCGGAGTGAAGGCAATTTCTGATCAGATACATATAAGACCAAAAAATAAAGGCTACATGGAGTAAATAAACAGTGTAATTAAAAGCTGGAACAATGACACTTGCTAATGGAGGAGTACAAGCAAGTCTATTCACCAAATAATTAATACAGTAGATTTTTGGAATATGTGAGCCACATATTTTGGTTATTGCTGTTGTTATAGTGCCCATCAGCACCAGATAGTGGGGTACAAGCCAAGCAAAAAACACGAACATACCTATTTTTCCCTTCGTCATCACTGAGTGGTATATCAGAGGCTGACAGATAGCCACATATCTGTCATAGGCCATTAATAAGAGAATAGAGAAATCTGCACCGACTGAAGAGTGCAACACAAAACCCTGCAGGAGGCATCCGCTGTAAGAGATGACATGAGAGGAAGACAGGAGGTCGCTGAGGAACTTTGGATAAAAGCCTGCAGTCCCATACAATCCGTTGATGCACAGATTACAGAGGAAGATGTACATGGGTTCGTGAAGGTTTTTATCCACGATGATGGTCACGATGATGGTCACGTTTACCAGCCAGATCCCACAGTAACACAACAAAGTGAGGATGAAGAGGGTGACTCTGTAGTGCGCTGTGCCACTCAACCCCGACAGAGTGAGCATAGAAACTACTGAAACATTATCCATCATGATGAAAGTTTTTGCTCTCATTATTAGAAAAACAACGACATCCACTATCTCATGTGTCCATCGCTGACACTGTCTTTCTTTCATCAGCTTATATCATTTACTGGCAGCAACAGATAATGTGTTTGTGAACATGGGAATTGAAAAAGTCCAATCAGTGAGCTGGAATAAACTGGACTAAATCACCACACACACACAAAAACAATACGCAGTATTTTTCACAATAAACCTAACCTCATTAAAAAAACAGGTCCAACAACAGATGCCATTGTGAAGGGCTGCTGGAGATGGTGGAATGCATTTTGTCATATTGACTCCCAGAGAGAAACAGCCCATTAATTGTATATAGATTAGTTCTGTGTGGTGCATTCAGTGTGCGTGGTGAGGGTGTCAAAGTTAAAAGACAGAGGCACAAGTTTAAATCAAATTTAGTGAAAATGTACCTATCGATTATTTCAGAAATGCATAGTGGGACAACGTTTATTGATGAAGGTCAACGAAATTACATGTGAACGTGCCTCAATGCTTAACACACTCATTGCTCGAGTTGAGTACGTTTCATCGCAGCTGATTTTGTTTCTCTTATCGTATATCTTATATTTTATTTTACATTAATAATTGTATTTATTTGTATTACTTGCACTATAATGTATTATGTTCTTACTGTCCTTTGGTTGTACCATTACACCTGTAAAGCAGACATTTACATTTACTGTACAACACTGGATTCTTATCAGTGTTGCTCTCTGGTTTATGTTTTACATACAAATTTATGTCACAGGTTTGTCAGATGAGATAAATATTTATTGATACTGACATACACGTATTATATATCATGCTACACAATTTGTGTCTAAAAAGACAGAACACAAACATTGCAGTGTTTTACGTTTTTTTATTTATGTCTAAAACTTTAAAACGGACGTTTTCATTTTAGGGAGAAGGGTATTTTATATGTGAGTGTTAGCGTTGTGGTGCTTGCCCAATAGCAAAGGATTGGCACTTTAACACATGACAAAGATATGAATATATTTAATCCATTACAAGGATGTCCACACCACATAATGTCCATTTGAATATTTGAATCCATTTAATTTAATATTTTGAGACCATTAAGCACATGACCACTACTCCGTCACAGTCTGTAAGACTTTGCAATAAGGAAGGAGATCATACTGTAATGATTAGAAAATGGACAAAGGGAAGGAAACTGGTACAATATATACATTATAAACAGATACTGTATTTACAGGCTGTATTGACAGACAAGAAGCAGGTGACATGTGACATGTAGTGTGTTGTAATTGTATTCTATTTTCCTTTAGTTACATTTTGAGGTTTAATTCAGGTGATTTTATGGCACCAGCCCGAGGTTCTGTACACTAATGAGTTCCCATTGTCTGTGTTGATGAAATCACAGTCATGAATTAAGCTGTGGTGTGGTTCTAACTGATTTTCGCTTATAGCATGGTATCATCCGTATAATGTGTCGTCTGATCTCTGGTAACTTCAGCCCGTACACGAGAGGATTCAGAACTGGAGGAATGATGACAAATTCCAGCGACAGAATCACAGCCACGAATGGGTTGAGCTCATCGGGATCATACCGGCTCAGGGCGATGTCACAAAACCCCGCGATGGAGTAAATCACGAATGAAACTATGTGTGGCAGACAGCTCTGTAATACTTTCCCTTTGAATTCTGCGGATTTCTTCCAGCAAACAACCATAATTCGTAAATAGGTGAAGAGCACAAAGAAAAGAGGAAGGAAAACTATGCTTATGGTTAAAAGCATACCTACAGCGTTGTTGACTGATGTGGGGACACATGATAATTTCACAACATTCCAGTTGGCACAATACACTCTTTGTATCTCATTACCACACAGAGGGAGCTTGGCAGACAGAGAGATGACCGATGTCATAACAAAGTTTGGAAAAAACCAAGCAATTACTAATAAGTTAAAAACTGTTCTAGAAGTCATTTGTCTGTGATAATGCAAAGGCTGACACACAGCAACATATCTATCATAAGCCATGATGCCCAGAATGGTCATCTCATAGCCAGCGTACGTGTAAATAACATAGATCTGAGTGAAACAGGCTGGACGTGAGATCAAGTGAGAGTCAGACACGAGGTCCATGAGGAATCTGGGGAAGAAACCAGTGGAGCCGTACAGAGAGTTGACAGACAAAACGGCAATGAACATGTACATGGGTTCATGCAGCGACCTCTCCCGTGAGATCACCAGTATTATGACCAGATTGGCAGAGACGATGAAGCTGTAGAGCAGGAGGGAAAAGACAAAGGCAACATAGTAGTAGCTTCCGATATTCACAAACATGGTAAACTTAAAGTAAAAGGAATCCGTGCCGTTTTCCATTTTCACCCACACTAAATCAGCAACAAAGAATTCAGTAGATTTGTCTTCGCTGTTTGACGAACTCTGGTTCCTGGTTCTAGAAAGCAATGACAGCATCTGTTAGGGTTTAAGCAGTTGTGATGATCAAGTGGTAAATACATAAAGAGACTAATTGAAACGTAATGTCACACAGCTGTGGTCATACATACCATAGTTTCACTGCGTTACTGAACTCGATCACCTGGAGGTCTGCTCTACATTTTGTTCTGGGTTGGATCTGTTGACACACCACGAGTGTGGCTGATAAGGAGGAGACAAGAGTATTTTAAGGGAATCTGTGTCGTCATAGCTTTTTACTCTGGATAATTGTGATGGTGAGATTGTCATCCCTCCCTCCCTCCCTCCATCCATCCATCCATTATCTATACTGCTTATCCTTTGAGGGGGCTGGTGCCAATTCTAGCTGACACTAAGCGGGACGATTATCATTGTAATATATAAATGTATTACTCGACTTAATGCATCTTAAAATTTCTATGGGCCATGAACGCATCACTTGTCAAAACGATGTTATGTTCTGTACTGATTCTGGTTCACCTTCACTTTAAACCAGCATCTAAGGGCTTTCACACCTGCCTTGTGTGGTGCAGAGCATCAGACTTTCCAGTTAGGCCAAGACCACAATAGCAGAAGTGAAAGGAGCCTTGGAACACGATCCAGACCAACGGACCAAAATGTAGGATAGTTCAGACTTTTGGAGCAATAACAGAAAGTTGAGACAGCATTAAACAATGGAAGAAGAAAAAGAGGTGGGCGTGGCATGCAGGTTACTTGTCTTTGATGATATAATGACAAGCGAAAACGGCAAGAATGTTCATTCGTTGCACTCAAGCTAGTGTGAAGTACTGCACCTGGAGTTGATGCTGGTTATGATACAATAGTGGCAACAAAATGAATGTCATGAACGGATTCATTCATTTTCTCCCTTGGAACAAAAAGACTACGACCCTTTTAATGACAGAATGCTAACGTCAGACAATCACTCATCTACAAATCCATCAAAGTCAAGTATTGTTTAAACCAGCACATGTAGATGATAAAGACAAGTCATACGTGCATCATACAAACATTTTTACTGGGCAACACAAAACCAAAATTAACCTGATAACCTGAACCTTGGTTCTGACCTTGGATACAGAGTTTCAGGTGAAAACGCCCTCATTTCTTGACGGTTTAGAAACTTCCCCACAATGCAGTAAGATTTGTGATAACACAGTAAGGATATATTTTATTCAGACTAGGGTGTTTTACCTCTGCTATTAATATTTCCTCATGAAATTTAGAGGAACAATGTACCCTGATCGTTGTATTTCATTGTCTTTTTTACAGTATTGTCAAATATGCTTGTGTTTTGTGTAATTGCATTTTTCCTTAAGTTGCAGTGTGTTGACCTGTCAGGGACTCTGTACTATGGACATTGCGAAGCTTACTATGCCTCTGTTCTGATTACATTATACAGAGACAGGTCTGTTGCAAAAACTTGTTGATGGTTTTCATTGTGTTGTTTCTGGGTTTTGTGGTTTGGAGTCAGTAACCAACCAGACCGATAATATGAATAAACATTTGACAGTTGAAGTTAATGAACATTATCATAAGAAAATAAACATGCTAATGTTTGGGCTCCTGCATAGAGGTGAACGACTCTGCATCGATGCAGTGACTGAACATAATGATTCACGTCTTCAGCTACGTTCATCGTTTTAGCAGGGGTTAGGTTTTAGCCCCTAACCCCCTAACTCTAACCATCCAAACTAAATGCCTAACCCTAACCCTTAACCTAACCTAAACCTAATTCTAACCCTAAAACAAAGTCTTAAACCCCAAACAGTCCATAAAATGGGGGTCACAAAGTGAGGACCACCCGAAATGTCCTCACTCCGTGGGTTGTATACTCAAACTGGTCCTCACAAAGATGGCTGTACAAGAGCACACACACACACACACACACTCCTGCAGACAGAAGAGAAGTTCTTCCTGCAGATTATCAGTGTTTTAACTTCATTGTTGCAGAAGAAGTGACGCACCGTTTATCCAGGAACATAAATATATTTACCTATTGATGATTTCAGAAATGCATAGTGGGACAATGTATATTTATGAAGGTCAATGGAATTACATGTGAACCTGCCTCAATGCTTAACACACTCATTTACTGTACAAAACTGGATTCTTATCAGTGTTGCTCTCTGGTCTCGTTTTAAATTTATGTCACAGGTTTGTCAGATGACATAATTATTCATTGATACGGACATAGATGCACTATACATCATGCTACACAATTTGTGTCTAAAAAAAAAAGACACAAACATTGCATTGTTATGTTTTTTTATTTGTGTCAGTTTTAAACCTTCATAGTTTTCATTGTAGGGAGATGGATATTTTATATGGCCATGAAATCGTGTACATTTTGTAAAATGTAATGTAAATCAAACATAAATCAGTTAAAAACAAAATAAATGAAGCAGAACATTTGCATAACCTTGCTCCTGTTTTCTGTGGAAGTCAGACATGTTATGATCATACTGAAAATACAGAATATAAGAGCAAATCTTAATTAAAGGGTCCAAACACAAAATATAATTAAAAAAAGCTGTATCAGAAACAGTATATGTGATCCTGATGCTGTTATTGTACACATTAACATTCAAATTAAAGGTATAAGCCAAGTAAAAAAAATAGGCCACAAACTGTTTGTGTTGTCATTACAATGTCGTAATCTAGAGGTTAGAGCCTGGAAACTGTGCTGTGAAATGTGTTTCTCTGATTGGAACAAGAATCCAGCATTCAGGTGATCGTATTTAATCCAGTCCAAGGATGTCCACACCACACAATCTCCATTTGAGCATTTGAATTAATTTCATTTAATATTTTGAGACCATTAAGCACATGACCACTGCTCCGTCACAGTCTGTAAGACTTTGCAATAAGGAAGGAGATCATACTGTAATGATTAGAAAATGGACAAAGGGAAGGAAACTGGTACAATATATACATTATAAACAGATACTGTATTTACAGGCTGTATTGACAGACAAGAAGCAGGTGACATGTGACATGTAGTGTGTTGTAATTGTATTCTATTTTCCTTTAGTTACATTTTGAGGTTTAATTCAGGTGATTTTATGGCACCAGCCCGAGGTTCTGTACACTAATGAGTTCCCATTGTCTGTGTTGATGAAATCACAGTCATGAATTAAGCTGTGGTGTGGTTCTAACTGATTTTCGCTTATAGCATGGTATCATCCGTATAATGTGTCGTCTGATCTCTGGTAACTTCAGCCCGTACACGAGAGGATTCAGAACTGGAGGAATGATGACAAATTCCAGCGACAGAATCACAGCCACGAATGGGTTGAGCTCATCGGGATCATACCGGCTCAGGGCGATGTCACAAAACCCCGCGATGGAGTAAATCCCGAACGAAACTATGTGTGGCAGACAGCTCTGTAATACTTTCCCTTTGAATTCTGCGGATTTCTTCCAGCAAACAACCACAATTCGTAAATAGGTGAAGAGCACAAAGAAAAGAGGAAGGAAAACTATGCTTATGGTTAAAAGCATACCTACAGCGTTGTTGACTGATGTGGGGACACATGATAATTTCACAACATTCCAGTTGGCACAATACACTCTTTGTATCTCATTACCACACAGAGGGAGCTTGGCAGACAGAGAGATGATCGATGTGAGGAACAAACTCGGAAAAAACCAAGCAATTACTGTCAAGATAAAAACTGTTCTAGAAGTCATTTGTCTGTGATAATGCAAAGGCTGACACACAGCGACGTATCTATCATAAGCCATGATGCCCAGAATGGTCATCTCACAGCAAGCGTACGTGTAAATAACATAGATCTGAGTGAAACAGGCTGGACGTGAGATCAAGTGAGAGTCAGACACGAGGTCCATGAGGAATCTGGGGAAGAAACCAGTGGAGCCGTACAGAGAGTTGACAGACAAAACGGCAATGAACATGTACATGGGTTCATGCAGCGACCTCTCCCGTGAGATCACCAGTATTATGACCAGATTGGCAGAGACGATGAAGCTGTAGAGCAGGAGGGAAAAGACAAAGGCAACATAGTAGTAGCTTCCGATATTCACAAACATGGTAAACTTAAAGTAAAAGGAATCCGTGCCGTTTTCCATTTTCACCCACACTAAATCAGCAACAAAGAATTCAGTAGATTTGTCTTCGCTGTTTGACGAACTCTGGTTCCTGGTTCTAGAAAGCAATGACAGCATCTGTTAGGGTTTAAGCAGTTGTGATGATCAAGTGGTAAATACATAAAGAGACTAATTGAAACGTAATGTCACACAGCTGTGGTCATACATACCATAGTTTCACTGCATTACTGAACTCGATCACCTGGAGGTCTGCTCTACATTTTGTTCTGGGTTGGATCTGTTGACACACCACGAGTGTGGCTGATAAGGAGGAGACAAGAGTATTTTAAGGGAATCTGTGTTGTCATAGCTTTTTACTCTGGATAATTGTGATGGTGAGATTGTCATCCCTCCCTCCCTCCCTCCCTCCATCCATCCATTATCTATACTGCTTATCCTCCTTTGAGGGGGCTGGTGCCAATTCTAGCTGACACTAAGCGGGACGATTATCATTGTAATATATAAATGTATTACTCGACTTAATGCATCTTAAAATTTCTATGGGCCATGAACGCATCACTTGTCAAAACGATGCTTTGTTCTGTACTGATTCTGGTTCACCTTCACTTTAAACCAGCATCTAAGGGCTTTCACACCTGCCTTGTGTGGTGCAGAGCATCAGACGTTCCAGTTTAGTCTGATCCAAAATAACATTACATAACATTTGCTGACGCTTTTATTCAAAGCGACTTACTTTAAGTGCATTCACCCATGAGGGTACAAACCCAGAACAACAAGAATCAAGCAAGTACACTTTTCTTCAAGAAAGCCAAACTGCAAAGTGCCATATAAGTGCTACTAAATATATATATATATATTTTTATCCAGGGTATAGTTGGAAGAGATGTCTTTAGTCTGCGGTGGACAATGTGTAGACACACGGCAAAGAGTCGTGATTTTGTTGAGTGATTAACTCACAGTGAGGGAGCAACAAGCTGATTGGCAGATGCAGATTGGAGTGGACGGGCTGGGGTGTAAGGTTTGACCATGTCCTGGATGTAGGCTGGGCCCGATCTGTTCGCAGCACGGTACAGCCACTGGTAACCAGTGAAGGGAACTGAGGAGCGGAGTAGTGTGAGTGAACTTAGGTAGGTTAAAGACCAGTCGAGCTGCTGCATTCTGGATGAGCTGCAGATGTCAGATGGCACTAACAGGTAGACCAGCCAGGAGGGAGTCGCAATAGTCTAGGCGTGAGATGACCAGAGCCTGGACCAGAACCTGTGCCACCTTCTGAGTGAGAAGGGGATGTATTCTCCTGATGTTGTGCAGCATGTATCTACAGGAACGGGTTGTTGCAGTAATGTTGGCAGTAAGGGAGAGTTGACTGTCAAGTGTCACACCCAGGTTCCTAGCAGTCTGGGTGGGGGCTAACACGGAGTTGTCAAAGGTAATAGTCAAGTCATGGGTGGGAGAGCCTTTCCCTGGAAGGAAAGTAGTTTGGTCTTAATAACAGGAGTGAAAGGAGCCTTGGAACACGATTCAGATCAATAGACCAAAATGTAGGATAGTTCGGACTTTTGGAGCAATAACAGAAAGTTGAGACAGCATTAAACAATAGAAGAAAACATGATAACATGAACATGAACCTTGGTTCTGACCTTTGATACAGAGTTTCAGGTGAAAACACCCTCATTTCTTGCAGTGTGTTGAATTGTCAGGGCCACCGTACTATGGACATTGCGAAGCTTACTGTGCCTCTGTTCTGACTACATTATACAAAGAGACAGGTCTGTTGCAAATAATTGTTGATGGTTTTCATTGTTTTGTTTCTGGGTTTTGTGGTTTGCAGTCATTAACCAACCAGATCAATTAAGACCGTTACTAAGAATAAACATATGACAGTTGAATGTACTGAACATTATCAAAATAAAATAAACATTGAAGTGGTTTTAATGTTTTTAATTCCAGTTTTGTTCAGTCAGTAAGATACTGATTTCAGGGTCTGTAAGTATTGACCATTAATAATTGCATGTACTCTATGTGAGTCCTTGAAAACCAACAACCACAGGGTTTCCTATGAGTGAAGAAATTTGACAGCTTTTGGCATAAACTAGTAAATTCAATGTAAAATGAAAATAACAACACTGTTTAAAATAAATTACAAAATATTGTGTTTAGCATGTTGTCCCATGTGGTGAGTGTACAATGACCATTGTATCATCATTAGTTAGCTGAAGCCAGCCCTGTTCCCTGAGGCCTTGTTGTTTTTCACTGACAGACACCAGGGTCGTCACAGTAATGAAACCCACAACACTAGCCTCGTCCGCATTGGGCCTCTGAAGGTGTAGAGAATATTCAAATGAGTATGGAGAATTGTAATTAGGATATATTTTATTATTGTGATTACAGAAATACACAAACACAAGCACACATGTTCGCTTTGGTCATTTTGGGGGAAATTACAAAGACATACATAACATTTTTAGACTTATCCTATTCACAACAAAAATAACATAACCTAATCAAATTGTCTGTTTTAGGGAAATTTAGAGTTGCATGGGAGATAGCAATTGCTGAAAATACAGTGAACTATGTAACACTGAATTGTGGAGTTTGACCGTTATTATAAATTATAAAAACTAGTCCACATTAGCGTCGGCTCAATTGTAAGTTACCACAGTTGGCTAGTCGCCGATGTCTTCATCCTGCAAACACATCTTCCCTGGAAATGTTGAAATTCTATAAGAATGATGAGATGGAGACAGATGTGATACTTTAATGCCGTTGACTTAAACATAACAAAATAACACATACTGTATGTGTGTGTGTAACATGTTTTGTTGGGTTCATCGACCTATTTATTTTTAAATTAATAAATATTCAGTCAACATTTCCTCAAGCATGTCTTCAAAGAATTGAACAGGTTCCACCACTGATCTGTCTTCAGGCATGACAAGAGCACAGGCTTGTTTCAATATGTAATGTTGGGCCTGTTAATTAATGTATTGATGTTTATCAATACATTGTACTAATGTCTGTTAGCTCTTATTGATGCACTATTATTGAACCCATTTAGTTTCACATACAGAAGCCTGAGGCCAGAAAAACATGTCCCTTAGTCACCAAAAGCAGTTTCTACAAAAAGAACATGACTCTTTTATTTCTGTAGGTTTGATGAATGTTCAATATAACTTTGTAAATACTGTACTACTTTGTCATGTAATCAAATTACAAATGGAGAAATATTCGCTGACATGCAGGATAGGAGCAGACTTTAAACACCTCATCCTCCACCTCTCACATCTTATTTGTATGTTAAAGCTTTGACACATACAAACACAAAGAAAAAAAGAAACAATGGCTATAATGATAAATTCAAATGTATTATTATTTGTTGATGAGTTGTCACAAACACAAATCAACCATAGTCAAATACCTACTGCATATCAAACCTTCAGTCTCAGTTTAAGTCTTTGACCTGCCGTCATGCACAAAGATATGATTCTCTTTCTAACTTTAGTCAGGATCAGCCCATAGATAATAGGGTTGAGTAGAGGGGGGATTGTGATAAACTGTATGGCCATAAAGTTCTTTAGACTCTGTGGCATAGACGATGATCCATACCTCGAGTACATGGTGTCAAAAAGTAAAGCAGCAGTGACATTAAGCAAACACAACAAATGTGGCACACATGTCTGTGTAAACTTCCTCACACTCTCTTTGGATTTTAAAGCCGACCTCACCACCTGCACATATGAATTTAAAATGAAGAGGACGTGCCCTATATAGACAGAAATCACAATCAGTCCGACAATATCGTTCATCAATGTTGAACCGCAAGCAAGTTTGACAATAGCCCAATTCTCACAGTAGAGTTTTTGTATGTGAGAGCCACACAGTCTCAGTGTGGATGACATAACTACAATCATTGTGTCACAGGAGAGAGGAATGAGCCAGGACACACACATTAACAAAGCAGTCCTCCGCACAGACATGTAGTAGTGATACTTCAGTGGCAGACATATGGCCACATATCGGTCATAGGCCATCAGAGCTAAAATAGAGAAATCAATTTTTGCAAAGGAGTATATCACAAAGATCTGCAGAAGGCATCCCGCATACGATATGACATGAATATCAGACAGAAGATCGAAGGCAAACTTTGGATAAAAGCATGTTGTCCCATAGATCCCATTGAGGCACAAAGAACACAAACAAATATACATGGGTTCATGTAGATTTTGATCCAGTGCTATGATTACAATGAGAGACACATTTACCAGCAGAATAGCACAATAAGATAATAAAGTGAGAGAGAAAAGTGTTGCCCTGTAGTTGACTGTTGCATTGAAGCCAGACAGTGAAAATACAACGATACCAGCAGGATTGATCATATCGTCTGTCAGTATTCTGTGTGTTCAGTCGCCTTGGTGTTGCACACAAATTTATATTTCATAGGGGACAGCCCTTATTCACATGTAGGCGTATGATAGAGGGTTAGAGTCCTGACGTCACATCGAGCTGAGGAAACTTAGTCTCTTAATGAGCATTTATTTTATCCTGCTTTCTAAAAAAAGCCTTTTTGTCAAGCATATTTCCCATTTTTCACACAAATTGACAGTTGCAACTTTAAGAGAGTATATCAAAATATCAAAAACATGAGTGGTTATTAAAACGCACCAGTGTGTCAGGGCTGGGACTGATGTTCTCATAATTTGCTTTCTTCCATGTCCATTATATTCACTACCCCTGTCTTCCAAGTGATATTTTTAGCCTTTTAATTGGCACCTAAAAATGAAGAAAAAATCTGAGCACATGAAGACAAGCGACCGCTGAGGCTGATGAGTATGTCATTCAGTTTAAAGATTTAACTGACGCATCACAGCAGGAAGGTCATCAGTTCAAATCTCAGCTTGGTCAGGTCTGCGAGGGTTTCCCCCCGGGAACTCCGGCTTCCTCAGTCCAAACACATGCAGAGTGGGGTGACACTACAGGTTGATTGGAGAGTTTAAGTGGTTGTTTGTTCCTGTGTCGATAAGCAAAACACATTCACAGTTGTTGCATTGATCATTGTTAAACTATATAAACTGTGGGCATGTACCAGGGAGGGTAAATTGGCAACGCAGAGTCTAGTTGATCAATTGCTCTCCCTGGATATAAAGGCAGCAGGAGAGCAGAGACTGACACGGACAGGACACGCCACTGGAGCCAAGGTTATATACTGGCCAATTTATGTTTGTTTAATTTAATTTATGTTTGCTCCTGTGTCAATCAATACAATATGCAAAAAGGGAAGTGGGTCGTGTCTGGCTGTTGTTGCAAGACCCTTGCCACAATGGCGCCCCAACGTGGGGCCCAACATAGCCGGCAAATGTTCAGACTCACAGCAGCTCCAGTCAGTGGCTGCTCTGGTCCAAATGGTTGAGGAATCGTGGCTATGCAAAGGGAGCAAGCGGTGGGGAGGAGACGGCAGTTCGAGGCCCTCCAGGCACAGGCGTAGCAGATTCAGCTGCTGGAACATTCACATGGCCAATAGAAATAATATTGAATCCAGTCAGACATTGAATTTGAGATATCGACATAATATTGCTGTCGTGTTTCTGCATAGCAGCTTTAAACGCCTAAACCTGGGTGCAGCTACAACTTGACCTTTTAAAAGCAGCTTGACATGGTAGAAAGTGCATTTCCTCCATAAAATGTGCCAAATAAATATAGTTTATTATATTACAAAGTGCAGATAGTCACCAGAAAATGCCAAAATCCACTGTTGTATGCTGAGCTGGTGCCCAAAGGTGACACTGACAACTTTTACTCTTAGTTCACCAGACAAGATTGGAATTGGTGAAATTCCTCTATAATGGACTATTTTCTCAGATAAGATCAGCACTGTCACAAGAGTTTAGCTGGCAATTTAAAAATAGTAGCTTTGTCTTAAGTTCAGAGAGCATTTTGAGGAATTTTGGGGCCCCAGGCAAAAGGATCCTGGGGGGCCTTATATCAAACCAAACTTCTAAAAGCTTTTGGCAGAAAGTGAGTGGACTGGGGCCTCATTGGTTTTTGACCTTGTCGTTGCAGCTTCCTGTACATAGATCATAGGATTGAAGGTGTTTCTCACAAAATTAATGTTGCTGTAGATCAACCGTTTCTCGGGCGCCTGAGGCAAATGCCTGCGCTGTCGACCCTGTTGCAATGTTCAGGTTACTGATACTAATCAGTACTATTTACTGCATATAAAAGGGCAAATATTTGGTTTTTGGCCTGTTGTTTTTTTAATATGAAGTATTTTCATTTGTAAATACCAGATATCCAAACACAGAAAACAAAGGTACTCTGTTTGTCTGGGACTTTGTTTCCAGTCTCTAACACCAGTGACCATCTCTCAGTGTAAAGGGTGTTTGTGCACAGTTGCATCTGCATGGAGACCACTTGTCTCAGGCCATAAATTGATGTCAAGGGGATAAAAAGGTCCAGTGGACTAATGACCCCGAGGCCTAATCATCATGTTTACTCTGTACTTGCATCAAGATTGATGAGAGTTACATCAGCTGGTACTTCATCAATAACAGAGTAGTCTCATGTGTGTGGACGAAGCACATCAGGCCCTCTCAGGGGAAATGTGTTGGTTGATGCCCCTTAGTGTCTCCGGCCATTGTTTACCCAAAAACAACTTTTAATGAACTTGTTTGTGTGTCACTTAGACACTGGACGGGTCAAAGACAGATGTCACACAGTGTATCCTGAATGCATTATGCTATTATTTACACTGTAATAATGGGACATCATGTTTTTCAGACTATGTCTCAATTTCCTTTATGCATAAATCCAAACAAACAGCCTTTATGATTAGTCACAATGCTTTGTATGTGTTTCCATCTTTGAACAGCACAGGATGATAAAGTAACATGTTCCATATGTAACACAGTAATATATGCTCAGCTCAGTAAAGGCCTCTGAAACTCTTAAGTATTCAGATTATCTCTTTTTCATTGTTGCATTTCTTTTTGTCTTTCTTTGCTCCTTTCCTACACTTTTACAACTTTATCCTCTTCCTTTTAATCCTCTTTCCTCTCGACATTTTATTAATCAGCTCCCGCAGGATTTGGCTCCACTGTCCACTTTTTAATACAATGTTTTCTCTGACATTACAGTACAAATACCACAGGATACAGCAGTCAAAGAACCATGTACAGTTGTTTTTGGCAAACAATTTTAGACGATAGCGATTTTAACCCTGATCGAGAATGCAGCTCTCCTGGGACATCCTGGAGGCCTGATAGTCTGGGACACACACACACACACACACACACACAGGCCTCATCACATTAACCAAAAATACGTACATCCCTCTGCATCTTTGACCATTTACAACCTCAACAATTTGTCAATCTATTACTACTACTACTACTACTACTACTACTACTACTAACAATAATAATAATAATACTGTTTTATATATATTTTTTACTTCTGTCTTGCCAGTGCATTTGGACACCCTTAATTTGCAAGCACATACATCTTCTGTTGGTAATACACATACAAAGCATGTGGAAAAAGTGAGGACATACAAAAATAAAAAAAGAATCAAAAGAAATTCCAAATGAACTTCCACT
The DNA here is from genome assembly GCA_026259375.1 of Verasper variegatus. Lineage (NCBI taxonomy): Eukaryota > Metazoa > Chordata > Actinopteri > Pleuronectiformes > Pleuronectidae > Verasper > Verasper variegatus. Next base: position 7,263,319 of record CM048052.1, read on the forward strand.
TGAACACACAGAACTATTACTCATCTATAATAAAGAGCATTTTTCTCCCCCCAGGCTTTCTCCTGATAACTAGCAAATGTATATATTTCATATATAAACGGTCAACTCAATCTTTACCCATCATCCATATTTACAAAATCAAATCTTTTTTTATGTTTCAAAACAGAGCACAATCAAAGGAACTGTAGAAAATAAATTAATCTATTCAGCATGTTTATCGGCTTTTCTGGGGTTTTTTTTTCTCCACAGTCGCCATAGTGCTGGCTCATTGTGGGAACTGTTGGGTAGCTCTATGAATTTAAGGTCTATAATTTGGCTCTTAAAATTGAACTGAACTAAATACATTTTATTAAATTAATAACCATTGATTTTTTTATGTAAAGCACTTTGTCACCTTGTTTAGATAAGTGCTATACAGATAAAGTTATTATTATTATTATTTAATTGTATAAATAACACAATTTGGGGCAAACACTGAAGTTGCCTGTTCTCAAAACTCGACCTGCTGTTTTTAAACAGTATATTTAATGAATGGAGAAAACTGTAAAGTAAATGTCACAGTGTAAAGTTAACTTTGTCTCATAAAGCTCGGTCCAGCAGACAACTGCATGTAGTATCACATTGATAAGGTCAAGATAAGGATCATTTACATATTAAAGAAACATCACATTTCTCCAAATGCAGAGCAGAAAAGATGGGACTCGTCTCCTTGCAGGCACCTACTTATCTCCACCAGCAGATGGCGCTATGGGATTTCTTATTTCATACCAAACTGGATCAGACAGGAAGGTTAGATATTCATAAGGTCTACAGGGCAGCATTATTAATTAACACCGGCAATTAGCATGAAGGCTAATTAGTATTAAGGATCTTCAGGTTTTCACTGGTATTATTTGTAATGTTTAACTTTTTATGCCCTTAGCAGTTTTAAACAAGTGCTTCTGCATCAGTGTAGATCAGTGCATTGGTGTTTTTTCTGCTTTTGTACAATTAATTTGCAGGAAAGATGTGTTCTCAGGCCTCTTCAACGTTAAAGGTTTAGTGTGTAAGATTTAGGTGAAAGGGATCTATTGGCAGAAATTTTATATAAAATGATGTTTTCACTAGTGTGTTTCATCTCAATTGTATGAATTGTTTTCTTTACCCCAGAATGAGCTCTTTGTATTACATACAGAGGCCGCCATGTTTTTTACAGTAGCCCATACTGGACAAACTAAACACCTTTTGAGTTGTTATGACAACTGAAGGCTGCCTCAGGTTGTCTTTAATGTTTGGAAGAGGAGGCTGCAACATTCAACTTCACCACTAGATGTCACTACCTTCTACACACTGAACCTTTGAATGAGATTTCTCCTCTTTCGTTTGTGTGCTTGTGTGTGTCAGTCTGTAGAGGGCGCTGTAAGATCACAAACTAATCCAGTATGGTCAGAGACATCAGGTTTTATTTTCTTAATAAACTAGGGGGGGCTGTTGGCAGAAAGTTGTGTTGCTCAGAGTAACACCACAGCAAGGCACTGCTCTCAGCTACTTACTTTATGTTTTTTTTCATGTTTTCCTATATTTCCTTATGTGCTAAAAGCAGTAATGCTATGTGTGTTGTTGTGTAAGGGAAACAACACAAATCCTGGTGTAATTTTGTTACTGATTACATTTCTATAAGAATAAGAATTGTGTGGTTCACACAGCGACCACATTCCCTGTTTCACTTCCTCACAAGCTTCCTGTGTCATTGTGTGTTTAAATCATGTGATCTGACTATGCATGAAAAGTATTTCTGCTGACATGCCTTAACATTTAGGTGGTTAGTGAAAGAAATAAAGAGCCAGCTCAGATAAGGTGTTGAGAAAAACCTTACAGGGCAATGTTAAGTGAGATATGAAGGTGAATCCCTGCTTGTGTGCTGCCACATCCATTTAAAAACAAACACCAGGCGTGTGCTGACAAAAATTACAAACCTTATCGCTTTTATTCAAACTGTACACGTACAACAGGCTTATCTCGATAAAAAACAAGTAAAAAAGACAAAAAAAACATGAGTATCCCCATAAATACAATATGCCTTTACAAAAACAGTCTGCATTTACTTAGTAGGTTGCATATGTTCTGATAAAAATACACACAAACACACTCATATTCCTTCTGAAAACTAGCACAACACAAACAGGTCAGTCTGGTATCGTTGACACTGGAAGATCTCAGCGCACACAATGTGTTTGCCTTGTTAGGTAGAAGCATGATGGAGGACAGACAGATCCTACATGCTAATTTTAACCAGGGTTTGAGGTATGTAAGTACATTCACATGGGAAATGCGACATTCCTTGTATGCAGACTGTTTTAACAGTATGATGATTGGTACATAGTGTTTCTGGTGTTAGTATGTGTGGATATGAGACACAGCTTTAGAGATTAAGTAGAGCGCCAAGTCTATAAGGTCAAACTGTTGCAGGATCTTTCCACCATTTACATTGCTGTGTGTTGTATGTAGAGAAAATGTGACGTACATCAAGAATCAAAAGCTTCTGGAAATCATATCCTGTTTTACAGCCGACAGCCTTGACATTAAAACACATTTATCTGCTCGGGTTTCGAAACACAGCTTCCTCTTATGATTCCGTTCAAATGTGCTGCGTTCAACAGTGGATTACTTTTTCTACTGGAGTTTCCATTGAAATTTCAAAAGCTACTCAGGTTACAGAAAATGAATGAGCGACGTTCAATCTCGACATACACCTCTGGGTTGTGCTATTTTAATGGTAAAGGCCTTTGGTGGAGAGAATTCCTGCTCTTCTATCAAAAGCTTTCCAGTAACTTTAGAAATCATTTTTGCATTAGCTTGTTAACTAACTGAAGTGACGTGAACGTTCAGTTTTTACCAATAAAAGAAATCAGGTCAGTTGTAACAATCAATCTCCACTGCGTAGTCTGTCACCACTGTGCTTTCTCCAAACACAAAATACCCCCACATAGGACTGGGTTTTACATGGAGAGAAAATACATGTGTGCGGACACTAAAATAATGATTCATTTAAAAAAGTCTGTTTGTGAAAACCATTCAACACTTCATAGTGAAATAACGTTAAAATAAGGTGGATTCAGTAACAGTGGGCCGAAATGCAGGAGTGAATGTGTACAGTCATCTTTATCCAGGATAAAATAACATGGGAAATGTGTAGCAAACCGTTTCTAACTCTGAAGGATTATAACTGGATCCTTGAAACGGTGCTTTGGATGTCTTAAAAGCTTTAAAAGCCTTTTTGATGGGAGACCACACACAGAGACAAACAATGAGCTGTTGTGTCTCCATTACAGAGAGTGGAAGCTTGTGTGTGTGTGTGTGTGTGTGCACACATGTGTGGTCTCTTTATATTCGGGTCATCCTGCGGTGGATCAGTCATTTGTAACACTTGTAACCTTTAGCTGTGCAAACCAATACATAACTTCATTCAGCTTCAGACTGAACATTCAATACACGAGCAAATATTCAGTCTGAAAATTTACAAATAAAAAAAGTAGAAAATGGTGGGAAAAAAAGGAGTTTGGATCTCTGGGCAACCATTTGGCACAAGATGGGTCGATGCATTATTCCTCAGATTAAAAACCGGTCAGATTGTACTCTGCAATATTTAACAGTATTAAAGCATTTCAGTCCTTAGCTAAAAGCAGAGTAGGCTACTTTATAATCTACATGGTATGGTCCCAGCTGCCCTGATGAATGAAGTCACAGTCAGAGTGTGTGGCTGCTGTAGGGATCAAACCCACTGTGTGACCTTTCTGCTGCAGCATGGACAGACTGCCACACTGCATGACCCATCAGTCTTTTCCTTTACGCTCACCAGAGTAGACAGGAAGTACATTCAAATTGTAATATCACGGATATAATCAATAATAAAGTAAGGGAATTTCATATTTAAAGTAACTTCGCCAGTCTGACATCACAGTTCAGGGACCGGTGCGGCCATTGAAACCAGTTCTATAATCCAAAAAGATGCAAAAGTCAGGAGTGAGGGCTGTCTGATGACGACAATAAAAAAAAAAAGAGAACAAAAATGAAATATTGAAAATTCATCCAACTTCTACCGAATATCAGAGTTTGTTTGAGTCCAGCAACATGAACTGGTGCCAGGACCTGAGAACACAAAAATCCGATCGAAAGAAAACATGTCCAAAATAGCAATTTAAAGAAAGAAAGCTATCTTTTTTTATCATCGTGGTTGTTAGATCCATAACTCCCAGGCCCTGTGCCTCTCCATCCTTCACCTCTACACCGTTGTCTCCCCGTGGCTCCCGTTGCTCAGGCGCTTGTAGAACCTCCGCCAGGACTGGAGGGTCTTCCCGGACCAGACCCAGAACCCCGAGGTGATCCCGACTATCATGGTCATCAGGTATTTGATCATGAACACGGTGAAGTCCGGGGTCATGGGGGCGAAGTTGTGGACCGGACAGGGCACGGCGAAGCGCTTGCAGGTCTGCATGTGCCAGGTCCGCTCCCAGTGCTCCCTGAAGGCCTGCTCGTAGAAGTAACAGGCGATCACGATGGTGGCCGGTACCGTGTAGAGCACGCTGAACACCCCGATCCGCACCATCAGCTTCTCCAGCTTCTCCGTCTTGGTGCCGTCGTGCTTCATGATCGTGCGGATGCGGAACAGCGACACGAAGCCCGCCAGGAGGAAGGACGTGCCGATGAACAGGTAAACGAACAGCGGAGCCAGGACGAAGCCGCGGAGGGCGTCCACGTTGAAGATCCCGACGAAGCACACCCCGGTCAGGACATCTCCGTCCACCTGACCCATGGCGAGGATGGTGATGGTCTTGATGGCCGGGACAGCCCATGCGGCCAGGTGGAAGTACTGGGAGTTGGCTTCTATCGCCTCATGTCCCCACTTCATCCCAGCGGAGAGGAACCACGTCAGGGACAAAATCACCCACCAGATGGAGCTGGCCATACCAAAAAAGTACAGCACCATGAAGAGGATGGTGCAGCCCTCCTTCTTGGTCCCCTGGGCCACGGTCCTGTAGCCGTCATCCTTGAATTTATCCACACAGACTACTTTATCCTCCAGGAAGAACCCGGCAGCGTAGGCCACCGCCACCATGAAGTAGCAGCCGGACAGGAAGATGATGGGCCGCTCGGGGTATCTGAACCGCCGCATGTCCACTAAATAAGTGAGTACTGTGAAGAGGGTACTCACGCAGCACAGGATGGACCAGATACCGACCCACAGGCGGCCGAACTTCACCTCGTCCTCTCGGAAGTACATGATCCCGGTGGGTTTATTGGGCTCACACGGGGCCCCGCAGTCTTTGACCCCCATGAAGCGGTAACCCAGATAGGACGGTACCTCCAGCTGCAGCGGGCAGGAAAACTGGTGGTACTGGTTGTGCTGGGGCGGGCGTTGGTTCGGTCGGTTTGGGGGGAGGGTCACTGGATCGAGCGCGTAGGGAGAAGACGACGAGGACGGGCTGCTGGGTTCGGATGTGTTCTGGCCCACGCAGATCTCTCCTGCACCGTGGACGGGGAAAGCCTCGCAGCGGAGCCGCTCCGGCCACTGGAAGCCGAATTTGTTCATCAGGGCTTCACATCCCTGCCGTGCACGCTCGCACAGGGACCGACATGGGGGGATGGCCTGCTCCAGCACGGTGCAGACGGGCGCGTACATGGAGCAGAGGAAGAACTTGAGATCCGCGGAGCACTGGACCTTCACCAGCGGGTAGAACTGGTGCACCTCCAGCCCGGCGTCCTCCTGGTTCGTGTGGCCCAGGAGGTTCGGCATGATTGTCTGGTTGTAGGCGATGTCGGTGCACAGCGGGATGGAGATGGGCTGACAGAACCCGTGCTCCGGGATGGATATGCCACTCTCGCTATTGTAGTGTTGAGCCGCGGTGGGTGAGAAGCACAGCCCGCACAGCAGCCACATGATCCGCAGGGAAACGGAGCCAGTGGTGGACCTGGCCGCCGCCATAGTTAAGGAGGAGGGGGGGGGGAGGGAGAGGGGAAAAAAACTTTGATCCAAGTAGGGCGACTTGAAAACGGCTGAAAAGCGACGAAAACCTCCTGCAAACGTCCCAACCCTGCGCCCGGAGTCCAAAACCACCGACTTGCGGTGTCCCCGCTCGACTTTTGCTCGTATTTCACGCAGATAAATCCAAGTGCAACGTTCGTCGTGTCATGACTTCTTGATGGTCTTTGTAAGTGACTCCAAGCAGTCCACTCTCTCAGCCAGCCCGAGGGGGAAAACCGCACTTTAACTCCCGCTTTCTCGACGCGACGCGAACCCGAGTTAGTCCCACGCGTCCGGGGCTTTGCGGCGGCGACTTTGACGCAAACTAACGACGGTTTAAAACGCGAAAAGACGCATATTTCCACGGTTTTCTCGACTTGACTTCATGCGGCGCGTCGGTTCACATGCTGAGCGGTTAGTCCGGAGACTCGCTCCCTCCGCACTCCGCTCGGATTCCACCGGTTTCCAGGCGCCCCGCCGCCGCCATTGGCCAGACCCCCGACAGCACGCAGGGGCTCCTTGAAACCGGCGACGCGTCTCGGCCAATCGCAGTGTTTGTTTTCCTGCAGGACTCGTTCCTGATTGGCCCTCGCCGCTCATCGCTGGAAAATATGTTACTGTAATTACATTAGAGCAGAAGTTTGACAAACATAATCACTTTTCTGTTTGGTGTTTCAACTCAATTGGCCTGCAGCGTCACTTATGTAGAGCATTTAAATATCACATATAACACAAACAAGTCTAGTTACTTCCCCTTCTTTCATTAATGGATATTAAAATGATATAAACCCTTAACAGCAGGAGGATAACACCACATTAACACATTTGTCGGATTATTTCTTTACTTCATTTCTTTACTTTTGCTTTGTTAACATTGAGGTAAAGTTACATTTTATACTGAAAGTACAGTTGAAGAATTTCCATATAGTTTGCCTTATGTAAGCAATTTAAATTTGATAGATTAAACAAAGAAATGTATTAACTTTATTTTCTAACATTTATTAAAAGGGAAACAATTGTTTTTTACCTTTAGACATTTGTTACTTGTCGGATTATTTCTTAATTTTCATTCATTTCTTTTGCTGTGCTGATATAAACGCAGTTACCTTTTTGAAAACACAACTGATACTTGTTACATATTTGATGCAACAAGTCTCATTGTATTAAATGTAGAAAACTAAAGAAAACTCATCCCCCCCATACAGTCGACATTTATTGGAAACACTGGGCACTACATAGGTTAAGTTGTTATTTCAAACATATTTAGTTAAGCAATAAGCAAATAAGAAAAAGGCACCGCAAACAAGTGAACTTTAAGAAATCATTTAAAAAATAAATATATCATGTCTGAAAAGGAGGAAGTTAATACTTATAGAGTCCTACCCCCATAAACACAGTCCCCTAGTTCCAGTCCTCTGTCTACATTTCATAGGTTGTCGGCAATTCCAATTCTAACAAAGTTTTTTCAATTGCTAACAGGCATCTGTAATTACTCAAGGCACTTTTGTATCAGATGTTCAGTATCTTTGCCAAACAATGCATCTCAACTCCAAACCTCTCTCACATCACTGAAAACACTTCATACATGTCTCAAAATAAGCTCGTTGGACCATAGCACTGGCAACACTGACTTCAACAACACTAAAAGGGAGCATGACATAAACAATGGACTTTTGTTTTAGTTAGTTTAGTTTTTATGATTTTTCACATAAAACAAACGCTATCAAAGTGTTTCATTTCTAATGCCAGTCCAAATTAATTTTTTGTAATGGAACAGCAGAAAAAAAGCAAATTTTCCATTACTTATTTCTTCTTTTCTATTCTTTCATCTGTCATCTTCTACATATGTGACCACACACAGCACTATGTCGTGTCCTCAGTTCACAACAAAAAGTTGTGTTTGAGTCTGTTTAGTTTCCAGCTTTTTTCCATCTCCACTTTTTGAATGTGCAGCTTGGAAGCTGAGTTCTCTCCATCTCCTCACAGAATATCTGCACACATAGTCACTCAGTGTTTGCAGGTAAACATATACTGCAGCATGGTGAGCAAACCATGACAAAAATGCCATGGAACCCAAAGGGATGCCAGCATCTCAACCACTTGATCACAGTAAGTACATTTTCCTCCTTATAGTGACTTATTGCAAACAATCATTGTTGTCAATATGGGGCTCCTGCTTCGATCCGTATAATCGTGGGAATAAAGAGCAGCAGCAGCCAACACTGCAGAAATTTGCACAGGGCCTCAGAGTGTGGGGGGTGTGGGCGGTTCCTGGTGGTCTCGCTGCATTTGGTGTGTTTCTACCCCGAGTGGAATAAAGAGGGTGGGGGTAGGTTAGTGTGGGGGAAGGGACAGGAAGAAGAGAGAAGGTCAAAGAGGGCAGGGGGGGGGGGGGGGAGGCAGAGCAGGAAGAGAAGCTGAAACTAAAGGAAAAGTTGGTCGAGTTCCCCGCTGTAATCTGGCCTATATAGGCGAGTTAGACTCAAATAGGCCAGTGGGCCGGTATAGATTTCTGAACAAGCACAGAAAGATAGTCATCCAGAAACTCGCAGGTCAAATGCCATTCCCTGTCCTCTAGGATCTATTTGTGCTGCCTGAGACACAGCTGACCATAGTACTAGTAAAAAAACTGGAAAAGTGGGTTGGACCTTCTCAGACCATCCTCCAGGACAGGGACTACTTTGTCTCATTTTCGTAACCGAGCATATCAACACGACACACTCATTTCCCTTTACATGCTTGCATTGGGACATATCATGAACGAAACACAAAACAAAACACTATACACATTCTCTGTTGTTCTAATATATGTTTCTCATGCAGTTTAAAATGTTACTGCTCATCTAGGATCTAGGGAGCAGTGTACATCTCTGGCCCTCTGTTACCATTTGAACTCACTCAGGTCGTCAATCTACATTACATTCCCAGACTAAACTAAACATGAAGATGTAGCATTTAATCATGTGTTCCACATTACTGGAACAAACCTCTAAAATATGTAAACCTGGCTCCAACTTCAAACCCAGGTTAAAAATTCCTTTGATCGCCACTGGCTTTGGTTGACTCATAAATTCAAATAACTATATTTATCTATTAGAAACAAATTTTTAGGAAAAGCATCAATGTACATTTTACATTATAAATTGCAACAACATCCATGGAACAACAAAAGTGCCACACACAGTCTATCCTAATCTATTTTAAGCTTCTAATTTACAATAAATTAGCTTTGTGTTTCAATATCTTATCCTACATGTCTTCTATATGCTATGTAAAACAATTTTCATTGTCTTTTTTGTATGAAATCTGTCACTTTGCATTTTGCTATCTTAGCTGGAAATGCTAAGACCAGTTAAGAATGAATGTGTGACTGTAAGTATGACAAATTTATGATCAGGGTGTAGCCCATCTCTCTGGGACTGGATCCAGCCTCTGCAACAACAGAAGTGGGTGGATTGCAAACTGCTATCAAGGGAAATGAGAAGATGATCTACGGCTGCCCTAGGTGTCCACACTGTTGATAGACTCCATCTGTCAGCCGTATTACATCCAGCTGAGGTCAAGGATGTTAAGTTATCCCCCAACACCAAAACTGAAATCGAGTAAAACATGCATAACAATTTTAAGTGGCCAGTTTCAAAAGATGTAGATAGATAAAGGCATTTTTTTTCTTGAGTGATGAAATCTATTTAAAATCTTTACTGGCAAGTTGCAGCAGGATAACCTAATTTGTTATCCGTGGGTTTCTAATAGAATCAATCCACGCTGACCTAACTTTCATCACACCCAGCACTGAAAAGCAGATTGTATTGATGAGCAAAAGAGGAGGTGGTTCGTCCCTGGGCGTGGGCACGTAGTTGTCTATTTAGAAAAAGCTTTTCCACTCGACCTCATCAGGGTCTTCTGTTGTTCAGAGACACGCTGCAGCTCGCAGCTGTGGACGTCAAATCTATGGCTTAAAATAGACATTATGAATCAAATATAGACACCAGAACATAGAAACAAATACTAAGGCTAATACTGCAAGCTTCAGACAACTCAATAATTAGTCTGAGGCACAATTACATTTGGTTTCACTAGTTGGTTTGAGCCTCTGATGGACAGCTGTGTAGCCTAATAATTAAAGACTCAAGCTATTAAAGTTATTGATTGATATTGATAGATGTTGTTAGTATACTGTGATTTCCCAGGAGAGTATTTTTCAAACGCCATCTAATCAGCGTCAGTGCTCAAAGACACCACAATGTTAAACACTAGAATGAATGAACGGATGGAGGCGCATATTTCCACATTTACGAAACATGTTTGCACCAGTGGGGCAATTAATCAGTCTAATTGTTTATCGACTGTTTATACAGATTTGCTGTTGACCTAATTAGGGATTTTGAGCAAAGTGGACATTAAAATAAATTTGTTCAACAAAGGTCCAAATTTTGGTCTCACATAAAGTTCACTGCCTCAAACATTAGTTCACATATGATGATGAGTGTTTTCCATGAAGTGTTGCATATGTTTACTGTAATTTGATTTGTATAGATATTGGAAAATTGGTTCTATTAATTTCTCATACTGCAGTCCTCCTCAAAAGGATCGGTATATACAGTGAACTCTTCTCATCACAAAACAAAGTTTACCAGATGCACACAACAGTTCGAGCTTCTACTCTGAGGTCTGTGCACAGAAAGGTTATGTAAAACTTTACGATTTACGTGATTCACTTAGAAGTTCAACTGTAGAACCAACTGGGTTCACCTCTAGGAGCCTACCTTTGGCTGGAGGCCTCAGATGCTAATCGCGGACAGTTAACTTGAAGGATGAGCGATGATTATTTGTAGAGATGATCCAACAACATTTTTCCCCTCACAATAGTGATTGCAATATCTGGACTTCGGAGGACACAGAGGTCCGATCCAATTAATTTGAAAGAACATCAAACTTAAATAACATATTTTAACAGCTGTATGCTACTAACTAACTTCCATGTGATGCTTCTTCAAACGCTTTTTGGCAACACTGATGCCACCTCTCAAAACACGGTGCACGTCGCCATTGTACTTGTCGGACTTTCCAGCATGGAATATTACAAAATGGCTGATAGCTATTAGCGAGCTAGTTGTGACTAATGCTACGCTACCAGAAATCACATCTTAAGAATCTAGTGAAATTCTATGTGGTGTCATAAGGGGGCTGTTCTAGTTTGAGTCTGTCATATGTGTCGTGTGTTGGAGTTTCAGAGTAAAACCTCTGAAGCCATGTTGACTATTGCTGTCTGTTGTGTGAATGCTGTTATATACTCACCAGCATGTAAAAGCATACACTTTGAACAAATTTACAAGTGGGTGTAGCAATCTGTCTCTCTCCCCCTGTGTCTACCACACACACACACACACACACACACACACACACACACACACACACACACACACACACACTCACACTCACACTCCCTGCTCGTTCCTGTCTGTGGTGTAAACGCAGCAGTTGGTAGGCACACCGGGTCAAATGGACGCACTCCATCGCAGCTAACTGAAGCTGGTTGTTTGTGTGTGTGAGAGTATGTTTGTGGATACTGTCTGCAGTGGTCAAGCACATGCGGGGCAGTCCAGCAGGTTTTCCAGACAGTCAGTCACTGTTTGGACTGTGGTCTGCTGCAGCTGGACATCTGCTGGAGAGGAAAGGAAGAAGAAGGAAAAAAAAGTTACACAAACAACTAGATTTACAGTAGGCCGAGGTGAAATAAACACAACAAAAAAGATTTTGATGGTTGGGACTGTACTTGCTCAGTTCGAGGGTAGCAAGGAGTGTGACCACCACGCAAAGTATGCAAGCTACCATGTGAAACCCAATACTGAACAACTATTTAGATGTGGAGCTGAGGTGGAAAAACACGGGGCCTTTTAGTTTGGTCAGAGGAGGTTGTCAAATTTGAGGAGGGCTTAAAGGACATGTTGGCTGACCAAGTTGGTCTAACCAGCACGTTAAGTGTTTCTGGGGAGCGAGCATTAGTTTAACACGCTGTGCTGGTGTTTGTTCATGCTTTGACCCATGTTTTTCATGTGTGATTCTGCATGTTAAGCAGTGATTATGTAAGTTATGTGTAAGCCCTGGGTATATATACATGATAAACAGGTAAAACTTCATCATCATTAATGATCATGAATAGTTTTTTGAAAAACACTTTTTGTCATATTTGTTGGAATCCCCCTTCACATTTTAGTCGCCATCAATAAATAAAGTCCTCATTTCATAGTTGGTCAAATTTATGCTGGCGTACCTGTCTTTCACAAAACGTCCTGCCTACACACACCCTGCCTGTGCTCTGACTGTGCATGACAGGACTCTTCAGCTGGAGAGACAAACACAGCTGAAACACAGACAATGGTCCGAAGTTAGGGAGCAGGTCACAGAAAAGTCGGCTTCTAGCAGGTGTCAGTCATTGCATGTTCATGATGGGATGTATCGATTGCATATTTTCAAAGTGAAGCCTGCTCGTAGCTTTTCCAGGATTACCAACTCCAGCTGTAAGCGGCTTTCAGACACACACTGAACTCTGGATATGCTCCTGAAATTATCCAGAGGCGCTGTATGTGAGAGTGCAAACGTCAGAGTCAGTTGCCCCAGACAATAAGTGAGCCCATGTGATGAAATAGCAGGATAGGATTCGCTGTGAGTGAGTGGATGCGTTGATGACATTTTAAATTGAGAAAATACAAATATTGTAAGATAAAAAAGAGGTGCCATACACGTAGAAGACACCAAAGAAGATGACAACATGGAAAGACGAGATTCGAGAGCTTTTAATGACACCGGTGTTGATGTGCTGTCAACAAAAGAATTTGTACGTCTTGTCCTGCATCCTGCAGACTCTACCTAGATGTCACTCCTCGCCTGAATGCTCCGGAGATTTTCCTTTTGTGAACATGTCGCACAATTTCCCGCTGTGCTCTTCAGATGTGAAAGGCAAACTCCAGAGAAAGTCTGTACCCAATTGTCTGGTCATTTTCCAGAGTTCATGTCTGAAAACAACGACATCTACATTCATTGATAACATGTGTCTTTCTTTACTTGAGTGTTAAAAATCAACATAACATGAAAATCATCTCCCGAGTGTCCTGGTGGTTAAAAAACATGTTTTCTTTTTAAACAATGTACAGTTATATTTTTCTTGTGAAGTAACAAGTGTGGTTTAACATGAAAAGTCTGCAGGTGTGGTGCAGATACTTCACTGAAAAGCCAGTTTTCTGGATTTTCTTTGGGCCCTGTCCATACTACGTCACTATAAAACCACTAAGCCTCGAACAGTTACTCTTAAACTGTTTACTGTGTAATTAAAAGTTGCCAGCTGCACTCTGTCCCGTCAAATTCGAGTGAAAGTGTGTGGCTGGACATTTTGAATGCATACTTTGATCCTCTCTGCCTCATCTATGGCTGCGTGAGATTAGGGGATGAGTGAGTGAAGATGAGTGGTGGATGTTGAATATCGCAGCTTTAAATCGGTTGTAAAATGCATAAAACATATAAATTCTTATATTATTCTCATTTGTCTTTTATTTATCGTGCTGGACTTCATTGAGTTGTCTCTTACCTAGTGTTCTTATGCTGTTTGTGTGTGTCATGTGTTGGTATATATAGCCCTATAGAAGTATGTGTGAGAGACTTGCCTGAATGGGGGGAGGGGAGATCAACCTTAAGAAGTCAGCATAGAGAGAGGGAGAGAGAGAGAGGAATGCAGGCAGCTGGTTTGTGTCTGTCAGTGCCACACAGAGAGCCTACAGTACTGGACTACTCACACACACACACACGCACACATGCACACTCTCACACTCTCACACACACACACACACACACAGCGCAGCGATGAAAGAATGATTTATTTGGACCAACAGAGTGTGTGTTCGGTCCAGTGGCAGGCGGCAGGAAGCTCACTGGCCGATGTCTCAACTACTCAGAGGAAAAACTGTGTGAGAGTAAAAATCAGTGCAGCACGTCACAAAAAACTGTTTGATGCAACAGACATGAAATGCAGTCATATCAAACAGAGTCGGGAGGGTGCATGGGGCCTTGTCTTATTTATGTCACTGACACGCATCAGTGGACTGCTCAGCATTCTCAAACTATTTATTTTTAATATATCAGTATACACTTTTCAATGGTTCATTGTCTGTACTTAAGTGCATTGCATGGATTTAAAGTTAACCAATGACCTTTTTTTAGTGAGACCGTGTTAAAGAGGCATTGATTCAACTTTGTGATAATTTTGGTGGATTTTGTGGAATTGTTTCTGTTATTTAGCCTCCTCTTGTTGATTTGGTAGGGGTGGACCAACAGCATTGGTTTTATTCAGGTGATCCTAATAAACTGACTATTGAGTGAATACTGTTGGTATGAGTAATAGTATTAGACAGAATATATTTCACAATGTAAAACATTACATGCAACCGTCATTTCACCTGATACCAACTGTGGCGCTCTCTCACCTCACTGTCTTGCCAAATTAGCATGTTCACACGGGTGTCACGGAGCCAAATAGAACCTGTGCCTACTTTAGTCATTTGACCCGGGATTCAATACATTTCCATTGCAGTGGTAGTGGGGGCTTTTTGACCAGTGGCTTCAAAAATCAGCATAATTCTGCTGAAAAATGAACAAACAAATGAACAAGGAAAACATAACATCCCTCTACCTCCCTTAATAACGTCCTAATTAACATGAATCACATGACACGAAGATACATGGTGAAGAAGTAGCAGCACAATGTGAGATGCGTAAGTGAGCTCAGTGCAGGTCTCAAATGTTGAGGAGCAGTAGCCTGCAGGTCTGAGCTCTGAAACTGATACTGTCAGCCAGATGGAAGAAAACAGTTTGTGCGCTGGGTGGCGAGATCATCATGCGGTCCTTCCACACAGACGACGTGTGTGGTGAGTGTTCTCAATGGCAGGAAGCTCTCTGCCAACGATCTACTCTGCTGTTCTCACTGATCTCCGGAGAGACCTGCGGTCGTGAGCACAGAGCTGCCAAACCAGAGATGCAACCAGTCAGATGTTCTCGATTAGTGTGTCTACAATAGTTCGGGAGGAAAGCCTGGTCCTGGCCAAACTTCTTCAGCCTCCTGAGAAAGGTGGATAGTTTGAGTGTGTGCGTGAACAGGTCAGCCAGTAATGAACACTGAGCACCAAGGTACTTGGAACTGCTGACCCTCCCAGCAGGGACGTGGTCGCCTCCTGCAGCTTCCTATAACCTGCCATCATAGGTCGAAGGCTTTTGTCATCACACCCACTCACTAGGTTTTCAACAACAGTCGGGCTCCAAGTCACTCACCAACAGTGAGGAGGTCAGGGTGGGGGAGGTGGGGTTACCAGTTCTCACCATCCAACGCCTTTTCATCACGAAGCCAAGGAAGCTGCTGCAGAGGGAGGTGTCAAGTCTCAGCCCAGCGCTCCCAGTGTAGACTCAACTAAATTTAAACTATGCATTCATTGCCTCTGCCAAGGATGTTTTCTCTTCTGTCCATTTGTTAGTTTGTTGTTTGGTTGGTTGGTTGGCTTGTGTGCAGGATTATACTCAAATACTAACTTCTATGAAACTTAGTGTTAGGATGGGACATGTGGAATCTCTCCAAAAGTGAAGCCAAAGTGTCTCAATCACCTTCTAGTTGCTCGGTGCAGTACACGTCGTACTGCCTCCTCCATGTCAGTGAATGGGACAGGGATCAAACTAACTATACCTCAAATACCTCAATTTTTTTTTTTTTACATTTCACCAATTTCACCAGACATTTTCAGGGGAGTGGACTTAGTGTGACCTGGTATAGCTTGATTCATTTGAACAGATACATGTACTTTAGTCATTCAAATCTTGGAACAGGGTCGCTGTTACATGCTGATGAGTCTCTAAACATCTGCCAGTTTATATTCTCAAAACAGTCACCACTCAACATTGGACAGTCATGAAGAATTGGTTTGACCTGTTTGAGTCCTTCTTTGTGGGCTCGGAGCAGCAGAATGGAGATAGGATCTGCATTCTCAGAGGCCAGGAGGGGAAGGGTTGTATAGCAGTGACCCAGCGTGCATTCACCTCCGGTAGGTATGTTAAAGAAGCCGGGCCCGCTGAAACTGAAAGCTGACTTAACATGGGCATTCTAAACGCTACTGATACTATCATACAGTTCATGCATGGCGTTGCTTTGTCTGCTTGTGGAGGAATAGAGTTACAGAAATAGAGCTGAACTCTTGGGGGAGGTAGAAGAGTGTTGTCTTTCAAGTTATGAGCTATTGAAAACTGGTTGTTTGAACAGCAGAGTTATGCACGTCATGTTGGAAATTAATCCGAGTGCTTAATTGTCTAAGGAGTAAGTCTTACTCAGAAACACACTCTTTCCTGTGTTCTGCATAGAGGTATGAATAGATGAGAGTGTGTTCTGTTGAAGATCAGTTGGAATAGACTAAAGCAATATTAAGACATGCATAAAACTCACAAGCAGTTTGAGAACATCATCGGAAACTTATCGTGAAATGAATCTGCAAGTAACCACAGCAATAATGCTGAAGCTGACTAATAGAGTGGTTTTAACAGACTGAGTTAGGCAACACAGTAAATCTCTGATCTCTGTCATTTTCTTGACATCACACAATAGACCTTAATTTCCCTTCCCCCACATCACACACACACACGCACACAAAGTCTTGGGAGTCATGTGCTAATTGATGCAAACTAGTGGAGGAGGTGAGGCAACAATGGCTGCCCCCGCCAAGCTTCACACAGAGCTTTTCTGCCTGCGTGGTTCGTATTCAGTGAACTCTACATGTTCCGAACGTGTGCTTCAGGTCAAGAGAAGAAAAAGAGATCGAAGTCAGGAAAACAGATGAGGAGAAGGAGAAAAAAAAGAAAAGCATACGAGCAGAAGGAGGAGGAAAGAAAAGTGGAGAAGGAAGAGGATTAGGAGGAGGGGGAGGCCCCCTGGGGTCTCAGGTCAGACACACAGCTGTGGTCATCACCTTTCACTGCAGGGGACTCCCTCCCTCCCCCCCCCCCCCCCCCCCCCCCCCCCCCCCCCCTCTCTCTCTCTCTCTCTCACACACACTTCACTGTGATCATCGCTCTCTGTAGGAGCTTGACCTGAGCCAGATGGTCACTGCTCTCTTTTTTTTACGACTCTGTCATGTCCACACTAAGCCAGCGTTTTTCACACCTAAGAAATACTGCTCTTCAAATACACTCTCCTAGAGTGGATACGTTTCAAAACACCGAGCTTGCATTGTGGTGTGAATGAGGGAAACAATGCCAAATCAATTATGTATCAATAACATGCCTTTACAGGGAGTTGTGTATTAAGTAAGGCAATTTTCTGTTGCCTCAAACTCTTTGTGATTGTTCATTCTGAATCCTGTAGTGTCAGACAGGGATTTTATCATTACCCTCTTTTTACACTTTATACTGTTAAAAAAAAAAGTCTCGGTGGTGGAGCATTTCCAAAAAACAGAATAGGCAATGAAAAGAAGCAACAGCCATTCAGTTTGAAGCATTAACCACTGATCTTGAACTACTAAAAGCTCACATGTGCAAAAACTATGATCCCTTTTAAGCTGTATCCTCAGTATATTCTATTTTACATTCATATTGTAATGAAGTGATTTGACTTTTTAAAAGTTTCTGCACCTATTCTTATCATCAATCTCATCAGGATTCATCAGGCTCTTTCTCACGGTGGCTGACGCTGTCTCCCTCTGCTGTATCCCTGCCTGTCCCTCAACTTCCCCGGTTTCAGAACAAGACACTGAACCCTTTATGTTAACCCTCATTGTAAACCTGTCATGGGCAACTGCTTGAATTGTGTGAAGGAAAGTAATGTGAAACCCAAATACCCAAATGCAATATCAGATCCATGCACTGTAGTTTTACGCACACGCAAAAACGTCCCCTGTAAATGTATAGGAGCCTGTGATATTTAGTGTGTGGTTTATACTTTTACTTTCCACAAGTTGCATCTGAATGGTGTTGGATGTGCACATGTATATGTAATGCTGCTTTGTGCAAGTGGTCAATGGAGTCCTCCATGGTTCACTGTATGTTAACATTTAAGATTTTATACTTTTATTGCTGTATGTGTATTGTACATGTATTTTCGCACATTGATGGACGTCAGCCATGTGACATTATGTTATGTTTACATAATTCTACCATGGTTATAGTATAATTTTGGTGAGTCAAGCTTGATTTAGTGTTACAACTTGTATTTTACAGTTCATTTGTTTTGGCAAAACCATATCTGTGATTTGAACAGTTGCATGTTCAGATCAGTCACGGCTAAATTAATTAGTTCTTCTGTGTCTCTGAAGTATAATACGTGTAGTTTTTCACAAGGTCAAACTTACATCCAAGGGAGCTCCCTTTGTATGCTATTGTGTTTGTGTGTGTGTGTGTGTGCGTGCGTGCGTGCGTGTGAAAAGATCAAACCAAATTACACAGTACCTAAAATATTTTTTATCAAGCTTTAGACATGTGTTTCCAATGTTCTTTAAATACACTCCCCGCACGCATGGACACACTCTTCTGCCAGATAGTTGAAATCAAACCCCTCCCTTGTTGTTGTCTGGGAGACAAAGTTCAATTTTTCTGCTTTTGGCATCAGACTGCACATGATTTAAGAAATGGAAAAACTGGTCAAATCAAAACAGTAATTGCCAAAGCGACTATCAATGCAATGATTAAGTTGGATGGTTCACATTCATTTTTAGAAGAGTCAGCTTTCAAGAACACACTGAGCGCAAAATAAGGTTTTCGTTTTTGTAATTGGAAATTATTGTTATTATTTTTTGTCATTTGTAGGAATGTGTAGGGCCCTCACTACAAAAGTCAGGAAAACAGGTAGGATTTTAGATCTAAAAAGTCTAGCAGATAATGTAAAATAAGTAACTTTAGAATACAATAACTTTTAGAAAACCATTCCCAACATTTACAAGTCAATTACTCAAAAGTACCTCCAATATTACCAGTATTTTACTCACAAGATCTCACAAGCTCAAACTCTTTATTGGTACCAGATGCTGGGTCAATTACAGGAGAGAGAAAAAACTGTTGAAGTAATGTGCTTTTGAAGTAAAACATTGTTAGTGAATGTGTAAAAAAGCTGTCTCTGAATGTATCCAAGGATTTGCAGAAACAAGTGTATTGAATCTAAAGATTTGCACGAATCGTGAACTGATATTTTCTTCCCCAGTTGCAAACATAGCTCTGTGTGTGTGTTACTCCTCACAACACTGTGGTCAATCCAACCAGCCTCTTAGCCTGGCTGTGTCTCTGTGGCCTGGCTACAACCTCGTATGGTTTTACACACACACACACACACACACACACACACACTGCAGTCTTGTAAACCCAGGTTCTGTTGTTTCCAGCAGCAGCAGATCTTTATAAGGGCATGGACAGGGGAATACTGGCAGCTCAGGTCACGACATGGGGTTACCAAGTGAGTATGCGTGAGTAAGTGTAGGATATATGTGTGATTTTGATTGAACTGCATCCAACATTATGCTTGTAAGAACAGCTTGAACTTGGTTTGCTGCATGATCATTTAGCCCCTATTCGTATTTAAAGGACTACACCAGACTGTTCCATATTTAAACCGCTTCACTACTAACGTTATATGTTGCCTTACTCTTTTTAAAGACCTGACATCTGTTCTACACCAGTGGTTCTCAAATCTTTGCACTTCAAGGACCCCTAAATTTATACAAACTAGACTGCGGACCCTTTGACAAGATTTTAGTTTTTAGGTGTTTTAGTACAGGAAGTTTGACACATTCAGGAACATACATTCTCTCAAACTGCTTTCGGACATGCACTGAGCCCCGGACAGAGTTTCTCCAGCCAGACCCTTGTTCAAAACTCTGCAGAATACCCAGATAAGCCTGTGTGAGAAAACAGCAGGAGATTATCTGCAGGATTCACAGCAGATGAATTGATTGACATTTCTGACAAATGCAAAAATGAAAAACATAAATAATACAAATATCCATGGATGAAAAAGAGGTGCCATACATGTAGAAGATACCAACTAAGATGTCAAGAGCTTTTGGTGATAAGGGCAGACCCCAGTGTCGATGTGTTGTAAACAAAAACACATGATCTCCACAGCAGAATTAATACATTACATCCCGTCTCTTTCTGCTGCATCAGACCCGCGCCTGGAATCCTATGGAGATTTCTTTGTTGTTGTGAACGTGGCTGAATGGTGAATCTCCTGCTTCATTATTCATGTGTCAGAGGAAAACTGGAGAAAGTTTGGACATACTCAAATGGACATTCTCCGAAGTTTATGTCTGAAAACGGCTTCAGTGTGTTACTTTTTATTTGAATTTTTTTCTCCTCTCTGCCGGGAACTCCCTAGAACCCCAGAAGGACCCCAGACTCCACGTTGAGAACCCCTGGTCTTCACAGTTTGAGACTAATTGAGATTTCAACTTGTTTAAGAAATCAGACATCTGACAGTGATCTGTTAATAAAAATATTTTGAATGTAACATGATGATTTTGGCGCCTATGTTTGATTGTGGCTGTTTTTCATGATGCAAAAAAACACTTATTCATGGAATTCCAAAATGTTACTATAGTCACTAAACTGTACTGTAAAGCGCTTTGAGTGATCATCAAGACTAGAAAAGAAATCCAATATGATCCTGATGGTTTGAACATATGCAAACATAACATCATGTGTCTTGTAAGAGGAACTGACCTTTATGACACTGACATTTGTTTGTGTGATGAAAACTGTTATATATTAGATGAGCAAAGAAAAGGAGCACACACTCGAAAAAGCCACTGCCAGCAGCTGGGATCCTTTAATGTCTCATGTTCAGCTCCAAGAAGGCAAAAAAATATTAGACTCTCGGCGTTCCCAGCCCCCCCCCCCCCCCCGACCCCCCCTTTTCTCTTTTCTTTTCCTGTTTTACTGCAGGCTGTAAAAGTTGGAGCCAAAATCTGCTGGACACTTTTATATAGAAAACACTAAAACGGCAAACAAGAGCTGATCACGAACATGGGTGAAAGGAAAGGAAGGGAATGGAAAAAAGGAAAGGAAAGGTTGTTTTATGTGTCTGTATTCCCTTGCCCCCTACCCGAACCTTAACCATCACAACGAAATGCTTAAAACTTAATTCTTACCCTAAATCTAAGCCTTAACCCTCAAACAGCACCTTGAAAAAGTGAGGAGAGGCCGAAATGTCCTCACTTCCAAAGTGTTGTCACTCCTCGAAGGGAAAGTTCCCCCAAAACTGAACATTCACTCATTATCCGCAAAACACTTTTGGAGTTTCAGGGGTAAACAGCGTTTTAGCCAAATCAATTGTGACCACTTCTCCCAATGGAAAAAAACAACAGAAAAAAACACAACATGCCTCCAAACTGCTCCTGTGGTGTCATTCAAGAATCGTTCACCATTTACTTCAATCGTATTGGATTTGGGTGCAACACTGTTTACCCCTGACACTCAAAAAGACCTTTTCGGACTCAAACATTTCACCCACCCCTCCATCCAGATAATGAGTGAATTTTCAGTTTTCATAGACCCTTTAAGGTCAATGCTCAAACTGGTCCTCACAATGATACAACTACAAGTAAAAAAGATGTACGATTAATGATTATTATAAACACACACATAGATGTTGATACAGGATTAAATCACACTAAAAGGGTGTGTAGAGCATCACTATCTGAAGGTTATACTCCACTAACCCTCAGGTATGCTGTTCTTCCAGTGTATTTCCCCGATGTGTGGATTAATAAAGTTCTATCTATCTCCAGTGATTGGCTCATTGAGCCGCAAGGCGTCACATCCGGGAAAGAATGTCTCTTCCTCTCTTAATAGTGACTGCAAACTAAAAAAGTGTCTGTTTAATTAAATTAGACCTCATAAAGACAACCATATTTTATACCACATCTGAAGAGCAGCTCTGAGTGAGACCTCTGCTGGTTAAACACACACCTGTGGAACCCAAGCCCACACATACACATACACACACAACAGGCTACATTAACCTTGCTGTAATAACACCCTTCGTGGAAGTAGGCTAAACAAACCTGTAATAAAGATATACAGTTATCTCCTCGCTGTAATTTTAACACATACATCACTGTGGCCTTAAAGGCACTAAAAGTTAAGTAGTAGGGATACTTTTAAATATAATGCAATTTAACTTCATACAGTGCAGTAAACAGAAACATTTATTAAGTCCAATATTTGGTCTGACAACCATTTGCCTTTAAAACAGCTCTAGCTCCTGTATGAACACTTGTGCACAGCTTGAAAGCATCTCGTCAAGTTTTTTGACACAGGCATCTTGGACAACTGCTTCCTCTGTGGATTTAGTCCATCTCGGCGTCTTCTGTCGCTTCCTGTAATCTCTGACTGCCTCCTTGAAGTTGTGATCGACGCTCTGTGGAGGCCACACCAGCTGTTGCAGGACCATGTGCCTCTCGTCTCTGAAGAAGTTTTTTTTTTCCCTGCTCGTTTTCCTGCTGCAGAATGAATTCAGGCCTGATCAGACCCCTCCCTGAAGACAGTGTCTGAGGATGGATGAGACTCTAAACATCAACAATGCAAGTTTCATTTGTCATATGTAAGCTAGTGCAGGGTCAACAGTACAATGAAACGTTTTGAAGAAGACGGACAGGTCAGCTCAGTAATGCAATAAGAGCAATGTCATAGAGAATATAAAGCAAGAATAATAGAGGAGACAATTTAAACAAATAAATTAAAAGAGTTTAATATCAATAAAATCGAATACGACGCTATATACATTCATTACAGGATGCAATAGATAGATAGATAGATAGGTAGGTAGATAGATAGATAGATAGATAGATAGATAGATAGATAGATAGGTAGATAGATAGATAGATAGATAGATAGATAGATAGATAGATAGGTAGGTAGATAGATAGATAGATAGATAGATAGATAGATAGATAGATAGATAGATAGATAGATAGATAGGTAGATAGATAGATAGATAGATAGATAGATAGATAGATAGGTAGGTAGATAGATAGATAGATAGGTAGGTAGATAGATAGATAGATTATTGTTCCTGAGGGACATTTATTGTAGGAAAGTGTAAAATACAAGTGATAAGTGTATACTGTATAAGTATATGTATAAATAAGTCATTGCATTGTATTCATTGGTGAGTAAACAGTGCAAACAAGCAGGTACCAGTGTTTAAAATGGTGTTTTTGTGCTACAAAAATAAGAAATTCTGGTTTTATGTGAATAATAATAATAATAATACAAAATTCCTCCTGCACTGGGATATTCCTCAGAGTGAGACCTCCCTCCTTAACACCACCGCCTCTCTTGCCGGAGCTCCGTGGCAGCGGGCAACAGGTGTGGCAGCGCCGCAGCAGTTTGTCCCTGCGCGGATTCCGTCACACAGCTTCACAACAAACACAACTGTCACGCTCAACTTCTGCTCTTTCTGCGCAGCCCTGATTTGAACCACATCAAACACGTCGCAGCACCGGGTTGTCTGCAGGGACGCGCAGTTATCCCGCACGCATTCGGCGCCGCCTGCATCTCGCACGTCTTCTTCCAGAGTTCACCGCGGGCACGTCGGTAAGTTTAGTTAGCGTCTTGAGTTAGCGTTAGCATGGAGCTAGTTCGATGCTCGGTGTGTTAGCTTATTAGCTCTACCCTCGAAATGCAGCGACGACACTGGACTTTTATTTTTTTAGCAGGAGGTTCAAAAAAAAAAGTGCCGCGTGGGAAAATATAACAACACCGACAGCTGGATATTGAAGTTATGTCGTTTCTCTCGGTGGCCCGAACACGTCTGTTGTTTCTAATCTGCCAGCTCAGTTCTGAAAGGCTTTATTTACTGTGCTCAAACACATCAATAGTCGCAGCGTTGACACAATCTGTGAACGGGGAAACAAAAAAAAGCCCCCTGGAGCGATTATGTTGAGATCTCTGTGTTCGTGTGACGTGCTTTCCCACAGACACGGGAATAGATCAGTGTTATTACTGTATATGCGGTCAAGCTTTTTACATAGCGTGTGCACGTCGCGATTGCAAAACTCTTTGAGTTGTTGGGACTTGTCAGCAGTGGTGTTATATATATATATATATATAATTAGTTTTCAGTTAAGACAGAAAGAAACCACTCCCCTGTAGGCACATTAGAAACTAATCATTTAGTGTTTGGCAATATGGCTGAAATTAATATTGTAATTGTGACAGTTCTGTACAGTTTGTGGTAGGTCTGGGTTCTTGTGGGTGAAGTCGTGGTTTCTGAACACAGTGATGAAGATGGCACACAGAAAAAGCTCAAAAGGGAACATTGAGTTAAGCTTTGGTTTCCCAAAATTAAGTGTAAGCAGGTTTTGCCTGGATGGCTGAATATCAATTTGATGATGACGATGCTTTGCAAAACAGTCTGAACTATAGTTAACATATATATTTTTTTAATAATTTAAATCAGGATCAGATTTATTCCCAGAAGGTGGGGAAATTAGGGCCAACGATTATGCAGCAAGTAGTGTAAGGAAAAAGACAAATACAATACAATGCAAACATGGTGAAGAACATTACTCTGATCCTGACCCAGAGGAGAACCAACTTACATAATAAATTCCTGTCTTTATTGTACATGTCAGTCTTTATGTCAAGTTAGGTAATGAAGTGACTACTTCCTCGTATGTCTTGTCAACTAGGCAAGCACCCGAGGCCAGATGAACCACAGAGGCATCAATAGCAGAACAGAGGATTCACTTGTTTCCTCCAAACGGATGTGTTCTCAGTGAAAAGACGACGCAGAGCTTTGATAGAAATGCTAGTAAAGATGTCATCAATGTCCAGTGGAATGGAGCATCTAAAGTGATGGAGAACAGAGAGGAGAGGTAAATATGACACACACAGTCTTGTTCCTCTCCTGTTTATGTATATGTTAAGTGCATTTCAAGATACATTATCTGGCTGCACTAAAATTTAATTTTGGCATGTGTAGTTCTCCTCCCTCAACACATAACTTCTTGTCAGGACCTGCAGATGTGAACATGCACTTACTGGTTGATCGGCATATTAAATGGAATTCAATCCAACTTTCAAAGAACTCATACCACAATCTGGCTGTGATTCACAGACAGTGGCATACATTTTGTGCAAAGGATAAATAAATAAACAACAATGGATTTAACTTCGAGGAAATCTTGCTGTTAACGGGAGAGAATCATGATCTCAATTCTAAGGATGAATTGTGAAACTCTGCTGGAAAGAGTTTTTGCACAGAATGATCTAATATGAGACTGATACATTTGTTGTGTGTTATTACAGGCCTGCATATGAGCAGGTCTCCACACCTCCAGAGCGAGGACTTCTCCACATCTGGCAGTCAGCAGGGCCCAGTGAGGAGCTCTGTCTAGGGAGAGTGCTGCTTTCCAGGCCTGTCCTGCAGGTCACCCTGGGAGAACACCATGGACTCCTGCTGACACAGGGTGAGTGAGTGATTGTGCTGAAGTGTAAGCTGGTAAATTCAGAGCTTTCACGTGAGGGCTCACATCATCATATTATGGATACAAATTCTCATATCTAGATATGTTTTTTCATGGTTCTCATTTCTAAATGCATTAAAAACATGAGCACATTGAGATTTTGAATAATGTCTAGTGGGGTCGTCTAAAGTGGTGAATGTAAATTGCATGCTTAAACAGGTGACAAATTATTTTGTAAATGTCATAACACGGTGACAATAAGATAAGTAATATTGTTGTTATCCTCCAGGCAGTCAGGTGTATTCTTTCGGGGAGCTGCTATGGAGGGGTCTGAGCATCCCATTGTCTGCTCCGGTGCTGGAGGAGTCCCTGCTGGGGAAGTCGGTGGTGCGTGTGGCAGCCGGCGGCTTCCACTGTGGAGCGCTGAGTGAGCAGGGCAATGTGTACATGTGGGGGGAGAACACTGCAGGACAGTGTGGCCTGACTGAGAAGGGCACTGTCACAAACATCACAGGTTGGTTAACACATTCCCAGCTAAAACCCGACCGATACCAATATTGGGGAGGAAAAGATTTCCAATACAATATATTGGCCTATATATATATTTGTCAATGAAGTTTTCACTATCAAACCCTTATGACAAAGAAGAGTAATTAGGGCTTGACATTTTACAGTTAAACGATACATTTAATTATGGTTATCTATAGATAAAATGAAAGCACAAATAAAACAAAATGTATAGACCTTTAGAAAAAAGAACATACATTTTAATAATATCAAATGTTATCAAATGCGCATCTTTTCTGCATTGTTTATTATGTAAAATAAAACTTTTCAAATGCCGATACAGATATGTGTGAAAGGCCTGGCTCTAATCCTAACATCTCACATATCCTAATGCTGTATTAAGAGTTTGTGATGCCTACTAGCAATATATTGTGTCGTATTCGATCTTGTCAAAAATATGAATGTGTGTCAGGGCAACATAAATAGATTATACAAAGATCATAAACAGGTTTCTATAGTTTTGGTGTAAATTCCCTTGAAGTTGCATTGAGACGCTGAATGTGTATGTGTGTGATGATCATGCCTTGTGGTAGTTTCAGAGCCATGCCTGGTCAGTGTCGTGGACAGTGAGGTCGTTCCTCCAGCGGTGGTTCGGGTCATGGATCTGGCCTGTGGACGGGAGCACAGCCTGGCTCTGTCGTCCCAGAATGAGTTGTGGGCCTGGGGCAGTGGCTGCCAACTCGGCCTGGTAACAAACAACTTCCCTGTGTGGAGACCACAGAAGGTAAGTTTGTGTAAGGTTAGTGAATTTCAGGAGCCTGGTCGGATGTCAAAAAGTCAGAATATGAAGCATTTACTCAACCCTATAATGCAAATTGAATAAATACTGTTTTATTTAGTTTATTTTATTTTTATTGGTGAGTATTTACCATTTGTTTAACTGAGCATACACGCTGTCAACTCTTCTAAAACTCAGTGTACCGTTTGATGAGGACTTGATGTTTTTGTTGAGCTGTGTGCATGTGAGCATTTGAAAATACCTTTTAACCTAATTATCCAAATCTATATTATTATCTGTGTTCCAGGTGGAGCACTTGGCTGGCAGACATGTAATTCAGGTACTTGGTCTCCGTGATGTCTTCACTGATACGTTTAATATACAATAACTATGTTCCACTTCCAGAAACACCAGCTCTGTTATATTCGTGCAGGTGGCTTGTGGTGCCTACCACAGCCTGGCCCTGGTTCGCAGTTTACTTCCTCAGAACAACAATACCCAGAGGCCCCCTGAGAAGAAGGAGCGGGGCCAGTCACCTCACAGCTCAGTGACAGAGAAGGAGGAATCGTTAACAGCTGATGATGCTCACTACTGTCCGCTGGGGGTGGAGCTGTCTGAAGTTTTGATAGGGGAGGTAAATATACTCCGAGAGGAGGAAATCAAACAAATCTTGTGATCAGTAAATACATTCAAAATGGATATGATAAAAATATTGTAGAAAATAGTGCAGGAATTCTCACTACAAGTTAAATCTAGCCTCAACAACAAGGAAGGAATACGATCACATCATCTAGAGGCTGCAAAATAATTGTTGTTTTTGTGATCTGGTATCATGGGATCTTTGATGGGATTTTACCCTACATCATACTGTTTCTGTCTGCTCGTGTCTATATGCTTGTAAATGGTTCATTTGTTAAAGCAGCGGTTGTTGCCCCTGTCTGCTTTGCATTCACAGACCACTCCCAGGAGAAGAGGTCCCAGACGACGGCTCCATCCTGTGGGGAGGTCAGCTGGCAGCAGCCCTGGCTCTGGAGCTGGCTCATTCCCATATTCTGGAGATGGAAAATCCAGCACTGCACAGTACAGTATTATATAACTTATGAGTTTCTCTCTTTTATCCCTGTTTTTACGTCTTAGACCTTTGCTTTTAATATTTTTCTCTTTCTGTTGTTTCTCTGTTTTTGGTCTCCCTGCATTACAAAACTTCAGGAAGTTACCGGAGTTAGACAGACACGCTGATCATCTAACTCAGACTGACGGCTGCCCCGTGTCCCACCCTTTGCCTTGCTGGGGGGCCAATAAGAACTCAGCTTTTCCTGATGAGATGGAGCTCCAGAACATCCTGCAGAAACTCTCTGGTCACTCATTAGAGACGCAGCCCATCACCGGTCCGGGAGATACTGACTCACTGAGCAGTCACACGTCAGGTTTGTTATGTATCTGTTTGTTTGAGGCTTTGTTCATTACTTTGTTCTGACATGAGATCATTTATTCTTTCATTTATCTCTTTATCCTCTTCTATTGATTCACAAGTTTCATTATTCATCTGTCACTATTTGCTTGCTTGTTTGTCTCTTTTTGCTCCATCTCGTGCACTTTCTAATTCTTCATTTATTTATTCTGTAATTGTTTGTTTTGTACCTTGACATGTATGACTTTGTCCCTCTGTCCCTCCACCTTTCTCTCCAGATGACAGCTGTGTTTCCTCAACTCCCTCCACAGATCTTCTCATTTCCAGGTACAACGACGAATCGCCAATTAAAAGTCAAACCACCAAGTATGATTTCACTGAATACACGGTCAATCTTTATAGTTATTATTTTTATAAGAAAATACATTGCAAAGGTATCATTTGAGCAATTTAGATAGGTTTTAATTAAAGTATATACCATTTACATGACTTGAAGTTATAACTCAAAGCTACTAAAACAACAGGATCCTCATCTACCTTCTTCTGATTCCGTGTCATTTCTCTGTCAAAATACTCTGCACACAATGAAATCTGTTCAAGTGAATGAGACAATGCTGGAATGTTAAGCCATTCAGATACACACCCTGAATATTTGTGCTCTGATTCTGACCTGTTCCCGCTCTCACCTCCAGTGTATTATCAGCCTGATCTTCTCCCCGACAGTAACAGTGGAGTGTCTGGGCTGTACTCCTCCTCCCCTGTGTGTTTGGAAGAAGTTCGGGTCTGTCTAGAGGCGGAGAAGAAGGGGCTGCAGGGGCAGAAGAGCTCCAGTCTTACAAATATACATCAGAAGGGGAAAACGGCAGGAAACAGGAGATGCTCACTGCCTGGAACACCCACCCATGGTAGGAATGGTAGGGTGTGAACAACTTGACTCTAGGTTTTGGAAATATTATTCACTGTCAAGAGTCAGAAAGGAAGGTTGATACCCTAATCTCTAAGTATGAAACAGGAAAGTTAGCTCAGAATATAGACTGGAAGAAGCTGTTCACCAAGAAATATGTTACATGTGTAAAACATGCTAGTTGGTAAGCAAATTAAAATACTTAAACCTACTTAAAAGATGCTGATATGAGTATTTGTTTGAGCCAAGCTAAGCTAACTCCTAGCACTAGGTTCATATTCCGTGCACAGATCGGCAAGAGGATCTTATCATCAGCAAGAAAGCAAACGTATCCTCATTGAAGTTGAGGCTGCAGCAACAGTCACATCTGCCACAACAACAAAAAACAACTTGAATGAACAGCAAAAACCAATGATCAGAAACTGAATTTTAGCTTTTTTCTTTAAGGGTCCCCACGGCGACGGCGGCCATGTCCATGCAAGCCATCCTCTGCTGGTCGGACCCAGGCTTCAGAGGATGCAGGAGACGGGTTGCCGTCTCTGGAGACAGAAGTGTGGAGCTGGGGCCGCGGGTCTGAGGGGCAACTGGGTCATGGAGATCAGCTTGCTAGGTCTGAACATACAAACACACACTTATAATATATCCTGGCTTTTAAAAATGTTCTCAGCCAGAGAAAACAAAACATAGAAGTGATATAAACTGTTTGCATCAGTTTGTACTGGTTCAATGTGAGAAGCACATTAAGCACTTAATAAAAGACAGCAGATACATTTTGATTATAAGTCAATTCTCATTTTGTAGTGAGAATAACAATGTAATAGTCTGCATGTAATACATATGTTTAAAAATGCTTTTACCTGATCTGAAAACCAATTCTTAGGACATAAAATAGTATTTGTAAATGCTTATTTGTATCTTACTACATAAAACCTTTGTATTACTCAGATATTAAACACTATATTACCTTTGTTTCATGATATAATACTGAAATTGAATGACGTAAAATATACTTTGACTTGCAAAGATACAACAAAGAAATAATCCATGAGACTTAACACTGTGTGTGTGTGTGTGTGTGTGTGTGTGTGTGTGTGTGTGTGTGTGTGTGTGTGTGTGTGTGTGTGTGTGTGTGTGTGTGTGTGTGTGTGTGTGTGTGTGTGTGTGTGTGTGTGTGTTCGTGTTCGTGTGTGTGTGTGTTCGTGTTCGTGTGTGTGTGTGTGTGTGTTCGTGTTCGTGTGTGTGTGTTCGTGTTTGTGTGTGTGTGTGTGTGTGTCCAGACTCCAGCCTCTGTGTATCAAGTCTTTGACAGGCGAGGAAGTGATTAAAGTTGCTGCAGGATCCCACCATTCACTGGCTCTCAGTGCACAGTGCACGGTAACAGACACACACTTCTGTATGTTATGACTCTCATTGACTATACCACAATTTTCTTATTTTCAAAATGTTAGCATCAAATTGGTCCTAGCAAACATTGAAGCCCATGAGCACACTCAGACACACTATAATGTGTGTTGCAGGTGTATTCATGGGGCAGCAACATGTGTGGACAGCTGGGCCATGTCAACAACCCTGTCACGGTTCCTCAGCAGGCGAAGGTACAGCAGTCTGTCAGCCAGTCCAGTTCTTTCACTCATTCATCGATCTGCCATATAACAACTCGTGCTTATTTCTGTATTCTGTCATTTAGTAAATGTCCTGATAGCCCACTATGTTTTGTCTCTGGCGGGACTCTGTAGCTGTCTGACGGTCTCCGGATTTGGGACGTGTCAGCCGGTCAGAGCCACTCCCTTCTGCTGGCTGACGGAGATTGTGTCCAGCCGATCCTGTTGTACTGCGGCCAGCATCAAGAGTCTCTATCAGCGCAGAGTAAGACGTCACACCAGAGTCAACGGTCATGCAAGAGGTCACCCAGCAGGGCAGAGATTTATTCAGTCAGACCCACCCTGCTCCCCTTGTGCATGGAGGTTTGTACGTTTAAAAACACACTGAACTATTTTTTGGGTGTTTGCTTTCAATGGTATAATTCTAAAGCATTAAGCAATGCCATGCATCACTCAGCTAATTTGCAGCAGCCGTCAACACAAAACCCAGCAAGCATTCAATAAAAGATGATGGTTGTAACTGCAACACTGGGGTGTGTTTATTTTTAATTTACATGTTGGATTTTGTTCACTATGTTTAAGGTGTGCAAAGATGGGCTCATAAACAACAGTTACATGAGGTCGTGGCAGGATAGTGTCATCAGACAAAAGACTCATTTACAGTTCCTATTTTTTTTTTCTTCTGCTGGTGGAAATAAACTGGTGACGGCTAGAGAAATCCCTGAGCAGCAGAAAAATAAACCAAGTCTTTGGTGCACAGTACTGAAGTGTTTTAAAATATTTTGTGCTCTTTGTGTATAATGTTAATTTAGGTGGTGGATTGAGTACAATGGTAAATGGAGTGTATTTATACTGCACTTTTCTAGTCTTATCAACCACTCAAAGCGATTTAAACCCATTCCCATCTATACAGTGCTACTATATGCTGCACTTCTTCTATCACACACTGCCGGTACAGCTGTCAGTGGCAATCAGGGTTCAGTATCTTTCCCTAGGACACTTTGGTATGTAGACTAGAGGAGCCAGGGATCAACCCACGACCTTCGGGTTAGAACAAGAAACAAACCCAGGACAGTTTTTATTAATGACAAAAACAAAGACGTGTCTTGCTAATGTTACTGCACTCTTAGAATGGACAGAGATAGATGATCGTCCCACATTCCTAACACTAATTCTATACACACAGAAGCCTCGCCCACCTTCTTCTATCTGTAGGCTCCAGGTGATATTAAGAAAAACACGATCATGCCGTCCTTTTATTAACGACATTAGTTTCTTCTCTGTCTCTGTGTAGATGGGTTACATTAGCAGTGTGTCCTGTGGTGGGCAGAGCTGTGCGGTGTTGGCAGACCAGAATGTCATGGGCTTCATCTCAGCGATCCACGAGCTGGCCTCCAGAGAGAGACACTTCTACTGCTGGTTGAGCGACACCAGGAAGCTCCTCCTCACCCCGTTACGCAACAGAGGTGAGACAGACCTCTGTGTCTCCACCTCTGACCCCTTCTGGTGGTGGTTTTGATAAGGGGAGTTGATGGGAGCCTGGAGCCAATCCCAGCTGACATCGGGTTGAAGGACTTAGATCACCAGTCAATCACAGAGCTGACAAAAAAACACAAACATTCCTGCTGACATTTACACCTACAGACAATTTAGTTGCCAGTTAATCTAACCATCCATGAGGAGAACATGCAAACACACAGAAAAGCCCAGGTTGTTCCGGGGTTTGAACTCAGCACCTTCTTGCTGTGAGGCAGCCGTCAAAATATAACAAATGATATGTGAAATAATGGCATTATTTGTGTCTCCTCCACAGAGAGTGTGTGCCCCACGTTAGGTGAGCAGTGCACTCATCTCTTCTTCTCTCTCTGTGAGAGTTTTGTTCACCTGAGCATCCTGATTGGTCGACACGCCACGTCGCTCAGCTACTTCCTGCATGATGTGCAGGGCTGTGATGTCAAGTCCCTTCCCCTGCTGACACATACTGATGACTTCCTAGACATTTATAAAGAGTAAGGTTCACCCTTTTTTGTCTCTGTCCAGCGTGTATTTTTCCGATTATATTTGCTTTTCAAAATTTTCATTTTTTTCTTTCATCTGTGACGTTTATGCTTTGTTCATGTTCCCATTTTTTTACTCCTTATTTTTTGGGAGGCAAAATGTGTTTTCATTTGTTCTCAATCTCTGTTTATCATGTTTTTCCCACGTTTCCTCTTATTGTTATATTGTTCCTCTCATTCACTTTGTGCTCATCCCACTTTATTTAGCATAGAATATCTGTCATTTGTTGTAACCTAAATGTATCATCTCTCATCCAAGACACAGCGTTACGATGGCAAATACCAATGCTTTAAGTCCCCCTGTAATAACAGACACCACATACAATATCTGCACTGACTGCACTCCAGGCTTGGGCATTCAAGTCAGTTGTTCTTGCCTGCACAGTTGCCAAACTTTTCACAACACAATCCAGGAAGGTGACTTGCAGAGCAAATAAAGTTAAACATCACAGAGTTTCTGTTGACACTAGATAGTGCAAGAAGTGAAGGACTGTAAAAAGGTTGTAAAAAAAAAAGTAATCTTTGATGTGAGCTCCAGAGTAGAAGTTGGTTTCACCAAGGTCATCCATTTGGCATTCTTCTACTTTATCTAGTGTTTGACTTCAAATGAAAATCCCTGATAAAATGTCTCTATCTCTTCAGGTATTGTTTTGCACTTGGAAACTTCCAGGTGATGGGGGGATTCCAGTCTCTCCATAAACTCTCACTGTAAGCTCCTCTATTTATGTTCAGTCCTGCACCCTTCAGACAAACAGACTTCGCAATCTCAGTAATTAGACCTGTGAGAGCCACTGCAGAGAGTCGCAGCAACAGTTTCTTTTTGTCTAAAAACCACCTTAATGTTTCCATGAAATGATGTTGATGATCAAGCTTTCATAAAGTAAATGGAATAGCTTCCATTAACTAAAAAAAGACATATATTTATTATTCAATAGGTAAATATACTGCAGATTACTAAGTCTTGAGAGCGTCCTATTTCTCCATTCAGTGAGGTTTTAGGTTCTCAGCAGAGCCTGCTCGCCCAGCTGTGTGTTCCAGATCAGTCTGTCAGTGGTGATGCTGATCTGGTTTCGTTGCTGTACTGGCCTCTGCAGCAGCTCCACCAATACAGCCGAGTTCTGCTCAAACTGGGATCCTGTTACGATGTGGTGAGGATGAACCGCTCTCCTCTTGCTTCATGCCTCTTTCTGTTTGCCTTTTCTCGCAGTTACTCTTTTGACCTTCCTTTTCCCATCTCTTTCACTTTCTTATTTTTATTCCTCTCTGTATTTTCCATGATTGAGTAACTGTGGATATATTGTCAGTTATTACTGTCACTGTAAGATGCCTACACCACAACTCTATGTGTTCTGACTTTTTCTCCCCCCCTAGTTAACTGAGGAGTATCAATCCCTCCATCAGGGCTGCAGTCACTATGAGTCCCTGTCTTTGTCCCTGCTGAAGAGGAAGAAAGAGGCTGAAACCACATTTCTCTTCTGGAAGAGCCACTCTGGAAAAAATACAGTGAGCACGACACTCAAGTTTTGTTATTATAACCTACAATCTATCTTCTTTACCCTTCAGAGATTTTACATTTCTGAAAAGACCTTTCAAAGACCCTTTTCACGACACAGGGATAAGGATGTTTCTGTTCACAAGATAAAAGAAACGTTTGATTAAAAAAACAGAGGCGTCTTTCATAGAAATCATGTACAGGGCTATTTTTGGGAAATGTAATTGAAAGTTCACCGAACTGGTAGAATCATAGCTCGACAGCTAATCAATCAAAAAGGTATGCAATTTAACCCTGATATTGTGAATTATGAAATCTAGGGATTTATTGTTGCCGCTGACTGTTTTTCCAAAGTAGAAAACGTTTAGCAGTTCCTCTTCATTGAGTTTGCCGGACTTTCTTACGGAGCTGCGGATGCATGTTTGTTTTTCAGGAGGTTCTGCGTCTCCCGCAGCGTCGCGTCGTGTGTGAAAGCAGCAATAGATCCCTCACTCTGCAGAAGGCCGGGCGGTTCTCTAACCACTGGTTCATACTGTTCAACGATGCCTTGGTGCACACACAGGTACACATGCAAACACACATGCAAACCACACATGCAAACACAGATAGTTTGCCCAACAAAGGTTACTGTGTAAATATGATTAGCCACCATTGCCAGTAGTATAATCCTTCTGTGCAACGTTTCAAATGATTTAAACTTGTAAACAGTAACAAAAAACTGCTTAAACATCAGAGAAAATCCACAGGCTCTTTGTCAGCCTTGCTCAGACCAGACAAAGCTTTATGTCTGGCCTCCTTGTGCTTCTTATCATCTACATCTTTTAAATGTGTACATTGTGTCTTTCGTTCACTCAGAATGCCATTCCCTCTCAAAACTTTGTAAGTATTTCTGACACCAGTTTATTCAACTTCACCTCCCACCAACCAGTAGCCACCCTGAGCTTTGTTGCTGCAGCAGCAGCATACTGTAGCTGGGCTGGCCTCTGTTCACTTCTCACACTCTTGCAAGGGTCACGTGGTATTAGTGAGCGAATATATGAATATTAACACAGAACGTTGTGTAATGTTAAAGGGGCTCTTTGCCCAAACTCCATTACATTTTTACTACTTCCAGATGGTTTCAGTTTGATTCACAGAAATCTGCAGATACTTGTTAAACACTCAGATAATGTGACACAAAGCTAAAAATTAATGGAGTTTAGTACAACAGCCCTCCTACCTTCATGAGGGGTACACAGTGTCTAATGTGTAATCTGATAATTAAAAATAATTAGTATTCATATTTGACTTAATTTAATATTGTGAATATTGTGATCTGTAGCATTACAAATGACCTGTGTTAAAATTCATTTGTGTTATGCATGATATTTTGATCTGATGGCTGATTCTGTCTAAACTGTAGCTGCTGCAAAACAAACTGCACTGTGTGTGTGTGTGTGTGTGTGTGTGTGTGTGTGTGTGTGTGTGTGTGTGTGTGTGTGTGTGTGTGTGTGTGTGTGTGTGTGTGTGTGTGTGTGTGTGTGTGTGTGTGTTTGACTTTAGCTGCGTTTGTATCATTAGCGTTAGTCAGTTTGTGGTGAAAGGAATGTGCAACTTACTGCTGCACTCCAGCTTTCAAAAGCATGTAATCCAAGACATAACCACATCTGCAGCTTTGAACAGGATGAGGTCGGATTGTGTACAGTTTGCTACTGAACCCTTGTGTGTTTGGTGTGGGGTGGTGTGTTGATAAACTGCAGGTAGTGGTGAAACCTTCCCTGCTTCTCTCTCCTGTTTGTGGTTTGTGTTGTGTTGTAGATTTCTGATACATTTTATATATTTAAATGCATTTTTCCTACATAGTTTATTTAGGTTAACTGTATTAAGCTCTGTTTTTGTGCATTACCAATAAATCATTTTACCCATTATGGTTGCTCATCATCACACACTGGAACTTTTTAGGTTTCCTACCTTCCTGTTGTTCTTTTCAGGTTAAATCAACTTGAACAGACTTCAAACTAACTTTAGCGATTTGGAAAATTGAATGTGTACTGTGAGAAATAATAGCAATAATTTTGATATGGTCAGGTTTTGTCTTGACCACAAAAGTGGTGTGGAAACATGAAGGTAAACCACGAAGGTAATGTTCCATTGAGGGAATTACTGACAAATATGAGGTTTTGTTTTAAACAGATTCAGGAAGTGGTGCACAGTGACAGCTCATTAATCTCATTCAAGACCCCTCACATGCATATACTGTAGAGTAATACTGAGAATGCAAGGTTTTGCGATACTTCCTTTATCAAACCACAGTGAGCCGCAGATGCACACTCGTGAAATTTCTGAAGATACTCGTTTTGCAATCGCGGAGAGTTTGATTTCCGGAGTGTGGGAATTTTTCAGATCCACATACAGAAAGATTAACCCATACTCTCCTTCTGTCCGTCTGTCTGTCTGTCCCTCCCTGCAGTTCTCCACACATCACGTCTACCCTCTGACCTGTCTGTGGGTGAAACCAGTTACTGAAGACACCAGGGGGCTGTGAGTTTGTTGTTCACCAAATTGTGAATGTTAAACCTCAGCATAACTGATGCACATAAATATATAATGTAGTGTTATAGCACCAGATTTGTTTGCTGATGCCACAGCCACGTTTAGGCCTGAATAGATTTTCTTTTAAATCCTGGATGTTGAGTTTACTGAAGCTCACTCTGGTCAAGAAAGCAGTAAATATCCCCTCAGAGGTGTGAAGACTTAAACCTGCCGGAAACAAATTATCAAAACATATTCTGTCATTTTGCTGTCTATGTTAATGAATTGGACTTCACTCTCAGATCTTTCTCATAAAAAAAACAGTTGAGTATATATGTTGAAGATCATCTTTGTCCTTGTCTTGTGTGTCTTCAGCTATGCCATAAAAATAACATGTCCAGAAGAGAGTTTCACCCTGGTTGCCTCAACACCACAGGAAAAGGTACATTTATGGTTTGTTTACATCATACAAACACATTCTCCTGGCATGAGTGTATGCATGTAGAAAGAACTGCAGATTAAGAAAAAAAAAACATCATATAATACTATATATAACATTTTTTCCCCTCTGCAGAACAAGTGGCTACGATCTCTAAACCAGGCAGTAGATCAGGTGCTGGGTGGTGGAGGTCAGGGCTCATCGCCTGGGGTGACGGCAATATCTCGTACAGCCACCTACACGTTCACTGGAGAAGGAAGTTTTAAAGACGCCCATTACACCGGGGGCTGGCTGGCAGGACGAGTTCATGGCAGGTTAGGGAGGACGTTTGTTCAGTATCTCCCACAGGGTGGGAATTTTGTTGTGGTGGGAGGCATGTTACGTGACTAATGAGGCAGTTTAGAGGAGGAGAATGCAACCAATGTTATAGCTATAGTTAACAGATGTCCCCTACATGCCTCACATGCAGGATATTGGTGGATGCTGCAAACAGTGAAGCTACTAATGACAACTCAGTTAGTGCAACGAACAGAGCACAGACAGGTGTATGGCCAAGAATGAGTTTGTCTGAAATGAGGCGTTACGCTGAAACTGAGTGATTTATCTACCTGGGCAGGACGCCCAAGTAGCCTTTGGATATTGTTTGTCTGTCTGTGTGTGCGTGCATGGGCCCATTTAATCTCTGTCACTAGAGCTTAAATGTTATGTAATGCTTATGGGTGTATTCATGAAATGTCTTTTCAAGTGGATGTCCTTTGTTTTTTTGTTCCCAGCCCATATCTACATTGCACGGCACAATGATAACATCAATTTTAATTCATTAAAACATGCAGAACCAGTCGTCTAAGATAGTGTGAGGATGGACACAGCGTCTTTAGTTCAGCCCTCAAACTAGTTGAGATTTGTGATGAAAGGAGATTGGGAATTAATGAGCTATCAGCGTATCTGCACGGGATGAGTTCAGAGTACAGTGCATTCGGTTAATTCAGACTTTGTTAGAATAAAGAGTCAAGTTGACTCTTTCTGGTAGAAACTAATTAAATTACCACAGGATGTAATACTGGCTGTGTAAGTAGTGTATGCAAATGGTAAGACACAGTTTTTTCTTACAGAGGAACCATGAAGTGGCCAGATGGACAAACTTACACTGGGAACTTTAAGAACGGACTGGAGGATGGGTCAGTACATTAACATGGTGTAGTACAAAGGAGCTGCTTAAAATGCTATTCATTTTCAACATGAATCATATCTCGAGCCTTAAGGAGATATGTGAACGGAACATGAAATATTTATGAACTTGTAGAAATAAATAATGTCAACATGATACAGAAATAATGTTGGGTAGCCAACTTGAATAACAATTTAAACATTTAGTTAGCAGATTCACTAAAACCAGATTTTTGCTATTTTCAAATACAATTGACCAGTAAAGTTTAATGCTGCAACATTCCTGTATACTTTGTATTTCTCTTGTAGCTATGGGGAGGGTGTAATGCCTAACAAAGTGCTGAATAAGCCAGACAGCTACCAAGGACAATGGAGAGAGGGCAAGATCCATGGTTTCGGCAAGTACAAGTCAGTGCACTGTTTTCTGTTGACTTTTTACTAATGGTAGCATATGACAACTGAGCTGCCAGTGTAGATAATTTATTAACCTAAAGCTGGGTTTAGACTGCAGGAGAAAAAATAAATAAACTATTTTGAAATTGGCATCTGGAACACAAGGAGGGATCTTCACAAATATTCTTCTCTATAATCGTAAAATCTACAAGATTGCCTGTATGAGGAGACAATTACTTTTACACTTTATTGTGGTTCAATTTCTAGATACTTCTCATCCTGTTTAATGTTTGTCATCAGCAGTAATTTGGGTCCGAACAAGTCACCAGAATTGGGGCTGGGGTGCTACATCACCTCTTTATGTTATTTTCAATCAGAGAATCCTGGCCGTCATGGTGTATTTTTTTAAACATGACCACTCTCAGTGGGGCTGCATTCATGCCTCTGTGTGTTCTGCCCAGGTATGCCAATGGCCAGGTGTACGAGGGCTGTTTCTATGAAGGGCAGCGGCAGGGTTACGGCATGCTGAGCTCGGGTAAACAGGCCAGGACCTCCTCCAGCGTTTTCATTGGACAGTGGTTCCAGGACAGGAAGACAGGATATGGAGTCTATGATGACATCACCAGGTCTGATTAATTTCTGCGAACGGGCAGTTTTCCAAATAGTCATTTGTCATTCTGACTGTACTGAAAAGTGTGCAGTGAATTAATTTAAATGTCATTTGCAAAGACGCACTGCTGTCATTAGTGACCGATCTCCTGTGTTTTTCCCAGAGGTGAGAAGTATATGGGTATGTGGCTGGACGACCAGAGACATGGCCAGGCTGTAGTCGTCACCCAGTACGGTATGTACTATGAAGGGACCTTCAAAGAGAACAAGATGATTGTAAGTTCAAGAGGCTCTTTTATTTATTTTATTTCTGTCTGTGTGTGTCCTGTTCTTGTTGCTAATTGAAATGTGGAGTTTTTCCTTTGTTTTGACTGTAATAGATAGATAGATAGATAGGGTCCAGCATGGTACATCATAACTTTGGACTTTATTCTAAATTGTATTTCTCTATATTCATCGTTAAGTGTTCCGTCTTACACAGTGTCGTTCCTGCAGCCACTTACCTTGCTTCTATTCAATTGTTATCAAATAAGCAATTTTGGGGCATTTTAGTTAACAAATGTGAATGAATTAATTCATTTTAGTTCAAAAAATGAAACAAATGTAATCTATGGACACAATCCTAATGATTGCATGTTTGTGATATGACTGCATAAAGTTTGACTCATTGTATTTTTATCAGGGTCCAGGGATGTTGGTGTCAGATGACGACACAGCTTTCCATGGGGAATTTGCTGATGACTGGACTGTCAATGGGAAGGTAGAAAGAATATATCCGTCTCCTTCATCTGTGTGTTCTGGCTGCATGTCCCTCATTCTCTCTCAAAAGTTGTGTGTTTAAGTCTTAATTACCTTTACAACTTGTTATAAGGCTACAGTGAAGATTAGCAACTTGTTTTTTCATCTCTCAGTACTTAAATCCTTACCTATGTAGAACATGACAGATGAAGTTATCACAGAAGTCTTCACACAACGACTTCTCCCTTGTTCTTCCTCAGGGTGTTTTGTCCCTGGCTAACGGTGACTGTCTGGAGGGACTGTTCAGTGGAGAGTGGAGCACAGGGCTGAAGGTGGTTGGAACTTACACCAAACCAGCTGTTGATGAACCTGACAATAAAGAGAGAAACAGCCTGTTGTGAGTATTACATTTAATCATCTTAAAACAGCAATTAACCTGTATCCTGAACTGATTTCAGCTGAGCGCACCTCTGCAGGATATTATACTTTCAGTATGAATTTGTATCATGCCGAGGAAGAAGTTATTTTTAAATTTTAAAATGTGTGAAACTCTGTGTGCACGTACAGCAGGTTGGGTCAGTATCTGGTGCCTTCAGCTCAGAGGTGGAGCTGTGTGTTTACTGAGTGCTGGAGTCGACTGGGCTGTAATGCAGCTGGGAGAGGAGAGAGGACTATAGCCTGGGAGAACATCGCTGTCACAATAACAACTGCACAAAGACACAGGTAAATATATCAACACACGCTGAAGCAAATATAAGTGCATACTCGCATGAATTAATATGTATCTGTGTGTCTGTTTTTGTGTCTGTAGTCCAAACCTCAGTAGGTCTCAGAGTAAAGCATTGGAGAGTTTGGAGTTTATTC
This sequence comes from Verasper variegatus, assembly GCA_026259375.1. Lineage (NCBI taxonomy): Eukaryota > Metazoa > Chordata > Actinopteri > Pleuronectiformes > Pleuronectidae > Verasper > Verasper variegatus. Next base: position 7,304,272 of record CM048052.1, read on the forward strand.
CCCAGCAAGGAGAAGCTGTCACCACTGCAAACTTTGACAACATAAGAAGATATCTCATCAAGGTACAGGTGACCTTTTTGCATCCCTGTCTTTGGAATGAACAGTACATTGAACAATTGTACAATAGAAACGTATCAACCCTCAGACCATTTACAATGTTGTTTAACATTAGCTACAACAAAGTAATAATGTCCCTTGATAGATATATATATATGTTTTTTTTCCTAAAATCTAAGGCAGGCTATCAAAATGTCTCTAGTCTTTGGGTTAGTCTTTTCTTTTTCATCTCCTCAAACTGACCTGTAAAACTTTGTATGGACAAGACATCAGTGGGATGCCGCATTGCTGAAGAATGAGACATTATGAGTATGTTGTTAACTGTTGTAACAGCTGGTGTACAGTGAGGATTATGGCTTTGGTTGATAAACAGCTGCAGGTCATGATGATTTACAGTCACTGGAAACAGTTAATTGCAGGATTTTAAGAAGTTAGACGTTGGAACGACATGCTGATAAAAACAGCTATCTGTTACTTTGTGTGTTTTTTGTCACTGATACAATACTTGACATTTAATAATTGATATTGACATAGAAAATATAATTATCATTGTCTGTGTGTGGTTGTATTTCAGGCATGTGAGACTCCCATCCACCCCCTGGGCTGGCTGGTGGAGACGTTGATAACAGTCTACAGGATGACTTATGTTGGAGTGGGATCCAACCGCAGGCTGCTGAGACAGGCTGTCCAGGAGGTCCAGGCTTACCTCACTCATTTCTTCAGCATTGTCAGGTACAGTTAGCTCCTGAGGTCTCTCCTTTGTTTGCCTCTTAGGCCACCTCTTTTGGCTCAGGTATGAAAAGAGGCCTGTCGTCTTCTCACCAGCTCGTGTTGTGATATGTTTGTAGTGGGAGGCAAAGACGAGAAAGAGTCACTGCACTGACTCAAGGTTCTGACTCAAGGTTCAGACGAAAACAGAGCACACACACGGTTTGAATTAAAATGATTTATTAAACAATTTACATGAACCACTCAGGGTCATGTGAAAAATCTGCGCAATCACAATGTTGCTGAAAACCTAATAAAGCAAACCAAACAGAGAGTGAGAAAAGGCCAATTTTACAGGATTTACCAGGTCAGCTGAATCTCCTCTTACTGATGACTTCATCTCTTCTTGGATTCTTCCTGGAAAAGGGAGAATAAACAAGACCAAACTTTCTCTCCCTTCTGACAATTTACTCATCCCCCTGTCCTTCCTCCTCCGTGTCGTGGAAACTGGTCAACCAGTACCAATACAACACTTTTCCACAAAATAGAACAGATACCAGCTGTTTTTCTTTTTGTTGCTTATTTTTACACATTTGACAGCTGACATGCTGTGCATCATGGGAAGCTGCCGTCTCTTCAAAATGACAGCAGAGGGAGCGCGGACGTCCTGTCTGGTGTACACACTTCCTCCATTCCCAGTGCTCTTCCTCACGTCTCTTCTCTCTCACATCACCTGCTGGGAGGAACTAAGATGTGAGGAAGTGGCATGAGTTGGGGAAGCGAGGACCCATCCATTATCTATACCGCTTATCCTTTGAGGGTCACAGAGGGGAGCTGGAGCCAGTCCCAGCTGACATTGGGCGAGAGGCGAGGTACAGGACAGGTCGCTATTCCATCACAGGGCTGACATACGTGAGACAAACAACCGTTCACTGCGGGAGGAAGCCAGAGTACCTGGAGGAAAACATACCTCTTCTTGCTGTTATGTTAGTGAAATTAGAAAACTACCTAAGTAAACCAAGCCAAGCAGCAGGGAGGGAGAATGACTTGTAAATTGTTATTGCTGCTCCTTTCAACTCTGCAAGACATTTTCTTTTGTGTAAATACATATAACATTGATACACCTCTCCATTTACAGTCTGTTAGAAACTGTCTTTTCTCATGAATCTATTGCACTTCTGTCTGTCTGCAGGTTTCTTTTTCCTGGGTTACCTGATGATGGCTGCATCATCCCAGACCCCCCTGCCTCTCCATCCAAGGGCAGACACAACTCTAACACAGAAGGGTGAGTGTAAACACACACGCATACAGTCTATGACCCAGCCACATTTCCTAGTCAGCTCATCCATCTCTGTTATACTATCTATGTTAAACCTTCATCTGTCTTTCCCTCCTCTACCTCCACCTTTGTTCTCCAGCGTTGTGGTGGTGAGCTGCTCGTCTCTGCTCCTCCCGTTGCTGCTCCCTCGACTCTACCCTCCTCTCTTTACCCTGTATTCCCTGCAGGAGGAGCCGGAAGAGGCCCAGTACTGGGAACGCATCATCCGACTCAACAAGCAGCCCGACCAGTCCCTGCTCAGCTTCCTGGGAGTGCAGGAGTATGTACATGCAAAACACACACATACAGACATTTATATGTAGTGTGTCCTTTCATTGAAATATAGCACTTTACTGAGTTTGCAAAATATATTTGTCTTATTTGCTGGAGTGGTCATATTTTTTTTTCCTCTTCTAGGAAGTTCTGGCCAATGTGGATGTCAATTCTAGGAGAAAAAAAGCAGGTCAGATTCCAACTGTCTGTTTTCCTCTAATAGATTAACTCTGAGCCCAACCTAAAGTTAGAATGTATTTTGTTCACAGTTGCATCTGTTGTAATGTCCTCTTAAACACTTTTTCTCTGCTTCTGTCTCAGATTGTGTCCAGCAGTAAAGATGCCTGCTTTGTTTCCGCTGTAGAGACACTCCAACAAATCAGGTAGCTCCCATGTTAACTGACATGACATACAGGCGACAGCAAAAGACCAAATTAATACAGAATATATATCCTGTTCATCTTAATATTGTGTGATTATAAGATCTCAGTGTGTGTTTCAGATCACAGCGCACATCAAACTTAATACAACAGAGGTTATTTGTGGTTTTAGGATAAAGTTGCTAGGTTCAATTTAAATTCTTGAGATTAGAAGAATGGAAATTCATGAAGGGACAGACACTGTTGAGACACTATTCTACCAAAGGTCCCATTTTATAACTCATCATCAGTACATGAGAAAGTCCAAGTGTCCCCTGAACTAATGGGACCTGATGTGGCAGATTATTCCAACAATAATCATACAGCATTGACAACATGTGTTAGCATGTAACCAATGAATTCAATATTTGTCTTCCTGCACACGCAGCACCACTTTCACTCCTTCAGATAAACTCTTGGTCATCCAGAAAACGTTTGAGGAGTTGACCCAGGAAGTGAAACCTATGCTGGATGGTAATTTCCTGTGGTGCATGGATGACTTGCTCCCCCTCTTCCTCTACGTGGTCCTCAGAGCGAGGTGTGTAATGTCACTCACACACCTTGTTAATAGATGTAACTGGCTGGTGGTTTTAGTATCAGGCTACGTCCATACTAATATGTTTTAATTTGAAAGCAGTCCATGCAAGCATTTTAACAGTAATAATCCCTGTCCATAATAAAACACCTGAAAGCATATATCACGTGACCATTCACATACACTGTGCATCCAGGTGTAAACAGTAATATTGTCTACTCTGCAGTTGGTTTCTTATTTACTGAAAATACTACGAACAAGAAACACGAAGTAAGATGAGGGATTTTTCTTCTTGGACCAACAATAAGGTGGAACTGTTCCTGTAATGTCTTCACTGCTGGTCCTTTTGTTTTTCTTGGAATAGAAAGTGTTCTGTTAAAAACCTCAAGACTAGATTCATCCCGGTGAAGTTGTTTTGCACAAAATGTGTAAAAATATAATGGTTAATTACACTTTACACATGGTGTGACTGGTTGTTAAAACATATTGTCTGCTCTGTTCTCCAGGATCAGGAATTTAGGAGCTGAGGTCAGTCTGATAGAAGATCTGATGGATCCCAACGTTCAGCATGGAGAGATGGGTCTTATGTTCACAACACTTAAGGTGACAATGCACACACACACACACACACACATATATATATATATTTGAAATCTAGAATAGAATCTTCTTACACGTTGTCTGCAGGATTTTAAACATGTCCACTTGTCTCTGCTGCAGGCCTGCTACATCCAGATCCAACATGAGTCCACTTTGTAGGAGGACGTCCCACAGTCCAACCAGACCTAGAAACTGCAGTGGTTACTCGGTGCTGCGTTCACAGGAGCTTCCAGAACAAACCAGTAAAACCAGCGGTGATTCACTGGTGGCCACTAGGAGGCTGCAATGAGGCTGCACAGACAGAGCAGAGGGAGGAGACAGTGTTACACCTCTACCCTGTGTCAACACACAGGAAATGATGTCTGACACCTCAGTCACTGTTCATCCTTACATTACATTGCGACACTCCAGTGTTCTTTCTCTGCTATTGAAGACAGTGTACATAGAAAAGTAAAGCATCGCCCTCTTGTGGACATGTAGAAACCTGCATTATTGTCTCGATAACATGGCCGTAAGTGGCCACTGTGGATCTCCAGCAACACTTTTTTGTAATACACCAGCTGAGCTTATAATATTTTTTTTAAATTAACAATATGTTCCAAAAGTGTAATTTATTAGACTAGACTGGAATTTGCCTGTGAGGTGTTGTATGTCAAATTTGTCCTGTAAATTTGTCACGTTTCCAGGCAAAGGGAACTAACTAATTTAGTCTGAAACATGACCACATTTTAAAGGGAAAATCACAGGTAAATAACGAATAATAATTTAATTATGCTTCTAACGGCGCAGCATTAATGATGAACAGTGCATTTACCACAGTAAATACACTGTTGGGCTGGTCCAAATTTAATTACGTTTACCTATAGGTACCTATTTAAACTGTGTGTAGTGGTTGATTGAGTGTGGCAACTACTGTTTTATAAAAAGAATCAGCAGTTGAGAACTGACAGAAGCTTTTTGTACTGTTGGCTGGTGAGCGTTTTTTGGAAACTGAAAATATTTTCTTGCACTTCCGTATGTTTTTAGCATTTGATATGGGGGCGTGAGTGCTGCATTTTGATTGCGTTTCACTGATATCAGAGCATCCACATGAGACAGGAGATACGTCAGAGTTCGACTCACCTCCGGGGCAGAGATCAAACCTTAGGCTCACCAGTCAGCAGCTGCGGCAGCTCAAGAACAAACTGGACTGAAAAGTTTGTCTTTTCTGATTAAATGAACTTTACGAATCGGCTTACTTATTCTCTCTGAGTGAAAACAGAGAGAATTGCCTTTGGCACTACATGACTCAGTTGTGTTTTTATATTTTCATCCTCAAAACTCAAATAAAATCACTTGGTCCGAAAGCTCTGAGTGATAGTAAGGGAAAAAATCTCTTTTAACAGTGAGTTTATTATATGCTAATAACTTGCATAGAGGTCAAAGATCCCCCCTTTCGTAACCTCGCCTCTCGCTTCCTTGAGAGTGGTGTGTACAGTTGGGATGTATCTTTTCAGTGCAGGAGAGGTAGTTCACACTAAACAGACTTCCAGTTTTCTGGGACTGTTTAAATTATTTGTAGTCATTTCTTTTTTTCTTGTACTACACATCTGACCTGTGTGTGTGTGTGTGAAGGAGTGCAGATATTCATCACTAATGACGCAACGTTTATTTCAAGGTTTGTTGTGCTGCGAGGTGTATGTGTGGTGTGTGTGTGATTGAGCGCATTACGAACAAATCTGACAAGGAACTATTTTAATATTGCACTGACAGCATTGTTAGATTGAACAGTATGAAACCCATTTTATCAGCTACTGCACATGTCTTCCATGAACGTTTATCACTGTGTGTGTGTTAATGCAGATGTAGAATTACCTATTTTTATAATTCATACCTTATAATCTCACTTACAAATGATTTCAATTACATACATTGTTCCTCTGAATCCATCTGTATGTGTTTGTGAAGTCCCAGATCGTCACAACATCAAGTTGGACTGTAAATCAGAATGAAAATAATTATTTGGGGCATTTATTGTTAGAATGTGATTTTAATATATTAAAAATAATTTATAGCAAAGAAAGAATTTATTTTCTGCTAGATTTCCCAAAACCTCCCCTGCATTTTTAGACACAGTCATGTAACATATTCCAAGTACAGCATGTCCTGCCATCATGTTACTGACCGTCGATGAACTGAGTCTGTTGTATTGATGTCAGGAATAAAACTGTAAAAAGCTCAGGTTGAATGCAGCATGAAACATTTTGCCAAAATAACAAGCAAGCAGCTGCTGGGTTCAAAATAAAATTATCTTCTAATTTCTATTTTTTTCAGATTTCTACCATTTCACTTGAAGTGTGTTCGTACTGTATTTATTCCTACTCACATCTTTTGCAGAATGTAACATGTATGTCGATGCACAGTCAGTTCAATGTTTTTGTTCAAATCCCTGGTTTGTTATATATCTAATGTAGATGTAGCATCAATGGAGGAATGATAAAATAGCGCCTGGGTGACGACTCAGTCCTCCATTAATACCAGGTTAAAGAACAATCCAATGTATTACAAGTCTCAAAGCTACAAATGAGTATATTTCAGGACTGTCGGCTAATTTGTATAAAGTATGTCAGGTAGACGTGCTTCACTGCACAGCAGAAAAATCTGCCTTCACAGGTCTGAAATATGATAATTCATCGTACTGAGTATTACCCATTTTCATTTTTATTGATTACATCATCGTCTTATATGAAGCTGCAGTTTGAGCAGGAAATGTCTCATGGTGAATTCTGGCTAAAACGAAATCAAACCAATCAAAATAAAATAATAAATGATGTGGTGCATGAATTGTAATGCATTTTCCAAAATGTGTTACGGTGCTGGATTTCTTGGAGGTTTCTTGAAGGCTGTAAACTGAATTAATGACTAGTCTTTGCTAGTTTCAATTTCCTTTGAGACTTCAGAAGTTTGTATGAAGTGATGATCAGGGGACCTGGCTCTAGAACATTTATGAATTTTTGATGGATAAATGAACTATCATAGGAAATAAATAAATGTGTTTACTCAAAAAAGGACAATAAATTTGGGTTCATTCTGAAAGAAAAAAAGGTCTCTTGATGAAAATGATTTATTTTTATATCGTAATGCTTGGATGCAGGACTACACTGGAACACTTTCTCTGATCCATTGAAGAGTGAAACTGGATTTTATTATTGACACATTCAGTGTACTCCTGGGACATATCAAAATATCTTCCGTGAGAACCCAGGCCTCTGTTGTTCACCTGTGGGCTCAAAACATCATTATTTCCCCCAACAAATGCTGGTCTGTACATTGAAGGTGCGTTCAGTCTATGAATTCAGTCTCCATCTTCATCCATTTACAGCCTATAGGAAGAACTGAATTGAATAAAAACTAATTGTAAAGCACTTTGCAACCTTGTTAAGATAAGTGCTATACAAATAACAGTTATTTTTAATATTTTAACTGAACAGTGATGTCTTTTCTCTCGGGTCATGTATCATTTTAAACCGTAATTCTCAGTGTACTACCACACATTTTAACAGATTATATTTTTTAATGAAAGGTGTCAGGTGAGCTACAATCGTCAGAACAAGAACAAAGGATACATGAATGGATAGATGGATGTATGGATGGATGAATGAATGGTTGGGTGGATGGGCTGGTTGATAGATGAATGGATAGATGGATGTATGGATGGATGGACTGGTTGATAGATGAATGGATAGATGGATGTATGGATGGATGGGCTGGTTGATAGATGAATGGATAGATGGATGTATGGATGGATGGGCTGGTTGATAGATGAATGGATAGATGGATGTATGGATGTATGGATGGATGGACTGGTTGATAGATGAATGGATAGATGGATGTATGGATGGATGGGCTGGTTGATAGATGAATGGATAGATGGATGTATGGATGGATGGGCTGGTTGATAGATGAATGGATAGATGGATGTATGGATGGATGAATGGATGGTTGGGTGGGAACGTAGGTACACGTGTATAAGATTGTAACAACTATATTATATGATATAACATTAAATATTTAGCACTACAGTAGTATTGTGGTAGAGTATACATGTAGTATATCTCATTTCAGGAACCATGACCCATTTCGTCCACCATCTCACGGGGGCAGTAAAACCCGGGCGCTCGAGTCGAACCCCAGTGACGTCAGCACCACGTAAATTCCCTGCCTGGCGGCCTGATCGTTCTTTCGCCTCTCTCGCGCTGCTCGGTCGGCAGGTCTGCTCTCTGTCTCTGGACGACTCAACACCGCCACAGCAAAAATGATCATCTACAAGGACATCATCACCGGTAAGTCCCCGCCGTGCCTCCGCTGTCTCGCGGCGACCCGGTAGCATCTCTGCCGCGGCGGCTATTTAGCCCTTTAACCGTTACTGGAAAACGGGGATAGTCGGCGATGCTAGCTAGCTAGCTAGCTAGCTGACGCGTGTTATCTTGATGCTAGCCAGATGTAGCTTCGGGTTCTCCTCCCCTCCCCCCACCCACCCCACAGAGAAAAGACTGGAAACTTCGCGGTTTACAACGAAGGCCGACGGGTCCTGTCGAGTGCTAGCCACTTTGTTTAGCCGGCTGTGGGCGCTATGGAGGCCGGGCGGAGTTGTAGCACAGGCCGCGGCTCGGCTACCTGCCAAGTTGGCTCAAAGTAGGAAAGTGTGACTCCCCTGCCTCGGGTTGTACCGGGAGGCCTCGACGGGGGCGACGTGGTCCAACGCACAAATGCAGCGTCAGACATGTCGGGGGGACGGGACGTGGTTCACGGGGCCTCCCGGCGTCACGTGGCCGCTCTTTTCGCTAACGAGCGAGATTCTTTTCAGAGTTCGCTCGACCGGCGCTACTTCGGAAATGTGTCCACGCTCCCTCTGTCTTTGTTTCACCGGCAAAAGGGTAAAACGGTCCCGTGTGTTGATTCCTTAAACCCGCGTGTATGTGGCCGAGACGGGAAAAACGTCATTCTGGTCCTATGTGTCATAACAGTGTTTCTTCCGCCAGGTGAGGAGATGTTCTCTGACGCCTTTCCCATCAAAGAAGTCGAAGGCGGGTTCATGTACGAAGTTGAAGGGAAGGTGAGTCACCGACATCGAGTCAGTCGCTTCTCAAGTTAACAAAATAAGACACTGGCCTCGTGGTAGAACCTGGGATCTGCTCGTTTCAACCAGCCTTTTAGGTGTTTTGATCAACTTTTTAAACCATTTACATTCTTTCCCCTAATATTGTGAAGTTTTCTAACTATGGAAATGATGAGTCAACAATGTCCCCGCCTTGGTACATAGCTAGATGGGATATGTCTCTTCCACACGGCGAATATAAGTCTTGTTTATTATAGCTGCTTTCAGACATACATTAAACCCTAGAGATAGTTTCTCTCTCTCTCTAACGGGCTGTGTGACCGCAAATGAGGTGACCACCAAGAGCTACTACCAGATTTAGACTAGAAACCTACAGTGAAATGCTGAACATTGCTCTGTATCGTGGGTTTGTCAAGCTCTGGTACAAACGCGTCTCCCCATACGTGTTTTTGGGTTGATCTCTAATCTCCAACTTAACCTTCTCTGGCACAGGTTAGCTGTTCAACATAAGTTACCACGGTGATTTACCCCAATACAAAGTGAAGGGCCTTCATAGGACTGGAAAACCTGAAGTTACTTTGATGAACCAAAATCCTACTTCGTAGTAGTGAACAGAGTTTTGAAATGCTGCTGGCCAGGCCTAAACTCTAGGTCAGCGTTTTAGTCTGGACAGGCTGAAACTGAGATTGTTGGAAATTGTGACTGACACATTTAACTGCTTGCTGATTGGGTCTTCTTGGTCACAAATTGGCCCTCGCTGATCTACCAGGCTCCTATCACACAAGAAAACAACCAGTGTTGGCCAATAGTGTAGAATCCTACATGGACATTCAATTACAAGCCTTGCTAACACCTGTTGTGCAGTTAAATTCTGCATTATACAAACTTGATGCAAAGCCACAGCAGAAACCATCTTTAAAATACTTTTGTGATGACCCACGTCGTCCATCCCAATATACAGTCCATATATAAAATCAATACCTACTTGCTTAAATATGTTTTTTTTAATGGAACGAGTGGAGGTATCCTCACCTGCCTAACCATCTATCCTATTCTCATGAATAACTGTGCTCCCTTCTCATTTCCAGAGAGTCTGCAGGACAGATTCCATCGATGATAGTCTCCTCGGGGCCAACCCTTCTGCAGAAGAGATGTGTGAGTCTAGTGACTCTGCAACTTCAAGCGGTGTGGACATCATCCTCAACCACAAACTGCAACAGACGAGTTATGATAGGAAGCAGTACTTGAAGCACATTAAGGATTATATGAAGGAGTGAGTATTGGCGTCTAAGGTCACTCGCTGTGGAGAGAATTATTTTCTGTGTTCCTGTGTAACTATGTTGCATCATACTCTGAAAACAAACCACTTTACACCCAGAAGAAGACTTTTAGCAGCGAGGGCCGGCTGATTATAACCGTATCAGGGCTGCTTCACCGTGGGCGGTTCTCTGGTCTTATCACTCACATGTAGAGCTTATCTATATAATAACCTTGTTAATTAGTATTTGGATCAGCAGGAATTGCGAAGCTTAGTTATGATAATCCTAGAACCGGAGGGAAAAGAAACGGCACCCACAAACACAGGCTGACTCCACACGTATGGAGAGCAGGAGAAGATTTGGAATGAAGCTGTTTTTTATAGAATCAGTTCTACATGCTGAGTGATTGAAAACATCAGAGGAGCAGAGTCACCTGTTGACCTGCGCAGAGCAATGCGCCTCAGCACAGGGGCACTGATTTGTTTTAGTTCGTGATGTATATCAATAGCGACTGATTTTTCCATATCGCCCAGCCCTATATGGGGTCCATGTTGGCAGTTAAACAAAAGAAGAAAGACTTGAACAACTTATACATAACCATTCTCTTTTTTCATTTATAGCATGTCATATTGTCGTCACAATCTTTTCCTAATATCGTGCAGCCATACTTTACACTAAGGTTGGGCAATATGGCATAATTTTCCAATCGGGAGAGAGACATGAGCAAGCAGAGCCAGGATGGAATGAATGAAAATATATAATTGCTAAGTGGCTGTCGTTTGTTCATTATACAGTTTCATGAACTCTCAAGGAGGCAGACCATTATTAAATATGTAATTATGAGACAAGTTAAGCATATCATGAAAATGATGAGGTGAGTGCTCTCTGGGCCCTTGTTACATCTTGACATTGCAAAGATTGTTCACAATTTTACTGTATTTGTGTTTTACAGGCTTAAGGGCAAGCTGGAAAGTGACAATCCAGAGAGAGTGGAGGACTTCACAAAAGGCATGCAAGTGGTTGTCGCGAGGATTGTTAAAAACATTAAGAACTACGAGGTAAATATAGAGACATTGTTTTCATTTATGTGTTAAGTTCTTTCAATAATGGATGAACCTGAGTTGGGTAAAGGTAGGTATTTTGACGGCAGTGGAACATTGTGAACAATCATTTTTACCTACTTGTTTTAAAGCAGACACACGGGGGATAACTGGTCACTTAGATGTACAGAAACCTTTTTTTAAGTGCATTAATAGTGGTATGATAATATGGTTTTTCAATTGTAAACCATCATAGTCCTGATTATCGTCTTAATAACACCCCCATTGATTGTTGATAATTGAGTCTTATTTTGTCTTTCTCCCCTTGCAGTTTTATACTGGAGAGTCCATGAACCCAGAAGGCATGGTGGCACTGCTGGATTACCGCGAGGATGGCATTACACCATTCATGCTTTTCTTCAAAGATGGTCTGGAGATTGAGAAATTTGTAAGTAGTCTCCAGAAACCCTCATTTAACATCAAAGTATTGTTGACGCTACTGTAAAAGAAACGGGTTCAAAAAAGGTTCAGTTTTTAGTTGGACTTAACATACGTACAAGTCTTTGATTCAATAGATTAAGTCAAAAGATCTAGCCTCTAAATTGTCACATACATTTTTGTGTGGGTAATTTAAATTTAATAAGGAGTTGCACAGTTTTTTTCAGTTCAGTTTGTAGTGTTGTGTATTTTTCTGGCTCCAGAACCAACAATACTACAACCAGACCTTGACGTTTGTCTTTTTTTTTAACGTCACTGTAGGTGGATTAATGATTGTGAGAAATATTGGTAGATGCTGCTGTTGGTTGATGTGTAATTCTTTTATTTGTTTTGTTTTTCTTGCAGTAAATGACCTGGATCTACATTTAAATTGGCTGCTGCTTCCTAAATGGCCCCAGGAGCAGATCGAAGATCAGTATTTTGCATCATGCCTGAACAGAAACATTCTTATACATACACAATTTCTTTATAAATTTGTGTTATAGTCCACAGTACCACTCCCGAGGCAAGGTGATCCAAACAGTCATCAGATTTTAATAACTTCTTTTTGGCTTTTGCAGTGTCTGATTTTTTTTTGTCTCGCGTTTTGCAATTTGAAAATAAGAGGCAGGACAGTGAGCAAAGCTCTGACGAACTGAAAGATGCTTTTTTTCTTCCTATGCATACTGTTTTAGCAATGATCCATACAGATTGACCTCGTCATCGGACCTCTGTGTTTATGGTTGCATCAAATTGAATTCCATCTACAATAAAGAATTGATTTGAAAATAAAAACGAGTACCACCACTTTTTCTGTTGTGTTGTGGTGTTTTGAGTGAACTGTCGCCTCCTTACACTTGAACAGGCAAAGGTACACGTTAGCAAATGCAGAGTGACCACTGACCTGTAGGAATGGTTCCTTCAAAGGTGCCCAAGCAGATCATTGGAATTTGAAATGTTTCAATTTCATGTCAAATTAAGTTAAATCAATTCAACATGTTTATTCACTTTAATCTACTTGTAATTCAGTTTATTTAATTCACTTGCTGTCTGAAATAAGATAATTGAAACACTTAACACTGAGGTGATTGATGACTGCTTAGCATCGCATGTTCTCAGTGCTGTTAAAATCATTGTTTATATCGGTTGCATGTATAAATATACAAATGACACTTGAATCTTGATGAATGTATTATTCAATCTGAAAATCAATCAGTAAATACTGATTTATTGAACAAACCTACCTGACAGTCTATGGAAAACACAATCAATCACCCGCTGAGGGCTGGATTCAAAACCACACCGACAATCGTAGTAATAACATGAAATTACAGGTTGATGCAACTTGCGTGAGTTTCATCAAGGCAACTCAAATGTGTCTCAACCTGGAGAAGAATCCGTCAGGAAGGATAAGGAGAGAACAACTGCACATTTCCTTTTTGGGGGGGTTGTTTTGCTTTTGTCTCTCCAATGCACCTGTTACTTTCAGTTGCACCAAAGTCGATGAAATTGAATCACAATCACTTGTGCTTCCTAAATAGAGAGATGCATGTCCCTGATTAACTCACTTGGTGTTATGTAAGGTGTGGTGATAAGGTGTTTTTATAATTTTAAAGTGTATTTCTAATGCATAAACACTGGACTTGGAATGTGATCCTGTTCTGTGACCTGTGACGGATTTGAAAAGTAACAGCACAGCTCCTGACCCTTCCACCTTGCTGAAATAAATCCAAATTAGATTGGAACTGCGTGCAGATGGACAGACTTCACAGAATACAATACTTCTTGTTGAATGTATTTTTAACTAATAACCCAGTGTCTTGGCGATGCAAGTATGAGTAAAGTAGTGACACAAAATGATCACAAGAGGGCGCCACTTGCTTTCATTATTGTGTGGAAGCTCGTACACAAAGGCAGTGTAGAAACACAAGAGGAAAACAGAGGCCTAGTAGTTCGAAGGATAAAGTGAAATCAGGAGTTGAGTTTTTGCTCAGTATCCATGAGAACCTCCGAGTAGGTTCATAAAGGAAAGTTGAATACATAATTATTAGTTGTGATATAAGTGACTAAGGCTTTGTTTCACTTCACAACGTCACAACCGACACAGTAAAGTGTCTCAGTCATTAGGAGCATGAGACGTCTCCACAGCATAGATGTGTTCCACGCACAGCAGATGTCAGTGTCACACCTTCCCCCGAGTGCCATCACAGATCAGCACCTGTGCTGTAATGTGAGCAGGTATCAATTATTGATTTATGCTCCTGTTACTGTGACATCACCTGCATGAGTGTGACTTTAATCTGATGCTCTACATTTGAGTTGAATATATTCGTTTAGGGTTAATTATTGATTATGGACAGATACACATTAAATAGATACATTAAAAATAGCTGTCCGATGCAACTAATAGTGGTAATAGCTTATAGAGCACTTTCCAGTGTGCATCAATAATAATGTCAATTTTACTGAGGGATAAAAGACCAATAAAAATCCTGGCACGTAGGTTCAGGAATACGCCTCTTTAAAAAAGTATGATTTTAACAAAGACACAGACTCAGACGGCCTTATCTCCTCAGGTTATGTCAGCCTTGAAGCAGGCAGTGACAGCAAGCCCTTATCCAAAGATGGCAATAAAAAGGGAGTTAAGAGATCAGAGATACAGCCTGAGGCCAGGCCAGGCAGAGAAGTCTTCAATACAATTTAAAAATCAATCCTAGAAAAAACCCAGAGCTAATTAAGCATATAATGTTTATTGCTAAAACTAGAAGGGCTTTCATGGAAATATTGGGTTTTTAAAAAAGAAAGATGAAATATAGAGAAAGATAAAACAGAGGAATTAACAGGTGTCATATATCATATAGAATAAAGCACACACAAAAAATCATTACTGATGAGATGTGGGTGCCATTTCTTTGCAGTATTAATCAGGTGGTTGCTCTTTTTTTGTTTTACGGATTGAAACTTTACAGTCGTCGCCTGAAGCTGCTCTGGTTGATCCCCTGCAGCTCTGCAGCCTCTGCATGTGTTTATTGATTATTATTTTACACATTTCTATCAGTTTTATTTTCATTATTTTACTCCTTGAACTTATTTTTTAATTTTTTTACAGATGTTATCATTTCTTTTATTCTATTACCTCTTGAAAATCCCTCTCCAGCACATTGAATCTTCCTCTTTGTCCAAAAAGTGCTCTATAAATAAAACCGCCTTGCCCTTTTGTTAACAGTATCCAGGAGACATTTGACATTTTATAGTGAATCTTGCCGAATCACCTCTTAAATCACTCTGTCAAACATGGCCGTGTCAGTCGCCACGTGGATCTTGTGAGAAACTAGTGTGATATTGTTAAACCTTAAGTTTGATGTTGTACATACACCCGAATCGAGGTGTGTTACTAAAAACCAACACACCAGTTTGTGTTTGTGACATTCTGCTCATCTGCACAGTAAGAACCAACTGAGGTCTAAGCTGCAGGTCGGCAGGTTCAGGTTGGCAGAGCTTCCAACACACACACACACACACACACACACACACACACACACACACACACACACTTTGGTTGTATGCCCACATCTCTGCTGTGTTTGCCGCAGAGAGGAGAGAGCACAGGGAGAATACGAAAGCAAGAAACAAAAAGATATAATCTCATCACATTGACCCTCTTACTTCTCTGTCTGAGAATGTATAATTAGCATGTTTCTTATTATCTATTTTGTGAAAGCGACAAAAGCGCAACACAACAGAGACTAAAGTGGCCGAGGATGGAAGCTGGAGAGAAAAACGAGAGAATGAGACGTCTGTAGTCGAAGCAGCAACTTGCCTCTCTCTCTCTCTGTCTCCTCTTCTGTCTGTCTCTCCTCTGCTCAGGGGAGGAAAAGAGGAATGGGTTGGGGGGGGTGGTTTGTGGGGGTGTTGACCCAGTTACCTGCGGTGGCTGCACATCTGGCACACTCACCTTGGCTGGTCATCTGGCATCCTGCACTTCAAATAACTCCGCCACCATCACCATTTATTGGGTGTTGGAGTGAAGCTTCCAATGAAGGCAGGTCTCAGTCACATATATGTATCTGGACATAAAACATTAGACATTTTTTTTTATCATGCAGCTTGAATAGAAATGCAAGGTTCTTTTAAAGGGATAGTTCACCAAAAAATGGAAATTCACTTATTATCTACTCACCACTATTCATAAATAGCTGCTCTTGTGGTGTCATCCAAGTGTCTGCGAGCCCTGACATTCATATTCTATGTGAAATGGTGTCATTTACAAGTTTTTAGCCCTCTGATATCCTCCTCGGAGCCACGCTCACGCTTGCATGCACACACCACTTTTAGGCTTAAAACGTCGGGGCTTCCTGACACCAAACGAGCAGCATGGAGGCATGTTGTGTTTTCTTTCTGTTGTTTTATTACGTCTGAAGAAGGAGTCACCTTGGCTACAAAACTCTTTACCCCTGAGACTCCAAAAAGGACTCAAACACTCCACCCACACCTCCATCGGCATAGTGGTGAGTAGATGATGAGTGAATTTGAATTTTTTCCGGTGAACTATCCCTTTAATGCCTTTAAATATCCTAATTTCTCTATTGGGTACCTTCAGTTCGTGTGTGGAACGTGCCTGTGTTAAAAGCGTACCCATATGCCCATGTGTTACTGGTTTAGCTGTCATTGTTCCTGTGGCTCACACAGACCACGAAGAAATCTCCTCTTAACACGAATCAGGTGGAAGAGATGAACTCTGACAGCTGGAGAACCTTTGATGGTTTGGCTAATGTCCGATTATGAATAAGAAGACTTCGGCTGGTGCAGTTATTTGCCATCGTAACACTGATATATACACAAATACATTGAGTTTGTTTTGGTCACAAAGATGAGATGATGTCTGCTGTCGGGACTCTTCCTGCAACATGTTCCATCTGGGTAGGAAACAGTCTGTTGTGTGAACTTCCAGCTACAGTTTGAAGTGCAAACTGACATTTCTCACCTTAATCCTGTCGCGACCTTTCTGCCGTCCACTGTTTCCTCCTCTTCGCCTGATCCTTGTGTAAACGTCACCATTAACCTGCGTGTGTGTGTTTTGTATTTCTGTGCACACATCTCCTGTACATTATGTGTTGGTACGTTTGAAAGTGGTCCGGAGGAATGTGGGCTGGTGCTTGTGAGAGATTTAGAGGAATGTGTCTAAACATATATACTCTGTGTGTGTGTGTGTGTGTGTGTGTGTGTGTGTGTGTGTGTGTGTATTTATTTAAACAGTTGGTCTGGGCCCACACTGTTTTGGATGTGATTTTGTACAGGATGCAGTTTATTTCAGGCGGTGGGTGTGTCATATATACATCATATCACAACACATAGAAATTGTCAAAATAAAAACCAATGTGCAGCAGTGTCATTCTCAAAATGCACACGTGTATCATGTTGTGCTCTCCTCTACCCAAACTGTTTTCAGACATGCTCTGAAGTCTGGAGGTTTTCCCGCTGAAAACCTGTAACTTATAGTCTGTAAGTTCAAGCTTAAATATCTCCCGAAAAGGAACCAGCAGGAGTCTGTGCAATGACATTTCTTCACCTGGACAGTCTCAGTTTAAAACGTCATCATAAACAGTGTATAAGACTGGCAGTTTATAATGAAGTGAAAAGGTTGATCTCAGTGACCTGCCACCACCTTGAACCAGCACGACTCCTGGTCTTAATGCTTACATACAAACAGGCAGAGGAAGTCAGGGCTCTGTAGAAATGGAAAGGTCACATCCACCATGTGATACTGTGGCTGGTGGCCTGATCCAAACTCATCATGATGACTCGTCGGGCGGCTGGTGAATGAGCCGACACACAAGATCAGACAAAATATTTGTAAAACAATTACTTTAATTTATCACATGGAATAAACAATTACTTTGTATCTTTAAAGTGTTTTTTTTAAATGAAATACTACAGGATGAGCTGTGGACGGCCACTGCTCGGCAAATATTTAATATTTTAGTTTATTCATCTCAAAATATCGAGATGAGATAAATTCAAGAGAAATGATTCTGACCAAGACCTTCTGCTGAGCTCGATGGCTTCTCAGAGTTTTCCCTAGAATTGAATTTGATCACTAACAAGCCAGTTTACAGTTTACAGTTTACAGTTTACAGTTTACAGTTTACAGTTTCTTTTATCTCAAGAAGCTCATTATCTGAGATGAATTGAGATTATAGTGGAGGGAGACTTTTGAAGAGATTTTGAAGATCTTAAATGAGGATCAGGGACAAAAGGAAAAGGCTGAATTTAAGGGAAAGAAATTGTTTAAATCTCTGATTGATTTTTAAGTTATGTTAAGGAGAAAAGGGCAAGACAAAGAAAAGATCTTATGTAGAATTTTCCTTTCCTCTGGCTGTGTAGGCGCCACCTCGGTGAGAACATGGAGGGAGGGCGCAGGTGTGGCTGAGAGCACCTTTGTTTTGCTCTGAGTTACTGGTGCAGTATTATTGTTCAGCCTATGTAACCTCTAAGTTGAGGGGACGGTGACGTTCTTTATTTAATGCTGATTTAAGGCATGAGACAGAGGTTGTCCACCTTATATGTCAGACAGTCTAACTCAATGTCCTCCCTTCGTCTTTTCACCATGTTACTTCCTGCTACATGTCACCAATGACCACAAATCAGGTTAGATAAGGAACGACAATTTAATTTAAAGTCCCTGACGGTTATTGAATAAAACCTGTGAAACATGCACACCAGCTCGTCTCAGGGACAGAGACACACAAAATAAAAGCAGATTAAATGGAAAAATTGTCACAGGGTCACACCATGTATTTCCATGTTAAGTCAAGAATTTGAGCACACAAGGTAATTTGATTTAGATACTGTAAATGTGTGTGTGTGTGTGTGTGTGTGTGTGTGTGTGTGTGTGTGCGTGCGTACGAGTATAGAAGTTTTTTTCCACCCTTTATTCAAGAGCGTTGTCTCTTCATTTTGAGAGCAGGACTTATTCCAATTTTATGCTTTCACTCAAACATCCTGCTTGTGCTTAGATTTGCTCTACATGAGCTCAATCTGTGCGCTTGCACTCAAGATGTTTTGTTGCTCGGACAGATTACAGTGGCTCCAGCTTTAGCTCTTCTCCTCATGCTCACGCTGCATCGACCTGTGGGAAACGTCTGCTTATTACTGCTGATTATTTCTTCTTTTCTGTTAAAGCATTACAGAATCATTACAGAATCTGTACGTGAAATAAGTCCTGCTATCAAACTGAAAGACCACGCTTAGATCTATTGGTTTTCTCATATTTTATTCCATTAGTATTTCAAACATATTTGCTAATTATTTATTTGGTTATTTTATTCACGGTGCATCAGTGTTTGCGCACGTTTTCTTCGTGTCACACGTTAAAAATAGAAAGAAAAACGTGAAAGGCCGAAAGAAAGGCTCTGGTCATCTGGTGGCTGTGCATTAATTAGCTGTTCCCACGCCACGTCCTCATCACAGCTACTTTCAGTGATCACTGGTGGTGTTGTGTGTCCCTCCCAGAGGACACAGATCGCCTACACAAGCTCACGCAAACACACACATGCAGAGAGTACCTTGTGAGAGTCTGGATCAGAGCCAGGTTCGTGAGCAGTGTCATCTACACGATAGTCTGCGGCCACAAAAGCTTATTGTCTGTTGGAGTGAAACTAAAGCACCCAAACATCACACGGGAGATAAGCTCAGCCTGAGGTGGCCCACGATCATATAGACGCTCTACAGATTCAAACGAACGGAGTGCTGTATGGGAGTAACCTATGATGTGTTTTGTACATTATTATTACTACATCACAACATTTTAGGGTATATAACTTAACTGAAACAGGTAATGTGTGATAATGAGTATATGTAATGCATTTTGATTCAAGATACCTTTGGCTAGTTTGTATCGAAACAAGGTCATTTACCTTTAAATGTCTGCTGTGATCCACGTGCTAGCGCTAAAAACGTGGTGTAAATGACGCCCTTTCCAGTCGAATTTCAATTTGAGGGCTTCCGGACACTGGGATGACACCAGTGTGCTGTGGAACTTCTTTCCTTTCCCTGTTAAGTGTCAGCCGAGCATTTCCCAGGAGACGCACGGTAACACATCAGGCCAAAGCTCATTAATTAGTCACGCTACTCTTTTTCGTCAGTGCCAAGGCCTGATGGGAAACTGTTACTGGAGTTTACATTCTTGAGCAGCGTGTTTGTGCGTTTCCACCCACTGTCCCACATCCCATAACACACCAGACAAACTTGAGTTCCCCACACACCCCTCAGAGGTTCTCCTTCTGTCGTCATCTGGGAAATTAAAAGATTAAAAAAGCCCTCTAAGGCTCCTCGCTCCTGTAGTGTGTTGTATTTCTCTTGGAACTGGACGACAGATACTTTCCCAGGGAGTGTTTTTACGCCTGTGGTCACATGCTGTTGTGGTTTTTGACTAAGGGAGAATGATGGGCTACGGTTAACACATCGTGTGTTTATTCAGTGTTTCCAGGAAGAGTCGTCTACCACAAAATCCTGAGTGAAGTTTAAAGGTGAACATTCATCAAGTCTGTCCAGAGGAAGAGAAAACATCACCACTCAAAGCAAAAGCTTGGAGCACAATCACGACTTTTAGTCAAGGATCTGCTGCCGTGAAGGTTACAAATTAAAGGGTCCCTTCACCCTGCACAGTTTGGATTGAACCCGCTGAAAACTGACATCCTGTGGAAAACTAAAATAGCGGAGACATTCATTCTTTTTCTCTGTCTTTCAGCTCATTATACAGCAATGATGACATCATTACATTATGTGACGTGCGATGCAAAATGTGGTAACAGCAGGAAGTGGTGGCAGGAGATTTCCATTATCTGCCAGCGGGGGATAGTTGTTTGCATGATGGTGTTTTTTTCATTCACCCCGTCAGAATTTCCTGATTTATGAAAAGCTTGTTGGACATAGTGCTGGGTTAGAACAAAAATATTCTCTGATTAAAATGTATCTTCAATTTAAATGATCTGATATCGATTCATAAAAAGGACGGAACCATCACACTCAGGTCACCATTGGGGAAATAAGTTTTGTTTCCTGCTGCCTTCAGGTCCAAAAAAACAAAAAACTGAACAGGACAACCAAGCCAAAGTCTCCAGAAGTTCCCAGGTTGTTCATTTACTAAAGCAAACCGGCTGTTGAACTTGTTTTTCGACATTTTTCAAATGAATGACACCTGTATCATTAAAAATAATCCTCAGTGTTGTGTATGGTTGCAGCATCGTCCGTTTACAGCTTCCTTACTGCAACTCATCACCTGCATGTGTGTTCCCGTGCAGACGTACAAAGGTTCTGTGGTGCTAGTCTGTGCGTGGCTCTCTCCACTAACCGCAACAGGCTTCAAAATGCCTGTGCTCGGGCCCGTTAGTGCTACAACGTAGCCCTAGTTATTATTATTATTATAGCAAGGTTTGGTTGAATTTCCTATCGTGAGACGCTCTTTAAAATTTGGAGCAGTGTAGAATCCAGGCCTGCTCACAAATGTGTTTTTCTCTGGCACCACACCCAGGATAAATGTTGAGTATTTGCTCCACTCCATCCATCACTTTCAAGTTGAGGGGACACAAATTGGTAGTTTGTTGTTTTTGCCCAATGGACTATATGCACACTATTTGTTTTTGCACAGTCCCTTTAACCACTATATACATTTTAACTACCTCAGTATTTGTGGATATATGTGTATGATGCCTTTAATGAACAGTGGCATAAACAATATAAAACAGTTACTAAATAATAAGTAATAAAGTAGAATATATGAATAAAAGATCAGCCCCATCTTTTTATGAATCATTGTTTTGGTTCTAACACCAGCTAAATCAAGCACAAGAGGAGCTGTGTGTGTGTGTTTGTGTGTGCATGTGTGTTGACCCGGCTTGCTGTGGGTTGGCCTCACCTGCGAGCAGCAGTCGGTTGCACAGAGACTCAGTCACCACACTGCACACACACACACACACACACACGCAATGTGATTGTGTTTGAATCTGCAGATCCACACGTGTAGGATGCCACCGAACCCTGCTGTGATAAATATAAGATATACTGTATGAATATATACATAAAATAAACTATTAACGGAGAACTGCTGAGTGTGTGATGAGTCTCACGTGTATAAATGTTGGATTGCTTCAGTATCACTCTGCTGTGCATTTCTGCTGCCTCTTGCATGACCCCTCATCCCCACGTGTCAGTGCATGTGCATGTGAGATGTGTGTGTACACCTTTGCCTTTATCCATATACTGTAAGTGTGTACATGTGTGTGTGTTTGCCCTCTGCCCCACGTTCTTGTGCCCTCTGGGGTTTTCAGGCTCGCAGCCTTTGTGCATCTTTTGTCCAGAGCAGCTTTGTTCCCTGATGGTTGGTCAGTCAAACAGCAGCAGTTAGCTGCTAAACCAGCGCGCTTGGTTTTGTGCCTCGACACGGGGGGGACAATGTGAAGCGAGCGGCTACATAACCACCAGAAGACTGAAACAAAGAAGTGCTGGGAGCACTAATCGTCAGGACAAAGAGGGACAAGCAGCCCTTCTCCTGCAGGGGCCAGGTGATGGGTTTCCCCAAAGAGACATGTTTGGGGTTGGCAGGCCTTAATAGACCACAGCCACATGGCAGCCATTTTCCACTGACATCATGCTCAGGGAGGGTTATGAACAGAATAATGATGTAATGCTGTTATCAAGGTTTATAAAGGACATAAATACAGAGAATCAGACAAAGTCTTTGGTTAGTTACTGAAAAGACAACAAATAGACATGAGATTTGAGCTATTTGTTGTATTTTCAGATGCTGATCAGAATGAAAACAGAGCTTCAGAGGAAAAGCCATGTGAATATGGTCTCTGGCAGCTTTACTCCTATAATATGTGTTTAATCTAGTTCAAACCGTCATGAATAAGGATTTTTTACATTTCTTTTTTTCTGCATTGTTGCGCTGCGTTGGCCCCAGTCTTCACCTCTGCTTGGGTGTGGTGTGTTGCTCATGTTCTGAGGAAGGCCTCGCTGCTACAGACAAACACATGTCAATCCAATCCAACGTCTGAGTGACATACCAGACAGGAAGTTACTTCACACAGTGAAGGATGATGTCATGTTCCAGTGCCGGCTCAATGATTCATTGTGTTTCTCAAGCTTTGCTTTGAAAGTGAGTTTGACTCTTTATAAAAGGTTAACAAGCTGCAATAAATGGATTTAATGAATCATTTATTAACGTTTTATAGATCACTCATAAGACATTAATGAAAACAACCTCTAAATGGACACTTTGCCCAAATGTTTAGACTCTTAAGTCAGTAGATAGTCTTCACCAAATGGACTGTTTGACCACTTTGAACGTTGGGATGACAAAACATTCATACAGGGATTGTTAATTATTAACATTTACTACACTCAAGATAAGTCGTAAAGATAATGTAGTGCACACACACACACACACACACACACACACACACACACGTCTGCATTTTCATCAGTTGTCGAAAGACGGATGAGGGAGGGGCAGCGATACTGACTGTGAGTCATTGGATGGATTATGTATGAGGTCACCTGTGAGAGCAGGTGAAGCTCCATCGATGTCAGTCTGAAGTCATGTTGGAACGGCAGAGAGCAAATCGAGGCAACTGAGGAAACAGCAGGTTGACCTTCAAGGTGACTCCAGTCTCCGCCACGAGCAAGTGTGCATGTCCACACCCTGTGTTGTGTTATTATTCATGAATGGTGGTGTGTGTTTGCGCATCACTCTGGGTTGAGATGACCTTTCTGGACCACAGGAACTTTCAGGAATCCAAGAAGCCTACCAGGAATTCAGGAAATTTACCTGCAGTTATATCACAGGAGTCGATGTGGTGCCCGGGCTGTAGTTTACGGGGTTTGCAGAATTGAAAATCACCATTAACTGAACAGGTTCATTCTGAGATATCTGCTTCTGTGAAGCATAGCTGTTGCCATCATGTGTAATACATGTGCGGGCCGATGAGAGGAAGAGAGGGTTAACTATATTAATTCATTCAGCTTTATCTCTGTTTTTTGTCGGTTCTCACTGATACACACGTGCTCGTATTTCATTAAAACATTTGCTTCCAGCAGGTGTTGTTGTTCAACACTGTGAACGTCCATAGGGGTCACATCAGGGCGGAAAAGGGCTCGGTCTCATTTCATCTCACAAGACGATGTGACCTTTCCATAGATGATATTTTAAAGCATTAGTAGTCGTGTTGATCACATGATCGAATATAGACAAACACAAAATAAAACACAACAGCAACAAACTCAGGTACAAACCACCCAAGAACATTTTAAAAACCTCTCCTCTTACAAATTTATATAATTAGAACATTTCTTGTGTGTGTTCACATCATTTGTATCTGTAAGTACTTATACTGCAGTTGATTGGTCATTATAATGTTTGTGTGACCGGTTTTTGTTTACAGTGGCTTACTTTAGATTATTACTTTTTTATTATTCATTCATCAAAACTGCTGGAGTGTAGAGAACATGCAGACACATACACAAACACGCACACACTTTTTGACAGGAGGTGATGTATTTTGTTGTTGTGTTTTTATTCTACAAGTATCACCAGTGTATTCCCCCTGTGGGGACGTTTACCCCAGTTTACCTGAACTAGTTTATTTGTCTCCTGAGACTGACAGAGTGAGTAGTGAGGTGCAGACCTGGTGCAAACACAGCACAGAGCTATGTGACCCACTTTGAGTGTGTGTGTGTGTGTGTGTGTGTGTGTGTGTGTGTGTGTTTGGTTTAGAACATTTCATTTAAAGGGCTTTTGAGGGTTCAGACTTTGTGTTAGGGTTGGAGTTGTGTTCAGGTGAGGATTAGGATTGTGGTTGGACATATACGCCTTGTCCACACTACTGTGGATATTATTTTGAATGGATTTTTACCCTTTAAATTTTTAAAAGAATCTCAGTCCACACGACCTTCGTTTGAAAAAATATCTCCATCCAGACGAAAACACAAACACAAATGCTCAAAACAAGCATGCCAGGCCAGTAGGTGAGGATACAATCAACGATCTGTCAAATACCAGAGAAGAACATTGAGAGCACGCTTGTTTACCTTGGGCCGTAGTAACTTCGTAACCACAACAATAGCAGCTTTGTTCGTAGTTATTTGACTTATTTGATCTGTTTCATCATCTTTCTGGCGCGTGGCCTAAAGTGCTGATATACACAAAGCAACGGTAAGTTGTGATGTCATCGTTTCCCAAACGCTCCCTTTTACGCGTAAACACAGATAAACAGAAACCAGGGTTTAGAAAATCGGCATTTCGGAGGATATTTGTAAAGATTTCAGTTTTAACTCCATTTGCATGTGGACGAGAGGCTCAAATGCTTGTTTTGCAAAAGAGTAAACGTGTTTATGTGTATAAAAAGACAAACATGTGTGTCTGTGTTTTCACATCTTTCACCCCCCCCCTCCCTCTGTATGATTCACTGTCGTTATTTCCTTCCTGTGAGTCACCATGGAAACTTTGTTTTGGAGAAACCAGAAACCATATCAATTATTAAAGTTTTCATTGTGTTCTCTTCAGAATGTAGCCGATCATTAACTGTTTAATAAGTGACTCAGTTCAGTGACTGCTCTCAACCACAATGACCGTCATGTTACTGCACTGATCACTTTTCTACTGTTTCCTCAACACACGCTTTTTAATGTTTCTGTTCTTATATGTGAAGGTAATGAAGGCCTTTTCATTTCACAGCAGGTACCAGTCAGTGCCCCCCCCCTCGTCTGAGTAAATGGACTGAAGCAGATTATTGTTGAGAAGAATATGGTTTCAACAAATGTCACAGGGTGACGATCGACCTGATAAAAACAAAAACAAAATACTTTAAACAAGAGTATAAACCTGTGAATTCAAAACACACAGAAAAATCCAATGAATCAAGTTACATTAAACATTTACAAACCTTCTCAGTATTTAGTCACAGTGGAGGATGTTTTTGTGATCACGTGGTGTTGAAATAATCACAGAAATGAGTTCCTGACTGGGAAAATTCTTGGATCCACACAAAACAATTGTATGGGTTCTTCTTGACCCATTCGGTTTCCTTCCACCAAGTTTCGTTGTTATCTGTCCATTAGTTTTGTGTAATCCTATTAACAAACAAATAAATGCAGACGCCGGAGGTAAATGTATTACAACCTCTGTGGTTAACTGCAGTTATCGTGGTACTTACGAGTTCTCGCGTCAACAGTAACTAGGAGGATATCAGACGACATTTAGGCTAAAAACACTGCGTAGATGATGTCGTTTGGAGTCAAATTTGAATGTTGCGGCTTCCAGATTCTTGAATGACACCACACGAGCAGTCTAGAGGCATTTTATGTTTAGTTTTTTCATGTTTGAAGAATCGGTCACCAATTACTTCAATTGTATATGATTTGGCTGCAACACTGTTTACCCCTGAGACTCCAGAAGTGTTTTGTGGACTCAAACACTTCACCCACCCTCCATCGGCACAGTGGTGAGTAGATGATGAGTGAATTTTCATTCAGAACTATCCCTTTAAGAATGTTAGGAACTGGAAGATTGTGTTTTGTTGTGGCAGAAATCAAGTCTTGATAATTAAAAGGTGCAGGTTACACTTGCTGTGTAATCCTAGGTGCAGTCATGTGTAAATATTTTAAGAGGCAGGCTTTCCTCTTTCTGTGTCGAAGTCCCTCAAGCTGCCCGTGTATTTGGATTTAGAAAAAACAAGCAAAAAAAAAAGAAACTACAGCTGGAAGCCATCTTAGCTTTTCCTGGGCACTGCCAGAGACCTGTGCCAATGTTGTTTCAGGACAGCAGCACTGAGGGACTCAACACAGACTGAGCATGTGTTGGTGTGTGTTTTATTTCAGGGGTGCGTGTGTGTGTGTGTGTGTGTGTGTGTGTGTTTTAGTGTTTTCATAGAGTTACAGATGGAGCTCTGTCAGGCCCGGCCGGCTGCATCAAGGCTGGTGGGAGCGGGTCAGCAGGGAGCGAGGCGAGCAAACGAGTGTGGCGATGAAAAGAAAAGAAGGAGGCTTGTTTGGGACGTATGTTTTCCTACAGAGCTTATTTTCTTCGTGTCACACCCTCGCACGCCGACTTCAAACATTTCCTTCCCAGCTCAGCCACCCCGCCCTCGTCTCTCTTTACCTGAATTCATCTCTCAGGTTTCAGATTTATTTTGTTAGCGTTCACTTCTGTTTGTCCTCGTCTCGTGCAGTGGTTTAACTACATGTTTCTGCTCCGTGTGCTCAGTATGAACCATAATTAGGGGGGCAGCTTTCAAGCATACAAGCCAGAATATAGGTCGATTTACTCTACGCTCCAAAACAGGGCTACTGTGGAGGAGGTTTCAAACAGTGGAGATGCTTCGACAACAGAGCTGTGCACTGCACCAGTTAACGTCCTTATCCCTGCAATGCACTCGTGCACGACTGCTGACTTTAACGGGCTTCCCTGATTCGAGGTTGCCATCTCAGGTATTTCCCCTGTTAAAGTCAACGACAGCTGCTGTGTCACACGTGTGTCGACGGTAACGTGTCTGCCATCCTGCATACTTTTTGCATAATGATCACCTGGAGGAGCAGTAAACAGCCTCCCACCCCTGTCTCATGTGTTCTCTGGTCTTACAAAGAGCGACAGTATGTAGGTCAACTATACTTACATCCGTGTCGGTACTGGCACGTTGTGTTATTCCTTCACATGTCAAATTTAAAACACTGTGTTTGAGTGGGCGGACGACTCCTGCACATCTGGTTTCTACTTTTCGACTTTCCGTGTGCTAAAATGAACCTGCTGCATATTTGTGTTGCCTTTTTCAACTTTTGTGTTGCATTGACTTCATTTTGGACGAGACATAGGACAGGCATCACTTTCAGTCTAGACTTTGAAGTGAGAACAGAAAAGTGAACAAAAGGAGACGTTTTCTTACTCTGCTGGCTCCCGTCTCTAGTCTCCTTCATTCATGAACATTTGGTTCTTGCTTTACAATGACTCTTTTCTCCCCTGCAGTACTACTCCAGTCTACTCTTTCTCTCTCTCACACACACACACACTGATAGACAATGGACTATGCAGAGATCTGAGAAGGGGAGGCTTTGAAATCCAGGTCAGGCATTGATGCTGACTGTGAACACATGGGGACATTTGATCTGCTGCCAGGACCTCTGTTCTTTTCCCAGCACTTCTACTGTCTCACTCACATACCTACAGAGAAAGGTTACAGGTGTTTGTGGCTTTGGGGGGGAGGTGCGTGCACAGGTTATTTCTTGGCGATCAAGCGACTGTGCACAGCAACTCTGGAGTCCTGTCGTCACCGAGAGGCTGCCAGGTTTTATGTACAGTGGTGCTTGTGCAGAAAAAATCCCAAACCTATCCCAGGATTCACCCTGCTCCCCTCCGGCTGCAGCTACAGTCAACATGCAGGACTAACAGACTCAAGGACTCTTCTGTCCCTGCTGCCAGCGACCTTTTAAATTCTTATATGTGATTTAAATATCTTTTCCCCAAGAGCTTTTCATTCATTTTTAATGCTGATTATGCTTGTTTTAGATTTCAGTGTGCACAAGTTCATTAGTAGCATTAGTTCCAACATCAATACGCAAGTTACAGCGGTATAGGTGTTCTGCATGTGGGAGAACTCGCTCAACACAGACATTAGTTTGATCTCCTCATCTTGCAAGTAAATTAATATTTTCCAAAATGATTCCTTTAATGTAGGAGTCGCAGCATGTGACATAATGGCAGTATCATACTTCACCTGCAGGCTTTACATTGGATAAAGAAATGCTGCAACAGGAATAGAGGTGATTAGATGTTTGCTTTGGGGAATTGGAGTCACTGCAGCAGCAAACATCAGTGATACATCAATCCATAAATCTATAAATCTATTTTCTACGTCACTGGGTTCAGCGTTCTGTCTCAGGACACGACTAAAGTAAAGTGGAAGCACAACTGTAGGTTAAACTGAAACATAATGAGGGCAGACATACCACATGAATGGCTTTTACTCTAGGTATTACAGTGGAAGAGCTTTGGTGTGTTGTCTTTAAACATGTCATTATGATTATTTACAGTAAATTGAGACATAAACCAAATCCTCCCTTTTGTATTTACAACAGTGTAATTCACCTGTATGTCTACACTTCACTATACAGCAATTATACTCTTCAAAACACTCTTGGTCTCTTCCTCTCTCCATCGCTGGAGTTTCTGTGTTGCTCCCCAAGCACACCCCTTTGATGCAGTTGCTAGGCAACCCCTGCCCTGTCTCTGCCCCCCTCCATCTCTCGGAGTGCAGAAAGCGCGTCTTGTGATGTAATCGAGTGATGTAAGTGGACCGTAACTGATTCAGGATTGTCCACATCACGCTGAGTTGTCATGCACCATGTTAAACTGAGTTTAATTGTTTAATTGCACCTTTTGCACACTGAATTCATACTGTCTGCAGATGGTTATGTCTCCTATGTGTTCAGAGAGGGAGGCGGTAATTTGAGTCTCTTCAGAGGCTGCAGACATTTGGGGTCAAAAGTGCACCTGCTCTTGAGCAGCAAATTGTGAAATGTGAACTACCTCCATGTAAATATGGGTTTGATTATCCAGATATATATAAATTATACTCTACCAGGTCGTCTCTATTCATGTCATCTATGACTGCGAATTTTAAATTTAAAACCTGTTTTAAAAACACGTTTTTATTGATGTGCTTTCTCCTAGATCTGATCTTACAAACTATTTTAATCATTTTATGTTTTATTTGATCTTATTTTTACTCTTTTCTCATTTGTAACATGTTTTAAGTTACATAAAGTTCATTATTATTAATATTATCAATAATTATTACATGCACTTCACTGACAACTGAGTGAATTTGTGGGAATGAACACCTAAGATTATATGTCAGTAAGGTATCACCTGCATGTTTTCTTATTTGCTTGTTTATATATGTATGTCACGTGTCATCCTCCATAAATCAGGAGATGCAGAATTAAAAAACTCGGGGGTCTGGCCACGCGCTCATCTCCATCAGGTGCACAACTGTGTGTGTGTAAAGTGAGGGGACGTGGGACAGAAGACTTCCTGCGATGGTCCTTCAGACTAAAGGTTTTGAAAAACGTGTCGCTGCTAAGTCATATTTGAACGTTTAACAACACGGAAACATAATGAAGTTGGTATAAAAGAAAAACTCGCGTGTTTTACACTATAAATTAATGATTCGTGCCCGTCATCGGAATGCTGCATCGCGCTACAAATATCCCTTACTTTTATTTTGAAATTGGATCCCTCGCTTTTCCGGTGAGTGCTGTTCCAGCTTGACGCAGAGGTGCTGTCGGCCGCCTGCAGCATCCGAGAAATAACGGGCTAAAGCCAGCGGATTTATCCCGGGTTATATCTGCGGAAGATGGTGGCTAAACAGAGGATCCGCATGGCCAACGAGAAACACAGCAAGAACATCACGCAGAGAGGAAACGTGGCCAAGACGCTGGTGAGACGTTCACTGACCGGGACACGCCGGCGTCACATTAGCCCGGATAGGTGACGTTCCGTCCGCGGTGATCACAGCAGCATGGCGGTGCTGATGGTGGTGCTGATGGTGGTGCTGATGGTGGGGCTGATGGTGGGGCTGATGGTGGGGCTGATGGTGCGAGGCGTGCCAGGGTTACTTAGCACACATGTGTAGCACGGTTTGACTCAGCACCAGCTCCTGACCGAGCTGCTCTGGGTGATTGACGTGAGGAGCCGGCGGGCTGGGTCCACATCTGAATGTAATCTATTCGTTACCGTGTAACCAGACGTTACTTCGCCGAGTGCCATCATCCCATCAGTGTAATAGATTACATCAGCTTTCACTCATTCATGATATACTAAAAACTGGCGGACTGGAGGTGTGAAGATGAAGAGGCGCTGAGGTGAAATGATTAATCGATTATTCCACTGGAAAAATTCAAGTCAGTCATTTTGAAAGTAAAATCAAAACACCATCAAATGGAGAAGACCATTCTGGACTCTGAGAAATTATGATGCACATTTCTCACTTTTTTGTTTGACTTACAATAGAACTAGTAATTCATTAATCAATGCATCCCATAAACCATTGGGAATGATCCCTTTCCAATGACTTCCAGTGCTTCTTCTCATTTAAGTTAAACTGGTTCTGGTGATTTTCAGACCTTTGCACTCTTTTCCTCATCTCTAAGAAAAAAAACGTAGCATGCTACAAACGGAAATCATGGTTTCTCTGTGGTGAACATATTGTAACACTGAACCATCCAACTGTAGCCGACATTTCCATGGTAACAACGAGCTCCACCAATCAGATTGTCGCTATTACACCTGAGGATCTTGGGTAGTGTAGTATTTCTCCTTGACATCACAAATAAAACTGACCAAAACTGAACTATAAACAAATAATACTGAACTGCGGCCTCTACTGGAGCATAGAGCATTGTTTCATAACCCCAGGATGGTTAAAATACAATGACTCCGAATTTCCATTGAGAAAATGAATGGGATTTCTACTTCAACAAACTCCACTGTTCTATCAGCGCTGCCAAGGAGGTTATGTTTTCACCCCTGTCCATTTTTGGGATGTTTGTTTGTTTGTCAGCAAGATTAATCAAAAGCTACCTGAACTGGATTTCCACTAAACTCGGTGGAAGGACGAGGTGTGGATCAGGAAATAACCCATTACATTTTGATGTGGATCCAATTCAGGAGGCTTCTTTAACATTGTGAAACAGGAGGTTTTTCAACATTGTCCTAGAGATTTATTCATGAATCCTGAGGGGGGGGAAAAAATCAGGCTAATTAAGGGAACTGATGAGTGTGTGAAATTTGGGGCAGCTTGATTGAAGTTAAGGGAATGTTTGAGGTATGTGCTAATTAAAGGGATAGTTCACCATTATGCCGATGGATGGGTGAAGTGTTTGAGTCCACAAAACACTTTTGGAGTTTGTCCGCTGTGATCCACAGGCGGACGCAGCTTGACACACTTGGATCACACCACAGCAGCAGTACGGAGGCATGTTGTGTTTTTTTCTGTTGGTTTTTTTTCCCACCCCTCCATCAGCATAGTGGCATTCACTGTACCGGGCCCAGTGTTGTTATCAGGTATCCCCACTAAGAGACTTCCAGTATATACCCAATTAAGGACACATAACACTATAGTTTAGTGACAGCACCTTCACTTCAGTGAGTTCAGTGTTTTGCAAATATCAGACACATACAGTGTCACACACAGTATAACCCCTCCCTCCGAAGCTCCAGCAGATAAGTCCAGGCCTGAGTGTACACACTACACTACACTAGACCATTCTGTTGCAGCTGTAATGCTAATTTACTGTGTGTGTGTGTGTTTCCCACAGCGACCACAAGAGGAAAAGTATCCTGTGGGCCCCTGGTTGCTCGCCCTCTTTGTATTTGTTGTGTGTGGATCAGGTACGTTCCTTTTACATCTGTAGGAGAAAATGTGTTTTTGCCTTTGTTTGTGGTGAACAATCAAACTAATGAACTTTTTTAAACGTGTTTCTTTCATTTATGTTTCTTTAACTCACCACTATTTGTGCCCAGAGTTTTGATCTTATTTTGTTTTTCATTGACTTACTACTAATGTTTTGTCCTGTGTTGTATTGTGGTTTATATCTATTGAACATTTTTATACAAATCGTACATTTCCAAGCGCAATATTGCTACTATGGTTAGAAGTTATGTCCCTAACATCCGTTGGTGGCAGCTAACACCTGCTAACATCTAATGGTAGATGGTAACTTAAATTGTGCAGAAGACCTTCCAACGTACAAGGGAAATTCACCATCTAGTCCTTCATTCTAAAATTATCCCAAATTTTTCCAACAGGGTTAAAACCCAGAAAAATCCCCAATTTTATTCAAAGTTACCGGACGTTTAACTTTAGTTGCCTTTTAATTGCATCATATCCGCTTTATACCCATAGCTTTGCCCGTCTCTGCTAAAACTAACAGGTCAAACAACGTATGAGGAAGAAAATACACGTAGCTAGGCAGTCGGCTGTTTCCTCTTTCCACGGTTTGCATTGGTCACTCGTAATGGATGATGATTATTCATTGCCGTTTCCTGCGTAACATGAATAAAACTTTGAGGTAATGTTTTTTAACAGGCCAAAACAAATCTAATGGTCTAACAAGTACGTCTGTTTGCTCTCAGCCATATTTCAGATCATTCAGAGCATTCGGATGGGGATGTGATTCAGAAGGAGCCTCCGGAGCCCTGCCCCACCCCCCCATACCCTCACTGAGCCTGGCTATCCCGCGCCTGCACACCTCCGAACCCCCTCCAGAGGCCCAGAGACTGACAGCAGAGCTTCAGACCCTCAGAGAGAGAGAAGCTTCCCTGACCACCACCTCCACCGCCCTCGCCCTCCTCCCTGTGATCAGTGTTTACAGTGTTTACAGTCTGTGGAACTGACAGCTTTTCTATGGACAAGTCGAAAACCACGGCGGCTGGAGAACATGCGTGTCTCGTCACTCACTTGGCACCTGTGTTTGTGAAAGTGTGAGACTGTGTGACAATGTGCCATATCTGTCTGTGTTCGTCTGTGTTGAACCTTTTTTCAAATAAATGTCGAGCATTTAGCGAGCAGCCGGTTTTACTTCTGCTTCTGTAGACTCCCGGTGTTTGTCAGTGCACACTCCCACACACACACACTACAGGCTGACGTTGGTGTAGTCTATGAGGAGACAACCCACGACCTTTCCAAAGGGAAGCTCTAGGTTTTCAGATGATTTTAGCATAAGGCTGCAACATGAAATGTGGAAAAATGTGGAGGAGCATTACTCCTGGATGCTCTGTATATAGGCAATGTTCAACTGGAACATAAAATATTTCTGAAGACCATGCTGGTTGATATAGTGACTGCTGACAAGCATGTGGGGGGTAAATGTATTTTTCACTGACCGATATAAAAGCTGAGGAATTCCTTTTAAATAACTAAGCTTTTAAATATGTAGTCATTAATCATTTATCAATGAAAACCGTAGAGTTGTATTTCATTTGTGGGATGATATACTTTCCATGTAGACAATCCTTTGTCTGGGAATTTGACCTGCTGTAGATTGACTCCAAGGCTAGTATTTTAAAGCTGAATTTTACATAGATACAAATTGTGCAGAATTACAAAAGGAAATTGATAAGAATTTAAAAATGCACATCAAATGTAGTTTTAAGCTCAGCCTTGAATAAAGCTTAATGAGGGCAGGAAGGGTGAGTGTAGTAGCTTCAGTCCACCAACCACATGACTGTGTCCTTTACCCTCACTGCTCAGCAGCATAGTAGACGGTCATTAACCCTGATTAAATAAAACCCTGAAAAAAGGAGTCCAGCTGCAACATACCACAAGAAAGCCAGCAGCCTGACTCCACATGTGACCAGACAAACAGCCTTTCAGTGACCAGAGGACGAGGAGAGATTCATAAAGACGGCAAACCCGGTGCTTATTCTTCCTTAAGCATGTTTATTGAAAGTTGTGAAGTGCAATTTCAGTATGTATGTATGTTACAATATCTTATCCAGTCTTTGCAGAAACATGCACAGAACATGAGCATACAACTGATACACAGAATGAAAAGAGAAAAGAAAAAAAAAAACATCTCCAGAGTTTGTTATTTTTTTGTTTTGTTTTTTTAAATGCTGAGTTTAAAGATATTGTTCATCCAGAAGTACTTCACTGTCAAAACTTAAAAAATAAGAATAATAAAAGTGCAATAATCCAGAAAGAAAAAAAAGGTGAAAATGGTTTTACAGTTAGAGTTGCAGTAAGGGATATGGACAGCATTGATGGCTGTTTTGTTGTCAGTTAAATAACCTAAACTCCCGTCGATCCCACAATCTTGAAAATACAGCAATAAAAATAGACGACACAGACTGGGCAAGACGTTCGTGTCCCTCGCTCACCCGCTTCAATCTGTGTGACCTAGATAGCATCTGTTATTTTTGTCCACCTCCTCACTATTTTACATGGTACTTACACTATACAGAAATATACATCATCTTCTGCCCATCAAACTTTTTAGGAAAAGAAAATGCAGCTTAGCCCAACACCTCAACCCTGTG
Organism: Verasper variegatus; assembly: GCA_026259375.1. Taxonomy (NCBI): domain Eukaryota; kingdom Metazoa; phylum Chordata; class Actinopteri; order Pleuronectiformes; family Pleuronectidae; genus Verasper; species Verasper variegatus. The sequence continues at coordinate 7,339,148 of CM048052.1, forward strand.
GAATACGGTTTAAATTACATGCCACTGCAGGGTTGAGCCAACAGCAATGATGAGCTTTGTCCAGGGCAAAAGTGAGAAGCTTGAAAGTGAAATACTGAAAATAGAATATTCATCATCTCCATAAGAAACCAGGTTTTGTTCATCCCACCAAACCCACGTTTGAAGTAACATCATCAATGCTGCCGAGTGTTGTTCAAAATAGCCTCCCGCCCCCTTCCGTAACCCTCCCCCATTCCAGATGGGGACTTTGTCAAGATAATAATTGCCAACATTCTTCATTTGTCACTCTGAAGGCTCTTTTCTCTCAACTTGTAACTTTAGGATCTGGTCTCGAGAGAGAGAGAGAGAGAGAACCACTTTTATTATTTACATCATTCAGCAAAAAATGTAACAACCAACACGGTCCTCCAGCTCCTGCATCTCCAGCATCACTAAAACCGACATCACTTAAAATCCAGACACAGGCACAGTGATTTTTTTTTTGTTAAGTATAATGTCGCCACCGATAAGTTGTTTTCTCTTGGTAAGACATTCTAGTCGATATGTCCAAGGTTTATTTGGCAAATGTTCAATGATTCATCCTCTTGTGAGACAACCCCCCCCCCCAAACAGCATCTCCAGACTGTCACCATCGCCGCTCGTGCCGCTAGCTGCATCCTTCTGAGAGATAAATATGTGCAAATTCTCATCTTAACAGCGCAACCTCCAGCTGTCCAGGACGAGGTTCAGCTCTGCTGCTCTAGCAGAGCTCCAAAAAGTCGTCAGTCTGTCTTGTCTGTGCAGACCAGACTACGCCGAGGGACCAGAGCTGTGCGAGGTGGGCTGGGCGAGAGCAGCGGTGCTCGGGGGTCCCGTTGTGGCGGTAGACGGAGGGGCGGGCGGGGACCCAGTCTGAACTTGGGCCTGGAACTGCGCCATCTGTTCCGGGCTGGCCAGTGTCTTCAGCAGGGTGTTCTCCTGCTCCAACTGGGAGTTTCGCTCGATCAGCTCCTTGATCTGCTCCTTTAGGACCTCCACCTCCTCACGCACAGCGTACATCAGGTGACTCTTCACCAGGTCCTGAGACACACAGAGAGAGAGATAAGGCTTTAGGACGGGAATCGATCCAAAACATCACATCAACAAAAGTAATTTTGCGGCCGTAATTTTATGCTCCAGATTTGGTCATGATCATAGAAATAGATTACACATACTTCTGAAATTTTTTTTAATAAAAACCCTTGAAAAAAACAATGCTGAGACTTGTCCTCTGACTCTACGGCACATCATGTGACCCTGTGTCACCTCACTCGCTTCGGGTGGAGGGAAAATTACAGGGAATGGTTAAAACCCTTTTTATTTTAAACAACCATCTGGCATTTGAGGTTCTCTTGAGTGGCAATAAAAGGGTGTCATGTGATAGTGAGGGAATTCCCAACCTCTAACGTTCTACAACAAACTACAAAAAATACTGCAAAACAGTCCTGAAACTACACGTGTTTAGTGACATAAGCAGAAACTGACCTGGTTCCTTTAGCAAACAAATTCACCGTAGTGATGATACAATAAACAGATGAGACAGAGGGAACGTGAGGGAGAACGCTCCCAGGCTGCTACGTCATTAACCCAGCCCACTTTAGAGTGTCAGCCAATCGGGGCCCCCCATATATTTATAAACTGGCGTGTGTGCCTTGCAGTTTGCCTAGCAACAGACACAACAGCAAGGACAACAGAGTGAAACCAAAAGAACTGGAATAAAAAGATGCGTGATTTGATGTAAAATAAAACGTTTAACTGCACAATTAGTTTTAGAACACTACAAACATATTGTGATGACTACAGTTATTTTGTTTGAGGATTGTTATTTTTTCTAAAACTACATCCACATGAACATAAACAATAATTATATCCTACGGAAAGTTAAACGGTTTATTAATAAGTGACCACCTCAGCACAATGTAAATATCAATTCTTACTACATAATATATAAGGAGGAGCTTTTATTGTTTTGTTGCTATAAATAGAGATCTATCTATCTATATATATATATATATATACACACCACTACTGTCCATGTCCTGCACATGACTTCACTTCCATAAAGAAAAGGGACGTATCAGAATGTATTAATCAACTCAAATACAATAACAAGCTCCTGAATATTATAAATGAGTCCTACATTTTAAACACACATTGGGTTATTTAACTGGGATTAAAAGACACTGGTCGTCAATATTTCCCAGCGTCAATAAAAAAAAAATATCAAGCTGAGACTCACCATTGCTTGTTCGATCTTGTTGTCTATGGCCACAACGCTGGCGCCTGACGAACTGCAAGAGAAGAACACAGGAGTGAAACCACACGTTAGAATCGGTTCTGTGCTTTCGGTTCGTACACAAGAAAAGATGGAGAACCGTAGTGTCAAAAGAACCAGCATCGGTCCCGTGACACGGCAGCGGGTCCGTTGCAGGAGGATTATACTGAGTCGACGGGGCTGGTTTTTCAAAGTAAGGCCCAAAGCGCTGGAGTCAGTGTGGGTGTAGTGACACCGGAGCATCCGTGGACCGAGCAGCGTCTCCATCACACAGCGGTGACACTACTGCTGCAGTGTGTGTGTGCGTGCGTGCGTGTGTGTTTAATGGCTCAATAACACATCTCTTTGTTACCTATTGTCGAGTTGGACGTGCGAGCTCTCCGCGCTCAGCAGCGACGACAGAAACGAGATGGAGAAATTTCGGAGGTGGCAGACGCCTAGGTCCATGGCCACGGTGTAGCACGGCGGGTTCATGCTGTTCATGGTTTTACGATCCGGTATCGAACAACAACACCGACAGCCTCCGTGTGTCCCGACTCGACCTCCGCGCGCTCGCCTCCGAGAGACACATCCACACGCGCTATTCCGCCTGGTGTCCGGTGAGGACTCGCGCAGCAGCCACCGCAGAGGTTACACGCACGATCCAAGGTCGGCTCATCTCGGAGCGACGCGCAGAAGAACCCGCAGCTCCGGGGACCGAGCACGCATAATTTATCCAGCGACGCGCACACAGCACGGCTCCTGATTGGCGGAGGGGCCGCTCGTTTGCATGATCTATGACACGCGTTTTGCATAAAATATTCCGCGAGGGGAGAGGAGGTGGATGAAACCGGGGAGAACCGGATGGGAGAGGAAGAAGAAAGAGCTGGAGGAGTGAAAAACAGGCAGGGGAAGGGCAACGGGCAGCTCTGTGGAAATACAGCCACAATAACACATTCATCAGGAACTGTGCTGCCATGGACAATACTCACACACTCACAGGAATCTTACTTGAAGAGAGGATGTGCTGGTTTTCATTCCCCATAACAAGAAGACGGACTGGAGTTTGTCATTCCAGGGAACACTTTAAAGGAATCCCTGTGTCTGAACTCATGGCACCATTTTACTTTAAAAAATCTTTAATACTGAAATTAGTCAAGAAAGAAAGAAAGAAGATAACACCTATCTAGATAGATAGATACAGATGGATTTTCATTATATATATTAGATATAATAATACAAAATGAAAGTATTTCAGTCATTTGTATCCACTCCTATATTGTTAATGAATATATGCAACATTGGAGGCTTTTACTCAGTTTGTTTAACTTAAATGCAATTTTATTGTCTTTTCTCAGTATTGCGTAAATGATGCAATAATTCCAGAGATGACATTTTAACACATTCCTGACATGATCAATACGATCCATACAAGCTACAGTAACAGCTCTGTACATATTTATCAGTGGCATAGTTAACTGTCCTTTTCACATAAGGTGATCATTTGGTTTTAGGGACATCTGTTTAATTAAAGTGTGAAACATTAACTTCAAGCACTGTCTTGCATATACATATGCTGCCCCTATGTGGCCGTAAGTAGTACTACAGAGATGTGAGGCTGTGCCACAAGACGATAAGGAGGCCAAGCAAAACAAGACTCTCACATTTGAATTATCAAATTGGGTCTTCAAGCACAAAAGAGGAACAAAATATTTAACTTTTGTTAAGTTCCAAAGAAGTTGGACGATTTTGTTGATCGAACTTTTTGCACACATTTTAAATGGCTTCCGTCCTTACACCAAGCTAGATGTTTTAAGAGAGAAGATATTTGTGACAGAATAAAACAATGACCCAGGTACTATCATACTACACAGTAGCATCGCACTTCTAAAATAAGGTGTAACGGGCACATTGTCAAGCAACTTGTTTTAGAGACATGTCCTAGCTGTCACTAACACCCTTACAACATTTCTGATAAGGTTTCATCTCCACTAAAGATTAAGAGCTAAGAGTTAATTGAGCTAAACACTGTATGACCCTTATATCGGTAAACTGCTTAACATGATACAGCAATATGGTTAATCGGACTCACACAACATTACCATACAATCAAAACTGGGAGTATCATTGTGCTGGGGACAGTGAAACACTCCCAAACAGCTCCCATCTCAGAGATAATCTAGTCAAGACCCTCTCCCCAAAACAGACACCTCCTTAAGTTCTCTGAAGAGCCAGTCACACACATATCACGTCTGTCTGCTCACACCTGCTCTTCACATACATAAGCGTAAAAGAAACAAATACACTGATCCTTATTTTTATTCTTTTCTCAATTTCAGACTGAGATCTTGTATCTTTTTTCCAACCAAAGTAAAATGCCGTGGCATACTGCAGGTCATCCACAGACCACGCAGAGGCCCCTGTTAAAATTGTATGAATGGTCCTAAAATCAGGTCCTTGACCTAATAAGTACTACTGAGTAGCTGTAGTACTTGATGTACCTGTATGTACAGTATTAATGAGAATATATAAAAATCCTACAAAACAGGGTACACACGCTAAGTACCCTACATGTGATTTGAATGTCTCAGTCCACCTTTAAAATGGGGGCATAGTCTAATTTGGGCATTGCCTGGCTTATTAAGCACCAATACTATAAGGAAGGCTCATCCATAGCCTCTGGAATACGTACAGCGTACTGATGTCGGCCTCTGCCGACCTCTGATCCCATTCAAACACTTCAACACTTAACAAGAAGTAAAACAGCTTAATAACAGGTTTAGAGCAGCGCTCATCTCTTCCGTTCTCTTCTACGACTCGGAGAGGGGATTTAGCCAATTACCCAGACCCAAATAGCCAGTAGGACTGCGGCTCTGATGTAGTCACACTCGCTCACAAGCCCAGAGGATTGGAAGGAGCTATACTTGGTCCTACTGGCGACTGGCCAAGAGCTAGATGACGTTCCAAGAAAATGCACTTTCACTTACACTGATTAATACGGTTTTCACGCTATAAACAAGAAACACAGAGTTCATGCACTGCAAAACAAAACAAGTGACTCATACCTCAGACTTTCACTTTCTTCCTGCTGCTATTGATTAGATTTGAAAGTTTTTTAAATGCATGTTTTAAATAACAGTACTTGATTTATTACCAAGCATTAAATTATTACACAAGTGTTATAATAGCAGACTGTTATAGGTGGGCCAGCCATCTGGTGGTCTTGCTGCTCTGCAGTAAAACAACACCAGCCCAGTGACCTACTGAGGCAACTTAAGAGAGATATGACCCAAACTGTATTAAGGCCCTTTAACAAAAGTCTGGTTCATGCTTTACTTTTAACTGACACCAATTATTAGTTCTAATGGGCATTTGAAATACATACAAGGATACGTTTATTTCCAAAAACAAATATGCATGATAGATCCTTGGTTTTTTTTTTTTTTTAAATATGTATGAATATGGCATCTATGCATTAGCCTGTCTATGCATTACTCTACACTAGACACCTTTCAATATACTGACTACAGATATCAAATATAATTCAACTTCGTAAACCAGTTTCCGTTTTAAGTATCCCTCAATGCGAATGCAACCCCTGACGCCACGAATGAATGAACAGAAAAGGACAATATAGCCACGCAGCCTTTTGTGCGCAGCTACCGTAGTGATTGGCTCAAGCGGCTGACTCCCCACTGCTTCCCTGTCTTTTATTTTACCTTTTGAGGTGCTCCTCCAGCTCCCAGAACAAAAGCTCCATCGCCATCTCGTCATGGCCCTGCACCCGCACACCCCGCACTTTCATGGAGCCGTCCGTCAAAAGGAACATGTACACTCCAAAGTGACACAGCAGTGTGCGTTTCCGAGCTTCTTTTGTTTAGTGTTTTCAAACGGCGCCCCGCTCCTTCTTAAATTTTAGGAGACAGGTCTGCGTCACCCCCTATAGATGCATGACTAAGTCCCGCTGCATTGAAAATCAAAAAGGCAGCAAGGCAGGTTATGAAGACTGAGTCCATGTGTGTATGTTATCTATTTGTGTTTGAATGGCTGACCAGTGAGTGAATTACTGAGTACAGAGAGTAGCTGGGGCGGGTGGTGACGTGTGATCATGTGATGCTGGAAGTTACATAAACCATCAACATAGATTAGCATGTGGCCCAGTGATTTCCCTGCTTCTACAACACAAGCCCTCTCCCCCCTATAGCCTGAGACACAGATACACAATAAACTCCGAGCTTCAACTCTTCAGCCTCGCTTAATATCTCTAACTGTTCCTTTACTGACTCAAATACAATAAATCACAGTATTATTCAGTAAAGACAATGTATTTATGTATCCCCTCAGCATAATGTAGATTTATTTGCACATAGGGATGATGTGGGCACTGACCATGCCCTGTCATGGTTTGGATGTGACATGATGGGACTAGATGGTACATACTGTGCCTTAAGTCAGGGGTGAAAGAGATTACCAAAAAGCAAATTAGTTTTCTGTGGTCCATAAAGGTTAGCAGAGTCACTGAGGGATCAACCGTCAAAACTACAAAAGAGGCCCCGACACTCACTTTTTGGTGTAGTTGGCAGTTTTCTAAAGAATCACGATTTTTCCTCCCGTACAAACTCTCGTTTTCAGTGTCAGCTCGCTGCATGACAGACAAGAGACCCTGTGCTTTGGGGTCTTACCTTGTCATTTCTCATTGAAAGGCAGCCTTAAGATGGCTTAGTGCCCCAGCAGACAGAAAACACAACATGCACTCACAGAGCCTCCGCTGGCTTAGAGACGGCCGGCCAAGAAACAACAGGTGAAGGATGAGCACAATGTGGGGATTTGACTTGACCTAACAGTCTCGACGTGCTGGGGTGAATCAGTGTCACATGACTTCTGGGTGGGTCGTACAGCCGCGCTCACAACACTTCCCGTTAGCTTACCAGATGTAGTCAGTAAGTCTTCAAACACCTTCATTCAAACTTAGTCCTCTAGTTAACTCACTTTGTGTTAAGAAAAGTCCTTTTGTTTTTTTATCAATTAGAAATACAGGAAAATACAAGTTTCAAGGCTCGGTACTACAAATACCTGCAGAGTCAGAATACACGTCAGTGAAAGCACCTCTGTAAGCACGTACTTAGTGTGTATGTCATCGTGCACGGGTCATAGATCAGTGACGTTTGATTGTTTTATCATAACATTAGTTCGCCCGATGGCAAAACTTAAAAAGTCCAGTGCGACTGTACTGCCGGCTAACGTCACCAGACGGGATTGAGCCAACCACTACACAGTGCTGACATTTCTGATCTCTACAATGTAGTCATGGGCTGTAATCTCTGTTACAAAGGTCCTGTTCAGACCTGGTATTAACGTCTGTCCAGAGAGGACAGCTGCAAGATTGTCTGTTCACACCTGGCACAGTAGGATCCATCCTGAATGCGTGCGTCTCTCTGACCACTTCCCCAATTGATATGCAAATTACACACGTTCTGTTTGCCAACACCAATTGATGTTTTCAGCCGGGCTGACTATACAGATGCGTTTGTGTGTTCGTGTGAGAAGGTGAGAGAGCAGGAGAGAGCAGAGCCAGCGCTGCACGTAGTGTTACAATGAAACAAGATTTTACTTATAAAAAGAAAAATCAATATGTAGCGGTCCATGTTATTATTGTGTCGGTCGCTACAAATAAATCTGTGTATTGTAAACTTAGAAATACTTATTTTGGAAAAGTGTAGCAGGTCAGAGGACATCAGCTGAGTAGGCGATGCTTCAATGTGGCCCAGGACATATCTGCGTTCACACAGCTAACAGAATGTGGGCACATGCATCCCAGACCAACCTGGGAATGATCAGATCTCAAACTCAATGCGTCTTGTTTACACCTGAACTTAGAACTTTCTACTTTTGATCTGATCCCTCAAGACAGATGGTACCAGGTCTGAATGGAGGTATGAAGGTATTTCTTTTCTAAGTTGTAAATCTCTTGTGATCAGTGCTGGGAGTGTGGGGGTTTGTCTATGTCTATCCATAATACCTCAGCACTAGTTGTCATCTTCCCTCAGACAACATTAACTGCTCTAACACATTCAAAACAAAGTTTGAATAACTATTAAGTGCATCATGTTTATAAACCTACAATAACTTGATTTCAGTGAACATCTAAATGCTGTAGTTCACTCAATGGTTTACTGTTTATCTGACCAGGCTCTATGTAAGTCCTAGTGGATGCTTTTCAAACTTTAGGCCTGTGGTAAAAACTAATCAATCTGGCTTTGCAGGGCTGCGGAAATAAGCTCATGCACATCAAGTTAGTGTGCATGTGCATCCATGAACAATGCTATCTATTTCTGCATGCTGTGTACAACACAAAGCCTGTTTTGTAATGTGTATTTCACATCTAAATCACATGTAAGTGTATCACATATGCGTGTCATGATGGTTTATTTCTATGGTAATGCACACTAAGTATACTAGCAGAGCTTTCCAAAGCTCCTAATCTGTATGATTAAAATAAATTTCTTCTGTACAAAGACTGAAAACTGCTTCATTAATATGACTGACTATCTAGTATTTACTTTTTTTCATTATGATGAAAGAGGTGCTAGAGTTCTGGTTATTTTTTGCTAAATGTGTCTTAAAGGAAGAGGAACACCTGCCGTCTTCCTGGGGAAATGTAAACTCTAAAAGTTAATAAAGGGGGCCTGGCATGTCCCAGCGATGAAAAAAAAAAAAAAGAGGCCTATTGAGTTGATGAATTTGAAAAGGCTTTTAGCTGAGCTGGAGTTTGATAGTGGAAAGCACACACAGACTTTACCAGTAAGCCCTGGCAGTGGTTTTCCATAGTCACACCCTGACTATGGAGAATGACAGAGAGCTACTGTGAGTCAGTCAGAGAGGCACGGAGGAATGATGAGTGGCCATTTTGGCGTCCATATGTAAGAGAGAGAAGCACTATTGGAGTATTTGGGCTGACAGCAGCAAGTCCTTAGTCCTCCATACTAATACACACACATTGGGGGAGAGTTGGCGGGAGAGAAGGAGGGAGAGAGAGACTCAGCCAGAGACACAGAGCCAGAAGGGCCTAGATCCACCACCTCAGCATTCATACTGTCTCAAAGAGAGGGACCGCTAACACATGTTCTGAATATGGTCTGACTGCAGTCAGTGGATTTTTGTGTTTCTTTCTAGTGCTGTGTTAAGACACAAAAGCACAATCTGATATTAACTTGATGTGTCTACTTCTTTTTGCAAATCATCAGGTCATCATTTTTGAACATGTCATGGTGAGGAGCCTGCTTATTGGATTATTTTGTGTTTCTCATGGACAATAATTGCTACATAATCCTAATACACCCTTATAAATAATTAATGATTACAGAAATTAGAAACTAATATCACGATTATAGCAGGTACACTTTCTAATCCACCTGCAGCAAGTTATTCAACCACGTTCTATAGTGAGACACTTCAGTTCCTACTGGCAGGCGAAGTAACCCGTTTATAGAATAGGGCCCAACTCCTATACACACACAGAGGATCAAGGTTACATAACGTTTTGTGTGAAGTGTATGAGCAGCAGGTTTGAATAATGTGGAGTGAAACCTGGCATTAAAAGGATTAGAAGCCAAAGAACACACAGCGCTCTGAGCACAGAGCACAGGAGACAGGAGGAAAGCTAATACAGCAGTAAAGAGCAGGAGAAAGGGTTGAAAGAAGAATGTAAAGAGCTAGATCTCCTCAAAGAAATGTCAATACAGAATCAATAGTTGGATGCAATTATGTTTTTAAATAGTCAGAACTTCAACACGGTTGATTCATTCACCTGACCCCCTCGGAAAATCATATTATCATGCATTTTACTTTTTGCATTTAAACTATACAATTCAAGTTTATAAGAATAATATCTACCCATAAATGTATTTTATGAATCTGAAAACATCTACAGAAAAGTGACGAAAGTAATTTAAAAACATTATGGATCATTTTGAACCCAACATTAAAACTAGAATGACACTAAGTAGAACGCATACATCCACCAAGGCCCATCAGTCCCCTTGAATTCACTCAAGAAGCACTACATTTCAAACATTCGTAGATATCAGTTCCCTAAATATACCAGATTTCGGGAATTTCTCAAGAAATAGCTGAGATATTTATGGAAAAAAAAAAAATGCCCCTCTAGTTCTTTTTATTATAGAGTTGCCTTTTTACCTATGCAAAAGACAACAAGAGACTAATTCTTGACTACTGAAAAAATTGAGCTCATGAGAGGGGTGGTGCCTGGGTACAGCGAGCCGGGGAAATTATGTTAATGTCGTCAAAACACCTTGTCGATCTGTGTGAATTCTCCAGACAATGACTGGCTCTATTCACACGCTGGATCTAATTTGGACTGGGGCCCTGAAAACTGAGAAACAGACTGACGGGTCATATTGTTGTAGAACCATCGACAATGTCTACATCAAAGTACGCCTATTGGTCAATGGTATCTGTACGTGAAGAATACCCTTTAGACTTTTTTTCAATACTTACTTTGGTACAAAATATATAATGATACAGAAAAGTGGGTCTCTAATTAATATTGATTGTTAAAATAAACAATTAAAAAAAAATAAATCCTAAAAGTATAATTATTCCTGTTTTCTTTCCCTTTTACATAACCTGCTGAAACAATTAAGATACAAGCCCTGACCCATTTCCCTTTGTCATTTGTGAAGACAGAAGTGCGTGCACACACTTGTGCATGATTACAAATGAAGAGAAGAGGATAGAGCAGTGAGTGGATTAACTAATGATGACACCACCGTCACTGGGATGGAATCTCTGACGACAGCAGAGCTATCATAAGCACAGCTTAGTTACAAACAAACTAAGTGTTGATTCCGGCATGGCTTTACAGGCCAGCCTGCCAATGTACAATCATTCACTGTGCCCGCTCACGCTCACGCTCACACACACACACACACACACACACTCCTTGTGGAGAGTATATTTCTGAGTTTACATGTGGAGGATGAGAAAGAGGAAAAGCAGTCTGTGAATTAAATTCAACAGTCCCCTGTGACCTCTTTGAAAAACGTAATAAAGTAAATTTTGTTTATGGTGAGATTTATTTTCTCTGCTACGTCAACTTGATATCAAGTGAATGATAATAAAATCGGAACCTACTTAAATATGATTCAACGTCATACACCTCCTTTACTGAGATCCATATGTATTATAAATCAAGCTACATTCGTCACAGTCCGATGTTAGTGAACCTATATTGTACACACTAAATAGTTTTGAGTAAGGTTTAGAATGAAATCTTCACTGTGCCATCCTAACCTGGATTCTACAGCACATTTGGATCACAGTGAGTCAAAACAGAAAGATTAAAAAAAAGTCTTACCTGTAACAGCGAGAAGGCAAGACCACAGGTCAACATGAAAGAAAGAAAAAAGGAAAAACGGATAAATGACAATATACCACGGGCTCACAAAGTTCAGTTTGGTTCTGCTTTAGTCATCACTGTAAACATCAGTCAAGAAGTGTTCACATTTATTATTGAGAAGGTAAACAGCTGCTCACAAATCCAAACTTGATTAATACTAGGTGCTAGACAGAAGGGACGAAACATGTCCCTGAACGGATTCTTACTCCTCTCAAACTGACAATGGCCCTTATGTTTAAATAAGGGGATAGACATCAGTAAGCAATCATGAGATGAGTCATGCACCAACACAACGAGGAAACATCCTCCATCGTTAAATAAATTATGTTCAAAAGGTCAGAGCACTAAAATGACGTCATCTGATATATTTTAAAAGTCTATAAATTGGAACAGTTTTGCATTGGCAGCCAAGCCCACTGTTTTAATCCTTGGAATATAAACTGAGACTTCAAAAAGGTATGCACTGTTACACACCGCCATCTAGTGGCAAATACTGGAGCCACTGCATGCCTTATAACTTATTTAACTTCTCCCTTCTCTCTGTTAAGACCTTCTAGTTCAGCCCGTGTAGAGAAATGTTTCCACTTATATGTACATGTCACAAAAAACGTACAGTGTGTTTAAATAATTGACCGTGAAAGTAGTTGATAGAGGCACTTGTAGAATGTCTTTGAGTCAAAGCCACTTTATCGAATAGTACATAATCTTCACTGCCTCCAATGAATGCATGAACAGAATCAAAAGCTTCGATCCTGACCTCTGTCAGTTTCCAATTAGCACATAAAAACCTCAGTCAAGTACATTTCAATCAAGATTTTCACAATGGCTGCTCTTAACATTCCTCCGCTCACTGAATGTGAGGAGTGTGACACATTTCCCTGCGTCAGCCTTGTTAATGTTGGTGAGTACAGCGCGCAACTCTACTGATAAAGTAAACTATTAAGACTTAAATAAAATAAAGCAAGAGGATGTGTATATTTCAGAGCAGTGTGATGCGAGTTCAAGTCCTTGATGTCAGTGTGAGAAGAGAACATTGCATTCTTTCCACGGCTAATCCCTCTTTTCATTAGCATAAAATGACTTGTAATCACACCTTGAAAGCTATAAAACAACCTGGAAATAAAGCTGTGTGCACGGTTATTTCTCAGGTCACAGTCTACTTGTTATTCAGCACCCCACAGGCTCCAGTGGAGCTCAAACAATAGCTCAACTAATAGCTTACCCCTTTTCATAATTATGCTTCTTCGTTATCTTTCACATTGAATAAACTGATTAGCTCCTTTCAACGGAAAAGCTTCACTCATTCATGTCCAGAACAATTGACAATTTGGGATCTCAACTAGTCCAACACGACTCAAGCACAAACTTTTTTTTAAGTGATTCACTGTCAACTCTGTCAGAGGTTATAGAGGGGACAGACGTAGCCAAGAGCCGCTTTGTGGAAAGAGTACTATAGCATCACACTGAACACCCTAATTGGTCTTGATGCTCTGTGAATGAGAAACTAAAAAAATTGTAAAGCACTTTGAGCAGTCGAAGGACTAGAAAAGCACTAGATAAATGCAGTTAATTTACAAGAATCTCCAGCTAAAAGTTGCCTTCAGAGTACAGTAAAACAATGGCTTTATTAATGATAAGCAAAATCCTTATCATAGGATTAGGAAATTATTGGCTAAGAAACTCAAAAAACAGGCAGGGGTTAGTTCAGCTGACTAACCCTGTATACATTTAACAGACAGTGGACCACAAAGCAAAGTGGCCCTTCTATCTGTGATAAGAGAGTTTTAATTTTTGTTTCCAATGGAGATATCTACAGCTCTGCTCCACGCTTCTCTCCCACCATCCAGGCTAGCACGCCTGATAAGGAGCATCTACAGCAGTAGCACTTTAGCTCTCCTTCCAATTTGAGACAAATATGGTGGACTAGCCCACAGTGTGAGGAGCCTGGAGTGTGTAGGTAGTTTCACAGCTTGCCAGCCAGCAGGGGGTAGTAAAGCACCGTTTGCAGGGCTGAACATGGTTTGCAGTCAGATCATACTTGGCATTAGTGCAACTGTGGTAGTGCCAGTAGCAACCACAGGGAGTTATTTGGGGTATGTTCTGTTCAGAACAAATTATTTTTAAAACTTTTAAATCAGTAGTCTAAAGAGATTTGAAGTAAAAAGAACAAGCATGACAGAGTTGCCCCAAAACTTTGTTAACCCCAAAGAAAAGTAGAGGGCATGTTAAGTTCAACTCAGATTTAAAGAAATAATAGACAAAATACTAAAAATCTTTTCTTTTGGTGGGAGCTAGTGTAAAGTAAAGTAACGCTGAGCACAGTGAGTGGATATTAAATAGCCAGACTGACATGATGAAGAGCCAAGTGTCTCTGTGCTTTATTCCCGCTAATAAGAGAAGGAGCTGGCTGGACTGAAAAAAAGAAACTTGCTCCCCCCCCCCCCCACCCTCCCTCCAGCAGTCTTCCTCATTCAGTCACAGAGCATAGAAAAGAGGATTAGCTCACACAAAACGAGAGTGAATGAATATGAAACCCAGAGGGAAAAGACACTCAGTGGTTCGAGCTCTAACACAGCTGAGAAAGGCTGAAGCAATTTGACTCAGTTACTCGCAGCAAACCTGATACATTTACAACTGTTATTTCTGAAGTGTACAAGGCCTAGGTTTGAGCTTCTCACAGAGCGCGGCTAGCTGCACAGCCCTGCCTCCACTCTTAGCGATGATAACTCTTAATCCTGGATTTTACATCTGTGTTGGATCAACACAGTGTTTTGGATCCACACAGAGTCTATAAGCCGTAGCCACTGAGCACTTATACTTGCTAGTTTGTGGTGGCGTTTCTATGCTATACTGACTTTTAACATTGGTGACAGAAACTGAGCAGATCAATCAAGTTAATTTCACTGAAATTCACATGAACCAATGTATTGCACAGACAGAATGAATATTGCACAGTTAAGTAGTAGTTACTGGAGTGTAAGTGCTGTCCATAATGGATGTGTGTAGTTCTACTGGGGGAAAAGCTGATTGTACATTCTTACTGCTGCAGGAAGGAACAACCTGCGATACACTTAGGGTGAATCAGTCTGCCGCCGAAGGAGCTGCCCAGTGCTGTGATGGTGTCCATGCAGGGGGTGGGACTGGTCCAAGAGAACCAATCACATAGTTGTTGTTCTCAGAGTCACTACTACTTGTTAAATATCTAAAAAGGTGCCCATCAGGCTGCGGTGCATGTTATGAGGCTATGCTTTAACTAATGGATGATTCAGAACAGAACAAACAGGTCTCAACACTTCTTCCACCTCTTTAAGCAAAAACAGCAAATAAGTGTTTTTCAAAGTGTCAACATGCTCCACAAAGGAGCATGAATGACCACAACAAGGTTTTTTAAAGGGTTTGTTCAATCAATGCCCAATTCTTCCTCTTAAACATTAGTCAGTTAGTGGACTTGAGAAATTAGACAAACTGAAACCAGAACTAGAAGGCCTATCTCGACCCCTTAATGAAATCAATTCAAAAAGTAAATGTCTTCTTCCCATGTTCATATCCCTCCCTTCTATCAAGCAACATAGCAATGAAAAGATAACCTAGGAGGTAATAATCTGTTAATAATTTCGACAAAACCACCAAAAAATTCAGTGCCTCAAACCTCTACGATGTGAATATTTGCTGGTTTTCTTTTAATAATATCCTTGATCCATTGCTGCACATGCTTGACTCATAGAAAACGCTCGAGCTGACAGGCCAAGATATGTCACATCATGAGGAGACAGCAGACATTACTATTTGACACTTGATATTAATGTGCAGGGTTTTGCTCACAGACTCAACAATGACTCAGCTAGTCTAGACTGCAGATAAGAAGTTAAGCAGTATGTCATCATCCTTTTTTTATGGGTTGCTCTGTTTATAAGCTTTGATAACGTTGTCATCTTTTATTACGGTCAAGCTGTAAAAACGAATTGATAAAGCACTAAGCTGAGAAAGAAACAGAGCATGTAGAGTGAAAGAAGAAATTGAGGAGTAAAAGGCAGGAATGCTCTTGCCGCTAGCAAAGTCATCAACCACATTTTCTCTATTAGTGTGTGTGTGTGTGCGCGCGCATGTGTCTCCTGGAGCTGACTGGACAGTGATCTGGCCACAGGAATGCCGGCCATGATTCAGCACATTGCCTGCATGTTTAGGGGACTGACAGTGGCAGCCAACTAAGGGCTAAAGATAAAAAAAAAAAATGTGGGGCTGAAGATAAAGGCTCCATCAACACCATTACATAGTGTCCTACACTATACAGGCATTATAGATATATTATGTTACACATGATGTAGACAAGAGTTCAGTGACGACAGAGAAATGAATTCTTTATCTTTTGGTCCAATTCACTTCAAGGGATGAGAACTGTCAAAGTAACTTTCATACATCATATATTAAATACCGAACATATGATAATGTAGTACATCCACATCATGTAACTTTTTACATTATAATTAGTGGGGCCGACGCCTTTGTCGATGTGCTCTAAGCAACTTGATTGTTTACTTTGACTTCTTTTGCATTACCAGTAGAAGCCTTTGCTTATAGTCATCAGAAACCTTCCCGTCTTGTCAGTGTTGCATCTAACCCTGACCACTGTACAAAGAAAACTCGCTGTTACGCGCTGTTCCTTAGATGTAAAAAACACAAACACTCATTGGCTATTTACGCCCCAATGTCCCGAAGCTCAATGCACGTCATAAGATTGCAGCAGAAAAGGTGCATTGACAGCATCTGTGCCAAAGTAAAGAAGAAGTGAACACATTCACACATACATACCCTCCGGAGAAGGTCAGGAGATTATCGGGAGTTCAGTGCATGTCTGAAAGCAGCTATAGAGACTAGGCTGGTGGTACTTAAGAAACTAATGCTTAATGCTCAAATTATGAGGCCGAAGGTTGACAATGTTGCTGTATAACATTAACACTGAGAAGGAGACCAGATTATCTAGCAGGGGCACAGAGGAATTCAATATCTATGCTCTCCTGAACTAATAAGAGGATAGATTGAAAGATAATCTGCCACAAAACATGTATATTGTGTTTTCATCAGAATTAGTTATATTGTGATGAAAAAAAACAATCAATTTATTAGAATGCAATAAAAACAGTGGAAGAACAATAAATAATGATAAACAAATACAACCGCAAAATAATTGCATCTGTTTGTAATGAACTGGTACAAAAAAAGAACCACAATTAAATCAGCGCAAGCCGTTTTAAGAGGGTCTGACTATCACGGCACTAAGTGTGTGTGTGGCGTGTGTGTGGTGTGTGTTCAGGGGTGAGAGGGCAATTTTCTCACAGATGAAAGGCAGACTAAAAGCACAATCCGTTACCATCCATTACAAGCCATTAGTTTTCCCACTGAACACTTAAGTGAAACAATCCCGTTTATTGATGGAAAAATAAACCATCAGCAGTAAGAAGGTGGCACAGAAAAAGGAAATCAATGACACATCTGTATACAGGCGCACACAGCAAACAAATCGGCCCCGGACAAGGGTACGATGGGATTTCTGGAGAGATGTGCACAATGCGAGTGATCGGTATCAACCTCTGTTTCATCCAAACACAGTGAACCACTCACAATCTCGGCATCACTCTGCCATTCATGCTTCCACTGCTTCAAAACTGTAAATACTCTATAGAAAAAAAATTTGATTGATTGATGAGTAGTGCGTGGGGAGACACCCCACCCCCCTCTCCCTCATACACAGTATGTTGCTGCTCTGCTGTGTTCTGGTGTTCTCTGGCTCGGTCTGTGTGCTGGGGAGGGGTCAGCAGCATAACAAATAACAAACGCTGTTTACTTTTAGTGAAACACTTCAGTGATGTGCCACTATGGACACACCCGAGTCCTATAAAAATGGCTGTGGCTGAACACAACAACATGAGTGCATGTGTTATGAAAAGAGTATTTGTGACGGAGTTTGTTCTCGCTGCTTGGAAGAAAAACAAACACCTCCCCGGTCTGCAGTGCATATTCAGTTCATCACTTGTTTCTACCTCCCATCAGCAAAAAAAACATCAGGGCAATATGATAAAAAAGAAAACAACATCTAGTCATTTGTAATGGTTGCTGAAATGGATTTACTCTAATTAGATCAATAATTTGGACTCACCACCCTTTGCTTAAATGGCCTTTTCTGACTGATCATTTTCTCCATTTCTACAAAGCATCAGAAAACTAAAAGCACTCATTTAGTTTTCCTACAGCCTCGAGTGAGGTTATAGGACATATTCTGCCCTCCAATCAAAAAGCTAATTGTGTTGTTGCACTGACACAAGCACACAGCTGAGGTTAAGACAATTTCCATGTCAGACATACTGTCCATGTTAATACAAACATCACATGCGGGTGGGTGTCGTTTTCTCGGCTAACTGTATCCATAACGTCACTTATCATGGCATGCGTTCAAGTGCTTTGGTGGGATGAGCTGACGGCTGACTCTGGATTGAGCCTTTGAAGAAGTTGTCTTGACTAACCTGTTGAATAAACGCGTTTTAAGCACAACTAAGCTCCCCAGAAGCCACGGAAAATCCCTCATCACTAACATCTGTGCTCAACCCCCCACAAGCAGATGAAGTCTTCTTTGTTGAAAACAGGTGATAGTTGTGGTTGAAATCATTGTATCAGCTAGGATACTGTAAAGGAAATGTTACATTCCAACAGAGAGATGTGAAAGTTTTCCATTTATCTTAAAACATTTTATCAATGCAGTAAGTGAACAGACTTGATAATCAGTTTGCCTCCAGCCACATTCATCCATGTAGGATAAGACTACAATTTCTATGGCCATCCTTCAGTCCTACAGGAGTTGAATATTCTATACTAAAAACTCGGGCTGTAACTATTCTGAAACCCAAACCAAAGATCCATAATCTGGTTTCACAAAACAGAACGACATGGTGTGTTTTTTGTTAAACATTAAACACTGTATTTTCCCTAACTGAATGTGTCCCAAGGCTATTTTGATCAAGACTGAGTGATCACACCTGCAGTAAAAGTGAGGATAGTTTAATAACTGCAGCTCAAGATGGATGACAACTATGAGATTGCAGACGGCTCTGGCACATTCAGGTCAGCAGTGTGGGAGCATTTTGGGCCCCCACAAAAAGTATAAACCGATCGGTGGCTCAAAAGTCAAGATCTGAGCCAAACCCATGGATAAGGAAAATTACAAAAAATATACAATATCCAGTGTAGTATATTACACCACAGATCTTGTATTTCACAATATATTAAAAAACCTTTATGACACAGCATGATATGCATGTAACTGAGGAGGAAAAGCTAAGATGGGTTAGAGTTTACAACAGGCCTAGTGCTGCCTCTGACTCATCAAGATGTGGGTACAGCCATGAAAGAAAAAAAAAAGATCCAGATGTGGCCAATGTTTAAAACAACTAATAAAATATCATGAACTGCTGCAGGTCTGTCAGAGTGTATAAACATCAAGCTTATCATCCATAAAACAATCAGCAAACACTGATGAAGGAATCCGGACAGCAACGCAGAGGCAGAATTTATCAGAGCTGGAACAGTGATGTTCAACTCTGCCCGGACAGCTGAGTCCTCGGTGGTTGAGACCAGCTTCAGCAGATGTGACTAAGTTGGGTTAGGTCAGCTTGGGTCACTTCCTCTGTGTGTCAGGGTCTAGTTGATCTCCACACAATGAGCAACAGGCCCAGCTCACACCGGCTCCCCTGCACTGCCAGGGGGAAGATTACATTCAAAACAGACAGTGGCAGAGATAGCCATCATGCTGCCAGCCAGCCAGCCCACCCACATTCCCTTGGGCCTTCACACATTCAAACGCGCACACACACACACACACACACACACACACACACACACACACACACACACACACACACACACACACACACACACACACACACACACACACACACACACACACACACACACACACACACACACACACACACACACACACACACACACACACACACACACACACACACACACATTAAGTGTGTTCTGAACAACAATAGCACTGCATTAGGAGAACTGCAGTGTCCTAAATTATTTCGATGAGACCACTGGTTAGGCACAGCAGGGGATTAAACAAAAACATTTGTTGGTTTCCATTCCAAAGCAGTTGTACCTGGCTCAAGTCGTGCAATGTGAAGTCATTGGCAGAGCACTGACCAGAACATGATGGTAGCTGAAGACAGACATCTCTGGTATTTAATACATAGGAATCAATACCAAAAGCATTTAAACCACAATCCAATGCACCGCTTTATTAAAAAAGCCAGAATAACCATCTTAAGTTAAAATGCAACTTTATATTAAAAGTATCATATCTTGTTATTACTAATGCAGAGAAGATAGAAGGATAACATTTACTTCAAGAACTATTAAACCAAAACTAATTTGACCCTAAGTTTCAAATATTCAAAAGCTGCTAAATTTAAAGTAAATCTGTGTTGTAAATTAAGAAGCTGAAAATCATACCATAAAACAGTATCTGAAAAAAGTTTACACCTAAATCTCACCACACAAGATCACCAATACTGTATAATAGAGAACAAACCTGACAGAAATAAACATTACAAACTTGAAATTGTGTTTATAAAGTGCTACGTTTGAAACTAGAACAGAAAATAATACCAAGCACTTGATTCTCTCCGAAACTGAAATGTCTATATTACCTCTCTTCACACGACCGTCTTCAGTGTGAAGGTTTGAAACAAAAACTGAACTACAGGACGTACGTGCACACAGAGAAATGCAAAGAGAAACAAACAAAACACAAAAACCACATCAAGGGGTCATGCATGTGGAAACCTGCATGTGACCATGTTAGAATACTTGCTCACACATTAAGTTACATTTTACTCATGCTGTTAAATATTTAGCACCATTCTGCAATTACTGTATTACCTTTAATGGCTGATAAAGCCACATCAGTCATATTCCATTAATGCTGTGTCAGTGCAGATAGAGCAAACTCACCGCTAACACCCTGCCTCACACACAGCATTGTGCCTTAAGGGAAGAGTTATGACAACAGGGTCAAACTATTAAAATACTGTAATGTCAACAGGAGCCTGTCAGGAGCCACACTGGATTCTTTCACAAGGACAAAGAATTTTTAATCTGCTTTAAAATTAACACTCAACTTTTGCTACCAATATCTAACACAGTCATGAATCAGAATGCCAATAAAGGTTTTTCTTGAAAATAATAAAGTAGAATCTATAAAATGTCACTGTTTTACATTAATGCAACTGCCTTTTATCACAAGATAAATCCAATTTAATCCAATTCAGAAAAACTGACTTAGGTCAGTATCTGCAGATTTGAGATATCGAATATAAAGTACTCAGAGGGGAAAGAAACCTGATTAGGATGAGCATTGATTGTGTTTGCATCAGCCGATGAGAGGGATAAGAAATGGCCAGAGAAATACCCAATCTCATTTTCAGTCCCCCCCCCCCTCAGTGAGGAGGCACAAACTTCAACAAGCTCCATCAACTCCTTAACTTCTAGTCGTGTGACAGCTCAGGTAAACATAGCAGAACTGTACCTAGAGCATAATTCGCATAGACAATCTTCTCATTTGTAACGAGGGCTTTGGTTTCACCCAAACGCTGCTTATCATCAAAGACAATAATCCACCTGATCCCACATAGATTTCACATTCCTCCGAGTTAAACATCATGTGATAACAGCCGCCATCGTTCAGAGAAACGGAAACAAAACTACCGTCATTACACCCAAGGTACGTTCTACCTGACTGCATGTTTATCATAACTCAGGTGTGACACAAGTTGGTAGGGTGAGGGCTAGGGTAATTGGTAAAAAATACAAACGTAGGGGGGTGGGGGGGGGGGGGGGGGGGTGGGAAGGCTTGGGATTGTTAGGAGTGACTGAAAGGTGGGTAATTTCCTGCTGCTGCAAAGTGATTAAAATTCCTGTTCAACCTCAAAATGAGCTCTTTAAACTTATTATTGGGGAGGACATTCCATGGGATTTCCATGTGGGTCAGAGCATAAATCACTAACAAACTGTAGTGACAAGAGAGGAGTGACAAAGAGAGGATGGTGGAAAAAAAGAGATGGGGTGGGGGGAAGAGAGAGACAGAGAGAAAGGGAGAAAGGGAGCACTTAATAAAATCAATAAGCTTTTAGTGAAGGAAAAAAGCTACTGCACTATACTTTTCCAATGTAAACAAGTAAACCACCATCTCATCCTCATGAGTTCATCAAAATGTAGTATATCTAAGCCTGGCTTGCCTTGTGAGGTGGAATGCAAAAAAAACATTAGTTAATATTATTTCCTCCGTGCAATTAAGAAAATTGATTTAATTTCCATCACAATTGCAGCTAGGTACCCTTTTCTATATCAAATGAAATAGTCACACAACCTCCACCGTGTTTCCAGCTTTTCTACAACAAATGAGTGTGTACATAAAACTGTGCACGCAGGAGAATTTCTGCCCAGTAAACAAGACCATCAGGATTGAAGCAAATAGGGATTCAGGCAAGGAAAAAAGTCGAATCACTGCAGCCACTCGATAAAGACAAGAGACGTCACATCCAGCTGAGCCATGCACTGTGTCCCACTGACAGAGGACAGACAGACTGTGGCAGCCTGGCTACTGTCTGCCGGCTATCTAGGAAAACAATAACACCTTTCTTCCCTCACAGCTGCCACAGCAACCAGTGAAATTATCCAGCTTCAAACAGACTCTGGATGCTGATTTAGGCATCAAAAACCCACTTAACAGCATGCGTCTATCTCTCAGTATGCTTTGATTCCAGATTAAGTGCTGAAATTTTCATTTATTGTGCCTGTGCTGAAACTCATGCAAATGTCAGAAAGTTTGTCACAACCAATTAAATAAATATGAACAAAGAGCTCTTACCCATCCTCCTCTCCATCGACAGTCTTAAGACCAGCTGATGCAGTTAAGGCACTGGCGGTGATGGTATTGCCCTCAGCTTCTTGACCTTGAACAGTGCTGGATCCAGCCTCCCCTCCAGACAGCTTGGGCAGTCCCAACAGAGCCGACTGGTGCTGCAGAAGCAGCCGCTGGGCATCCTGCAGCTGAGTAGTGGTGAAAGTGGGCAGACTGGCATACAGGGCACTGGCCTGGGCAGCATGAGCGAGGGCCAGAGCACTGCTGTGGTTCTGGGACAAGCTGACAGAAGATGGCTGGCTGTGTGGAACAGCCTGCAGGGGCATCCTACCACTATTAGTGTTGTGGGCTTGGGGCTGAGGGTCGCTCTGAGGGTTGGGAGGAGGCACACTTGTTGCAGACACTTGGCTCTGGTGGAGTGTGGTGGGCTGCTGGGCACCAAGACCCAGGTTTTGGATTTGTGTTGGGAGCAACTGGGGCTTCTGCTGCTGGCAATCCAGGTGACCAGGGTGGCTTTGAGGCTGCTGGCCGAGACCTGCTACACCAACATGAGAGGGCAGAGTGGAAGTGGTGGAGGGCTGCTGGGGCTGTGTGTGGAGAAGTGCCTGTGACTGCTGAGGGCCTCCTATCATCTGACATGCTCCATTAGCTGGCCCAGTGGGAGCTGATCCAGCTTGGTTGGACAGAGATTGAGAAGCAGCAGCCTGGGGGATACCTTGGTGAAGCTGGGTGTACTCAGGTGGCCTCACCTGCACTGCAGTTGCTTGGGGGGCAGCAGCTGGCTGCTGCTGCAGGGAGGCATAGCCCAGGTTTTGCTGCTGAACACCCACTAGACCCTGCGCAGAGCCGGAAGGCTGATTTGAAACTGCCTGTGCGTAGGTGAGCTGCTGCTGGGATAGAGAGGGTGTAGGGAGTCCAATTGTGGTCTGGTGGCCTGGCATGGGAGCAGGCTGATGAAGGTTTGTAGGGGCCGAGGGGGCCACAGAAGTCTTCACATGCGAGTGAGTAATATCCTGGCCATGCATGTGAGGTTGGGCTTGTGATGCTCCCATGGTGGGGAGGATTCCTTGATAGCCCTGAGGAGGGGAAGCATATTCCGGGGCATGCTGGGGTACTGGGTGTCCCCCAGCCTCTCCACTGCACACACTCTCCGTATAATGGCTCAGTGTGCTCATAGTGCTACTCACAGAACTTCCACTTGTGCTTTCCCTCTCTGAGGCTGCAGCAAAGTTCTCAGAGACATACTGACGCATGCCGAGAGACCCAGCATCTGAAGCAGAGGAACTAGGAGCAGAGGCTGGGTTATCCTTGTCATAGAATTCAGTACATGTCCATCTGCCCTTCTTAAAGGGCTCAGAGCTAGAGTCCAGCTTCACCACCCTGAAGCGGGAAATAGTGGGAGCCACCACAGGGGCTGGAGCAGGAGTAGATGATACAGAGGATGTGGCCATGGCTGCACTCACAGCACCAACTCTTCCCTGGATCCCACTGGAGGGTCCCATCCCTCCAGAGGAACTGACAGCAACAGCAGCAGAAGCATCAGGGGTCGCAGTATTCATAGCCATGTTTGAACTGATATTTTGGTGTTGTTGGACAATGCTGATATTCGTAGCGGACATTAGGTGGCCCCCGGTTGCAACAGTGCCACCTCCACTCCCCCCACTGCTGCTCATCACATTGATAGGAAAGCCACTAATGCTACTGCTAGCACTGGTGCTGATCCCCCCTCTCACAGGCACGTTGGCAGAGCTCAACATATTCACATTACTAACGCTGCTGGTCTGGGGATTAACTATGCTAACTGTAGTGCCAGTAACAGAACTGTGCATTCCAGGGACAGCTCCCGAGGCCACAACCCCCACAGACTGAGCGACAATATTTGGAGGGGCAGTCTGGGAAACATTCTCTTGAGGGCCCCCCACATTAGAAGGCATTTTCTGGGTGACACGAGGTAAAG
Source organism: Verasper variegatus (assembly GCA_026259375.1). NCBI lineage: Eukaryota > Metazoa > Chordata > Actinopteri > Pleuronectiformes > Pleuronectidae > Verasper > Verasper variegatus. The sequence goes on from CM048052.1 coordinate 7,363,719, forward strand.
CTCCAGATGCGAGGGCAGACTGGATGCTCCCAGGCCCAGAGGACAGAGAGTAGACCTGGGTATGGTTAGGATGGTGAGGGTGTTGATTTTGGTGGTGGTGCACAGTCCCGTTCACCATGGCCCCACCATGCTGTTGAGCCTGGTTCAGTGCATGGGGGTGCGAAGGCTGGTTGGGGGACACAGCCCCAGGGGTCTCTGCCTCATGGAAATTATTGAGTGTCTCTTCCGAAGAGCTTCTCTCTGCTCCAACTATGTCATTAGCTCGGGAGAGGGACACATCCAAGATTTCTGAAGAAGACAGATCCTCAGTGTGGGACTCATCCAGATCATCGTAGCTTTCTGTGTCCTCTGCAATACTGTTGTTGGTACTCACAGATATTTGTGCCGGGGTCACACTTGTGATCTGGAATCCACTCTTCTTTTTCATCTGGGCACCGGCCGACTGTGCGGGCTGGGGCTGGGAAAGAAGATTCAGGCTGTGGGGAGGAGGATGATGGGGACCCGGGGAGGATGAACCAGCGGGAGGTTGGCACTGGATCAGCAGGGAGGGCTGATAATCATCGGCTGAGACGTGGCTGTTGTTGACCACCGGGTTCACCGGCGTTGACAGCGTGGAGCCGCTCCCGCTGCCTGTGTTGCTACCCCTTCTGTGAAAGACAGCCGGGTGCGCCATCTTTCTAGCACTGCCCGAGTCTCCTGCAGGGTCCGGATGATGCATTTCGAGAGGATCCGGGGGGTAGTTGGTAACTGACAGAATGCGATAAGGTTGCGATTCGTTAAAGGCGCCGTTTTGACAAAACTACAGTCAACAGACAACACGATCGAAAAAACAAATTAGCTAACTAGGCGTCGGATAGCTGTAGCTAGTATTTACAGCCTCTCGTACACCATTCAGTGCTCTCCAGTGACAACGAGGCAGAGGAAGCTAGTGGCTACTCGCTGAGTAGCTAGCAAGCTAACGTCAGCTGATGCCAGTGGTGATTCGCCGGCTAACTCCCACCGTTTTCCGTCTGGGTCCTTGTTAAACACACGCTAACATTTTGCGGATGTAGCAACGGTAGCTGTGCTGGGATGGAGGCGGAACGGCTGCTGAGCGAGTTCGCGTTGTGAGAAATGCTAGCCTGACAAGAGGGGAACCGTCAGCTAGCTAGCTGCCAGGCTCCATCACCGGCTAGCTAAACAGACCGAGCCGAGGCGTTTTCACTGCTCGGTTTGTTCAAGGGAGAGAAAAGGGAAACACGCAACCTTTCGTCCGCTGCACCGCGATGTGGAAGAGGACACGGTCACTGAGTAGGAGCGGACCGACGGGTCAGTACAGTAATCCACTGGCTCCTGGTTTGCTTGCTGGTTTTGCTGTATCACTGGTTCTCCCCAGCGGCAGCGTCGCTCGGTGTGTGTGCAGCCTGCTCCTGCACCGCTGCTGTGGCTCGGCGCTGTGACGGCGCTGGAGGGGAGGGGTGCTCAGTAATATGGCGACCGCGCATGGTCTGTGCTGCCAGACATAAAGCAGTCTGGGAGAGAGGCGGCGACGAGCCCCAGAGCCACACCGCGCACGAACTGTGCCGGAAAGAGCCGAGCGGAGGGCGCTCCCTCAAACACCAGCTCGGGGAGCCGCTCGACAATAGATGATGCGTTTGACTCAGGGGCGGATGTAGGGTTTTTCAGAGAGGAACCAAGTGAAGTGCAACACTCATGTAGAAGCAATGATTCACATTTAAATAATGTATTGTTTACTGGTAGCTCTACATGTATGGGAATATGTTCTATTGTTTCTTCTTCAAGCACATTGTTCACATTTACGATTATTATCATTATTATCAAAGGCAACTTTATTTGACATCAGAGGCAACTTAATTTGACAAGGCAATGGATTAATCCCTGCAGATAATGTAAAATAATATAATAATGAAACAGAGCAGATCTTCTTTTAAGCTGTAAACACTTGTTTACATGGGCGACTGAGCAAAACATCAACATGACAACAGTGATTCTGAAACAAAGGTGGACAGAGAGCTGCTCTGTCCACCTTTGTTTCGGAATCAGAGACTAGATCTCTCTGCAGACACAGCTGTCGACTGTACTGAAGGATGTTTCTACACACAGGTACTGTTTTGGGCCTCTCTCTCTCTCTCTCTCTCTCTCTCTCTCTCTCTCTCTCTCTCTCTCTCTCTGACAGAAAACACACACGTGTTGGTCTGTGATGTTCCCTCTGCAGGTCAATGACCTCTAGTGTTAAACGAGTCAAGCATCTCCATTTTCTGTGCTCTGGAGTCTTCTGTTCCTGTCTGAACATAAAGACCTTGTTGGAATTCTCTTTTCAACCAGGGCCCGAGCACTAGCGATCTGGACCTGATGCAGCTGCGGGGGAGGGCGAACAGGGACTGGGGGAAACCACTCCGTGTTACGTGCTTTTCGTTGCGTCACGGGAAAGATAAACTCGTCACTTCCTGCCTCCCTCACGCTCGCAGCTGAACCACGCCCACTAGTCACGCATTACGGTGTAGACCACATGGTGAATATGTAACGTAAATCGAATGAAAGTTGTACAACGAGGCTTACCTCCGTTTGGCAGTAGGTGGTGCTATAACTATCACTACATTTTGATCACCACAAATACTCCACATCACTTTTCCACACATCTAATGCATGTACGTCTTATTTTACAATCCATTAGACGTGAGAAAGACAAATATGTACAATACTAACTAGCTGTTAGCTAGCTAGCTTCTTTTCTGGCTAGCTAACCATAACTAGATCAACAAAATAAATCTCGAAATATGATAGTATATACTAAATAGATTGATTCAAATGCTTTTGATTGTCTTTATCTAGAGTGTTAGTATAGCTGGTCACAATCAGAACAGGATAAGGAAAATGAGGTGGCAATTCTTGGTCTTGATGCTGAGGACCTAGACTTTGTTCCACAGGATCAAGCTGGAGCTGTGGGTTTCCAGCGCTGCGAAACAAAGAAGAATTTACAGATGGACTGGAGAAAACTTCAGGAGAGATACAATGAGGTCAAAGCAAAGCTGACTGTAGCATCCCCGGCTGAATGATGGTCTGACTCTCTTTTACTGATTGTTCACAACGCTTTATTGATATCTTCAAACATTCTGTGAACAGTGTGAATACACTGTAAGAGCTAGGAGCAGCTAAAAGTCTTTTAGCTTGTCCTTCATAAGGCTTGACTTTAACATATGACATCCCTATGACTTTGGTATAGCTATTTATGTTAACAAAATAACAGACTCTTAATAGAGGGCTGCATGTAAACATATTCAACTTGAAATAAATTATTTGTCACTGTCTGGTTTAACCGATCTTCACAAAATTCGGTACACACGTGTATCATGACCGGACGGGAAAAGAAAGTCCCGCCACCGATTCAATTAACTTAACAGGAAGTCGGCCATTTTGGGACAAACTACAAAATGTGTGAAAATAGTAAAATAGTGCACGGAATCTTTCCTTAGATTTTAGTTCATGGAAAAGTTTGACTAATTTTGCTGAGTCAGTTTAAGGCACTGCGACACATTCTAAGAATATCTGTCAATGTCTTAAAGAGAGGAGAAACAGGGAGGGAGGGAATCACAGAGAGGAGAGGAACAAACTTTAGAGAGGAAAGGCGGAGCAGCAGCTGTAGTGATGGAGGTGGAGGAATGAGAAGGGAGGAAGATATTGACTGTCAGGCAAGCAGGACGGTCTATATACATCGATACAAATGTTAGAGGATGAGAGACAGCAGGAGCCTAGTGCAGTGTAAGCGTCTGGTGCTGTCAGCAGCTTTAAATCACACTGGCACTCCACAACAAAAAACACACAGCACTATTGTGCCACTGCACCAGCAATAATGGCCAATTTATACTCAGGACACTGCGTTCATTTTGTAAATACTCTGTATGGTAATAATCCACACTGAGTGTATACAGACAAAGACATAACAATGTCATGCTCTCCAAGAAAAACTGAGCAGTTAGGTCTGACTGTCCACATGTCCCTCGGTGAGAAACTGAAACAGCTGCTACTCTAATTCACTTTGGACAAAAGTATCTGTTGAATAAATATAATGTGATATAATTAGCCTCATAATTACTGTCTATGCTGATTGTCCACAGCCAATCTTCTTTTCAGAACAAAGGTTCCCACGAGAGTTGCAAAAATAGATATAACAGAAATAATTCAAAGTTTGCTGTTTATGTGTCCCACAGTCAGTAAGTAGTTAAAACATGCCATAACTTGAAGATTTCATATTTGTTGTATGAATTGTTGAAAGGTTAGAACAACTGTCTTCAAACATTCAAATTGTTTACCATGCACAGGAGGTTATGTTTCCTTCCTGTTTGTCTGTCAGCAAGATTATGCAGAAACTACTGATCTGATGTTATTGAAACCTGGTGGCAGGGTGGTGTACAGGCCAAGGGAGAACTGCTACACCAACATTTTTGTGAATTTCTGGAGAGATAGTGCAGAAATATAAAATCGGACATATTGGAGGACTGATTTCTAAGAGTGTCAGCAATTTAGTGCAGCTCAATTGTGGCATTTGCGGAGGTATGCGCTCTACTGCCATGTAGAAAAAATTAAAATCAAGTTCTCTGGTCACGTGCTGTATAATTACACATGCAAGGAATATGATTCTAGTTGTCAGCAGTCACTCTAAGTATAGTTACATGCAGGGCCAAACATACAGACAAGCGACAATTATATGCAATTCAGATAAATACATTAACTCAGAAATTGTTTGACTAACAAGTGATTGCAGCTCAAAGTATTCCTGTAGTTCTCAACATGCACAGCAATACTTGTTCTCTCTGAGTAACTGTAGTGAGCCACAGCCTGCTGAAGGACGAGTGGAGTCTAAAGAGTATCAAGAGACAGATGTGACTGAGTGGAGTGGTAATGACAGCTGTGAAACAATCGTTTACTATGAAAGTGGCATGGACCACAGTTCAAATGCGCCATAACATGCCGCATGAAATATCAGGCTCTCTGTACGGCTTGTTAAATGTGTAAACTCCTGTCTGTTCACTGATTTCTTTTGGAATTGGGCAGTTTATTATAGATGTTGTTTTTTATGATTATGAATTAACATATTAAAATCACGTTAGCTGGTCATGCACTGTATAATCAGACATGCAAGGAATATGACTGTTTGTAAAGCACATTTCACATACATACACACATACACATACACAGTGTTGTACAGGGACATAAAAACAACATAGATACTAAAAAGATTAATGAGTATAATAAAGAAGGAAAGAGATAAAAAAAAAATAGGCACAAGAAATAAAAAAGGATAAATCTCTGCTGTGCGCTGTGTGAGAGCAGTAGCTCCCAGTAGAGTTACACACAAGACCAAATATACAGACAGATAAACAGACATACACCAATCATATGCAATTCAGATGAATAGGTTCATTCAGAATTTGTTTGATTAAGTATTTTTGCAGTTCTCAACATGCATGTTGGTGTGATTTAAGCTGATGTCTCACTCAGTTGAACGAGAGAGAGTGAGAATTGCCTTGTGCAGGCGAGCAGCAATAATAACTCGAGCCATGACTAACTGAAGGACATTACGTCTGAGCATAAAGAGACAGATGTGTCAGAGTGGAGTGGTAATGACAGCTGTGAAACAACAGCAAGAACGTTCAGGGTAAGGACCCGAGGACCTGTTGTCTCGCAAGAGCAGCCTCACATTATGTCTCCAGAGATTTGTCAAAGCAAGGTCTACAACTGACTGCTCTGTGTGTCCCTACTATGTGCTGCTTCAAGGTAATGACAAGTGACCAAAGCCTGGATTAAAGGCTTTTATGTTGAAATGCCGTGTCATTATAAAAAGACTTGTTTATTCATTATTGCATTGACAGAGTAGCATGGAGTCAGCACAATGAATTAAACAGAGCAGTAACTTTAGACCTGCATGCTTGACTGATGAGTGAAAGGGAAACTTGAGAGCAGCTGGTGGACATACTGTATTTAATAATGAAGGAGAGAATCTAGGATGGCACACACTCACATTCACTTCAACTGAGACTATGTATAAAAGTTATTCTATGGGTTTTTTGTACAAGCATATTCTGGTGATATATAAACCGTGAAAATTAGATAGGTCATAGATGGATGGATGGATGGATAATTTAAATGGATGGATGGTTGGATAAATGATTGAATGGATGGATGGTTGGATGAACAGCACTATTCTACTGGTGTTACAGAGAGTAAATATCTCCATTAAAATGTTTAAACGTCCTAAATTCAAAGCTACTGGTCTTATGTTTGTAGTGATTAGTACAATCCATATTTAACAATTACATGAATAGTTCCCAGTTTGAATTATTACTTCTTTAACCTGACCGTCATCGTACACTTCATTTATCTGTAGCTTAAACCAACCCATTTGGTAGTTAACTAAATATTCCAGTACACTGTATGTGGACGACTTAAAAAAGAAAAAAGCACATCTTGACTAATTTACCGTATGTCTTATATATAAAGTTGTGGCAGTGATGGCTTGCTAAATACTAATAAAAACAAATGAGGATGAAATCTACATGTGATATTTACTGATTCATTATCAGTTGGCCTTTCAGCTTCTGGAGAAATTCTAATTTCTGCTTGATCTGGATGCAGTTCATCTTACTGCAGTCCCAGCCCAGCCCAAAAGTAGACTTCAACTGAGGGAAAATAAAATCCAGACCTCAATGTGAGGATGACCTTGAGAGGAAAACCAAAACCCTCGGCGGTTCTCTGCCAACTTCATTTTATCCCTGATGAAAGGGCTTTTCTGAATCTTTCATTCAGCAGAGCACTGACAGAGGATTTCTGCAGTTTCAAACTTGGGTAATAAGAGGAAGCCGAGCTAAGGGGTTCATTGTGTCCCTGCACACACACACACACACACACACACAAAGGGACACTTTGGAGGCTGTGACTTGATGTCTTGATGTAGACCAGTTCTCTCTGTGTTAAACTTAATGTGAAAGTGCCGACGGATGGTCAGCTGACGGAGAGTTTGGTCTGAGCCGAAGCTTTGTGTTGCAGATTCATTCTGAGTCACACTGCTGAGAGACCGGTCTGACAAACCCGTGCACATTGGACACAGAGGTCTGACTAAGTGTGCAGGCTTCATTTCAATCAAAACTCAAAATCAGTTGAACACTTTTTAAGCAACTGATTTGAGAATGTTCCATCTGCACAAAGACCAAGACTCAAGGTTTATACTGACCCCTAAAGGCTGAGTCTCAAGACTATAATTGATATTGTCACCACCATACTAGTGGTGCTAAACAAGGGGAGTGTTTATAGGAACCACATTGGTACCACATCACTTAAACTCTTCAAGACAACCATGTGTCATCCGTCATTATGTTTATTAGCTCTTAAAAATATCCTGGAACAGACAGGACATTTAAGATGCATGGTGTGCAAGACTACAACTTAAATGCTATTTGTTTTAATGTATATCTATATTTATAGTGGATATGTTTTACACACATATACACATATAAATAATACAAAATGTAAAATATAAAAATTGTAATTAATTCATAGTGGTACCATGTTAAGCTCTAGCTCTATCCACAGGGTGGCAGTACATAACCTACAAATCAGCAGCAGTGGTACAGGACAAATGACTCGGAATGCTGTTCACTCCACCATCTAATTAAATAAGGTTTATTTAAGATAACACGCGTTTCTCTATTTCATTCACTGATGACACTCATATCATCTGTATCACCTCAGATATCATGTTGGTTTAGACAAAGACAGCATTATTATAATATGCATTATTATATGTAACTTGACATGAGTCTAAATGAACCTCACATCTTTGTTTTGTTCATGTGTAATCCACCAGTGTAATAATAAAATATGAGATGTGGACCTGGTACAGTAAAACTAAATCAATCAGTTTATCACAGTCAAAACAGAAACAGATAGTGTATTAAGGATAAAGTGAACTAGATGAGCTTCAATGTGTCAGAGACCAAACTACTTAATGATTAGCATAACATAGAATTTTATTTTAAAACAACACTGAATCTCATCTCTGTCAAACTTGATGTGTTAATCATAAACTGCACAAACGTTTCCCAGTTGTGCTGCTGAGACACTTGCAGCACAGCACATGTTTACTTCCCTGTCATGTAAAGCATTTTCACATTTTTCAAATAATAATTATTATTAATGATAGAATAATGATAAATTCTGATCGTATTTATGACTCATAGAAAATAAAGGTTATATTGGAGGAAGTCTATCAACATATTGTATTGTATTAACATTAAAATCTCCAATGTCGTTTTATACCCCCAAAAAAGCTGATCAACAAAATTATTTCATTAATGTTTTATTATTACCAGTAAATCATATACGCGAAGACTTGCTGATTTGTTGCCTCAGTCTAAATCCACATGTGAGTTAACACTGTGTTTTGCATCTTGGACATTTGATTAAAAAATGTCTCCTTGTGAATACATTTTTCAGCAGGACATTCTTTTATGTGCTATTTCAATTTTCAATAAACATTTAAAAAGAGAAGCATAATTTTTTTATTGCTGGCCGTCACAGAGGGAGGCGGCTGTTAGTTTGCTGGTTTAAATGTTAATGGTAAATGACTGTGTGGGCTACAGTCCATTCAGAAAGCCACCTACTGTATGGACAAGTAATGTATTCATTACCATGCTTGACTCTGGACTTAAGTGGCCGCAAAATCAGACTAAATTACTTCCGCTTTGCAGAATAAATCTGAGATGTGGGTGGTGATTCAAAAGGTCTGGACTTGAGAGGTTAGAAGTTGTGCTGATATAACCTCAGTCTGTCGTCCTCCTAAATCTAAATTACAATAAGGATATATAGTCATACACCAGCAGTGGGTGCAGGTGAAGAAGCGAGACTATATAATAAATTTGCCCGTGATTGCCCAATTAGATGTAACCATTAGGCAAAAGATTGTGCTGCTTATAGCTCTTTAACCTTTTGGTGTTGTTCCCTTCTTACTGCATCGTGTTCACTATTTCTCTGAAGTCTGCTGTGTGGAAATGGTACTGCTTAAGTGCTTTGATTGGGGGGGGGGTATTTTGTAGTTGCTGCTACCTGTCCATTTAGCTATCTATCTATTAAATCTATCTATCCATATATCTATCTATCAGGACCTGCCTTATTATTTAAAGCCTTAAAACCAATTATATTATGTTAGAGTTGATATAGTTTACTATCGCAAACTGAATATCCTTCAATTATGTAATGAGACATTTGAACTTGAACTATTTTATTTGAGATACTTTTGTCTTGCAGCTCAGTGCTAAACCAAGTCTTACATGAAATAAAAGTACCTTAAACCTAATTATGAACAGATATTAATTAGTTGCTGTAAATGATTCAAGCTGTGGTGTTTTTTAAAGGATCTTCTCCTCACACCTGTTGCTGTTGTTGGGAGTTTTACTTTGAAAGATGAGACGGGGCGTTTTATTTTGAAGGGGGTGTGTAAATGAGGATGTTGCTGTGTGGCTCAGTTGTGGATGTGGAGGAGCTGCCTGCATGTGCTCGTGTTTACCTCGCAGCTGAGACAACGTTGGAACAATGTCAGATAAAACGGAGGTGAACCTGAGTGGAGTCAAACAAAGTAAAGGAGTGTGGCTCGTCAAGGTTTGTTATCAGAGGGAAACACACTGAATCCTGTGCTGCTTTTTAACAACAGGACAAACAAAGGCCACAATGTGCTTTTCACAAGTGTTTGCACTCATCCAACTCAAACTATTTAGGCCTATTTTAAGTTTATTGAAGGTTAAAGTCAGATGAAGCTAAATGAATCAGCTGTTTAATTAAAATGAGTCCACTAATTAAGTAAAATGGCCAAATTGAGTTTGTTTCATATTCATTATAAAAGTAATCAATGGAATTAAAGTGTTTCATTACTAATATAAACAGATGTTTGAGACCTTTGGGTGTATTTTGTGTCGATGTAACTTAATGATGCTGCATATCCCTCAACAGGTTCCCAAGTATTTATCTCAGCAGTGGGGCAAGGCCACAGATGTTGGAAAGATTATCATTGGAAAGTATGTACCCAACAGAAACGTTCCCCAAAAAGCCTGTAATACATGTTACTGATGATCCTCTCCTTATGATTCTTAGTGTTAGAGCTACAACGGTTATTTGATTTAAATGATTGGTTAATCAGTCAATTGATAAGGAACAAAAATCATGGGCAGCTATTTTGAGAATAGAATATATTTTTATTAAAATAGTAATAGCTGATTTCATCTTCTTGGGATTTAAGTAGTTTACGATCTTTGTCACACATGAACTGATGGACTTTTGTGATATTGCTAATGATAAAAATTACATTACAACAATTATTGACATCATTTTATTGCCCAGCTCTAGTTGCAGCTGTATAATAGTATCAGTGATGCATCTTTCTTGTCTGTCTCCTCACACACCTGCAGGAAACAAGGAAAAACGGAGGTGAGACAGCTTCATAGAATGCTGCATAGTTAAAGTCGAACTGTGTGGGTTATTGGCAGTGATTAAAACATTGATTTCTGACTGTGATGAGATGATCTTTTAAACCTTCTCCACAACACTGCTTGTTGCTCACGGTGTTTCTTCACCTGTTTAATCTACCTTCTCTGTTCCTTCTCTGTTCACCGCTGAACTGACTCAGCTTCCTTTCAGGGATCAGTAAAAGTTTCCTCGTATCTTATCTGACCTCATCTGATGAATCAGAGAGAAGGTTGTTGTCGGCCGCGTCTTGACTCAGCTGTGTTTCTCAGGTGCGTTTCAGCCTGAGCGCGGAGCTGAGCGCCCTGCAGAGTGCTGTGGGGGAGAAGGATGGATCGCTGCAGGTCCCGAGGGATCATCCCTTCACCATGCACCCAGTGGGTGGACAGACCATGGCTGTTTTCAGCCAGAGCAGCACAGGTCAGTCTGCAGCTCGGCACATCCAGCCCTCTCTCTTTTCCCGCTTCTTTAAATGTCATCTGAAACCTGTTTGACAGGTGACAACATGGGTTCAAACTCTTTATATTCAGTCTATGGTTCAAACTGAAAAAGATTTGATAGTATATATGATTCTTGTAATGATCCACAGCACAGTGTGGTTCGTGAGCTTGGACATATCCCAAAAATATATGATCTGTAACTCTGCAGATTCTGAAAGTGGTAGATAAGAAAATTTACTTTAAAAAAACATAATGGTGTATATGCATGTCAGAATTATGATATTTATACAAGAAGAAAAGGAACAAAATATAAAACTATAAAATTGAAAGAATTACTAAAAGAATGTTCTTGTAGCTGCAAATACATTTATTTAAGATACTAGATCGAGAGACAAATCCTGAAATCTGCTCTGTTGATGTTGATGGAGAAAACCAACACTCACTGAACACTACTAGTAACATATTGTATGAAATTACCTGAAGCCTTACATCCCGTAAGTTTTCTAAGGTTTTCTTACTTTGCAGGGAGCATTGCAAATTCATTAATTGCACTTGGAAATTCACGAGAATCGTCGGAGTGGATTCCTGCTGCCAGGCGTGATGTGTCACACTGCGTTCATATCATATGAGATGCAGAGCACAAAAATAACTGTCACCGTGTGGTTCAGTGTCTAACAGCATGTGACCTGAGAACTATAATATATATAGTTCTATATAGATATAATAGTGCTACGTTTAATTGGATACAACTTTATGTGAGCACTTTAATGCCGGGTACCAATAAACAATAACAATTTCCATTTAATTAATTGTAGAAGGCAATCACGGAAAATTTTATATCAAATAGAGACTACAATGGGAAAAGTAAGTAAGTGAGCTGGAATCAAATCTAAGATAAAAATAATCGCTGTAACTCAGCAGGACGCACAGCGATTAAATCAGCAAAATCCAAGTGCAAATCTGTTCCTCCCCGGGTGCCGCTGCTCAGTAACAATGAAATTACTGCTTCTCCATGGATTTCTGAAACACTTCTGAGGGCGTCTGAAATTGGGTGTTGATGGCACGAAGGCATATACCCCATTTTCAGCCAAATTAGTTTAATGGAAAAGTGTTGAGAATTAGCAGGTAGTGGTTTTCAGTTTGCCGTGAAAAGGGTTTTATGGAGTCACGGGAACAAGAGAGACAGGATTTAACAACTAAAAACAAAAGGAACCAACATTCTAGTTATTTGCCTAATTTATGCTCACTTATTTAAAGTCTCCACTGTGTTTTGCTTTCATTTACTTTGGAGCATTTCTCCTCTGTGCTCTCTTTTTATAATTTTTCTTGCTTTATTCTCACAGGGACATTTTACCATGTAAAGCCACTTCTTTGTGTGCATACCCGGCCACTGAGAGACAAATGAACCAGTCACAGTAGTTGCAGTCCGCCACACCAACATGTAGTTATATCTCTAGGGAGGTGAACATCATGTGTCTACGCTGTACCTCTAACATGCCTGTGCTGGTAAAGGAGTTCATCCTCCTTGCTCCTCTACAGTGAGAAAGATCAGAGACTAAGACAAAATCATTGTCAAAGCTTTTCGGCGGATTGTCTGCACGAGAAGCGAAGCAAACAGGTCATGAATCAACAACACATTGATTTTAAATTGTGAGAAACAGCCACGAGAAACAGGAAACATTTAAATAATTGTCTTGATGGTAAAACAAGATCCAGACAAACCAGAGCAACACTTAAATTAGATTATATCTGTCGTCAGCCGAGCACATGGTCACGAGATGAATTACACTGGAGCACTGTGGTGTTTTATTTTATTTTATGTCAGCTTAACCTGTAATTATATTAGTTGTGATTTGTAAGAAAGACAAAATCTATTTATGTTCTTTGTTCATGTCACATAAATGAATGATTTTACTTTATCTATCAAACCTTGTGCGTTTGCAAATAAAACCAGCCAAGGTCTACTGGTGAGAGATGAGAGATACAAATGTGAGGCTTAAAAGTTACTGAATAAAAAATTTGGATTGTATTGCATATATTTCCATAACTATTCTATAAACATACTTTGTAAAATCCTCAATTTAGAACCAAACAAATGGAGACTTGATCTTTAAAGTCATACATATATATTAGTTTTGTCTGGTTTTAAAAAAAGGATGAGGTTGTGTAAAGGAAACCAAAAAACGGCTACGGGCAGGACGTCTAAAGAAGGCCGACACGGTGGTGCAGTGGTTAGCACAGCAAGAAGGCTCCTGGTTTGAATCCTTGTTCGCTCTTTTGTGTGGGTTTTCTCTGGGTAGTCCTCCCACAATCCAAAGACGTGCAGATTGTGGCTCGGTTACCTGGAGACTCGTAGGTGTGAATGTTTGTTTGTCTCTGTATGTTGGTTCTGCGATATGCTCTCTCTCTCTCTCTCTCGCCCAAAGTCAGCTGGGATTGCCTCCAGCTCTCCCCAGCGATCCTTAAAGGATAAGCGGTATAGATAATGGATGGTTGGCTAAACAATGATGTGATACAAGTTGTGACTCCGTTCAAAAATATGGATTAAAAACCACTTAAATGGGCATTGGCAACATTTACATGCAAATCAAGTGTAAAGAGTGAAGGGAAAGGGGAGAGGTGGGGGTGGGGGTGCAACAGTTGTGCCTGCCATGACAACAGATGATTTCTCATCAGCTTCGTCTCTGTGTTTGTCAGTGAACCGTAATGAAAATTGAAATAAAGCTCTCTCTTCATCAGGGCACATCCGACTGCCACAAGGTTTATTCCATCACCGCCCTCGTGCACTTTAGATGCACCCACACTGACATGTGCATTAATACCTCCTACATGTGATAATGGATTTTTCTCCTTTTCAATCTTTTTATCTTTTTATTTTAGTCTGTTATTACCTCAAAAAACCTCAACACTTCAAAAACGCGCCGGCCTGAAATGTTCCTGCAGGAAAACTCAGTGAATTTGGGCTGAAGCAAAACGTTCGGAAGCTTTGTCACAGAGGATCGTGTTCTTGTTTGTGAATGTGGAAACGTGGCCTTCAGGAGGTGTGGGGGAAAAAAACAAAACCTCATGGTCTTTATCTTTAAAAGTGTCGCTGCTTTCTCGACTGTGAAAATGCGCTGGAAGTGAGGAGTGGGATAATGTCCTCAGGGACGTGGTGGCGTGTGTAGTGTCTATTTACCTGACTGACGCTCAGCTCCACCCCCACTCGCCCACAGGAAGGTGTACTGTATGACACCGGTCTCCCACTCACTTTCCACACACACACACACACACACACACACACACGGCAGCTATCCAAACTCATCACACATACACACTTGCTCTGTTTTGATCTGCACTTGCACTCTCACACTTTAACTAACACCTACTCAGATTTTACAGATTGTTGACACCTCGGACAGAGCAGGTCTACATTTTTCAGTATTAGATCTACAGGTGAAAAATCGTAGTTTGAAACTCGTCAGTTTTTCTTCACATACCTTTCTTGTAATATTTCATTTCTGATATTTAAACTTCGTGTAGTCTAAGATTCAATGTCAATTCACATCAGCCTCTCCTGTACTAGAGATTGATTATAAGATGTTGACATGCAAATGTTTTGAAAAATAGATTAAGTCTTACTCCAGCAGCTTATTACACCCACAAAACTCCCCCCCCCCCTTAACATTACAAAAGGGTTGTCATGAAAAGAAATCACCCCATGGCCTTAAGATACCTTAAATGTAACTCTACACTTTCCTTCCTCATTTCATGACTAGAATCTCTGAATATGCTCATATGGTCCGTCCCTGCTCCCCGTCTCTCCACGCTCACAGCGCCACCTGCAGTTAAGGAGCAGGATTGTTCTTTTTTAGTCTGGTGACATCACAAACCCTGGCTGTTTTGAAGTAAAGGTGTAAATACTCAGCCTTGGGGTTTACTGCTTATCTCATGTAAAATCTCACGTCTTTGATCATATAAAAGGCACAATGGAAAAACTTGATTTCCACCAGAGGGGGACTTTAAGTAGTGTTTCCGTGATTGTTTTATTAGTCAATAAACTAAATTCATAATGATGGTAGTGTTGTCTTAAATCACAAAATCATATATTTAATAAACATATAGCAGTGATCACAAAAAGTTACCTGGGTTGTTGTGACCAACACCTCAAATTGGGCTCTGTCAGCTCTGTCTTTGGCAAGAAAATATGTAAATCATCTAGTCAATATAATCCACATATCTCAGACTGTGTATAATTAATTCCTCCAACTCTGCTGTACAAGTATTCAGTGAGTGGAACAACAGTGAGCGGTCTCTAATGGTTACCGTCGCTGATTGATACGTACACGAATGCTGTCTGACGTGGCTTTTGTACTCTACGGCTGCTAGCTAAATGTTCCTCCATTATTTCCCCTCTCGTTGTTCTGCTTTGTTCCGGCAAGGACAAGGTATTGATTAAGAGGTTGCTAAGCAACAGGCTTAGTTGCCACAGAAGCGTGCAGAGGAGAGGAGAAAGCCAGATGTAAGGTACAGCTCTGTTACAGTACGACTTTCACTCTGCTGCCTCTGTGAAGCTTTTCACTAAAAGTTTGCAATCCTTGAGTCCTTCAAACAAAAGAAGATCTCTACATTCACCTTGTCAGTTTGTAAACTTCTACATCATTTATGACACCACTGCTTTGATCGCCCACATTCAGTTTAATTACGCCCACAACCTGTTGAACTGTGAATTATCTCTTTTCTGCTGATACATTTCTTTTTGATAATCTGCATTCAGGCCTATTAAAACATCTTGGATGTAGCCTTGAGAAAGAAGTTTAACTCGAACGACTGACACTGACGAATCTGATGCTGTGATCCTGAGGTCTGGAAGCAGGTTTAATAAAAGAAGCAAAACTAATATCCGTTTGTGTAGTTTATGTAAAGAGATAAAGTTTAGTTGTGCTGCTGTGTGAGTGTTTGAAAGCCCTCTGGTGTTGTGTCCTCATGCATTAATCTGGTGGATGTGTGCAGGCTGCTGGTTGGATCCCGAGCAGACTGTTGTAGGTGTTTTATTGAAGGAGTGTGTCTGGCTCGGCTTTGTTCATTTCAGAAGTGTGGCTCATGAATGGTGGAGGGTTTAAAGAGGAATAACTCTCGACTGAACGCTCTCGAAAAGCATGACTTTGTAGTTAGACGACAGGAGCAACGCATGCTCTCAGGACCGTATCTGACTTCATTCACAGGGATTCGGATTCAGCACTCGTACACTGTGGACCATTCATCTTCAGCTTCCAGCAGCTCCTGTACTGCGCCGGAAGTTTTGCACGATGTCTGATGTCAAAGAGCTGTCGTTGTGCGTTTTGTTCTTTTAGAATTAAGGCTGCGTTCAGAGGCTTCAGAGTTCCTGCTGTCGGCGAGCTCCAGCCTCTTGGGTGTACTCGCTCTCAGAGCTGTTGAAGCTGTCAGCTCTCTCCTGTTGCACCACTCTCTCACAGCACCAGCAGATATTATTCAGAAAAACACCTCTCTCCAAATACGAGGGTAATAGGTATTGTTTGAAATGAATTTCCAGTCGCCCTGGCACTTGTTTTGCAGCGTTTATTTATCCATGGAAATTCATTTGAGCTGAGTGCTCTTTTCTAACAACCCCCCCTCCTCATTTATACAGTTTCGCACATTCACACTGGCAGCAGCACAATTAGACAGTAAGAATCCAATGTTTCCAAGGTTCACAGACATTGTGAGGGATCCGATGTATTTACATTTATCCACTCTACACATTAGGTGCACTAATTAATTTTGGAGTAATAAAAGTTGTTTGGCCTAATTTTCTATTAAACAAAATTTGTGTAGCAGCACGGCTTCACCTCAGCTGCTGTTACTGTCAATTACTAACTATCTAATATAGTTCTGCATAAAGCCTAATGGGGGTTAGAACTGAAACATTTCAACAGAGGTGTTGAACTGTTTGGTCGAGGATGTAGTTTGTGGTTATGTTGAGCTGTATTGCATAATCAAAGGTGTTTCTATTGTTTGGTACTTACATAAATGAGGTGAACAAACTCAAATTTAAGTTGTATTAATGCATCACTGTTAACGAGGTGTACTTACAAACTGTGTAGTGTAAAACATAATGACCACTCGTGTCATGTTGATTCTCAGAGTTATACTCATCGAGAGCAAGTGTGCCTGCAGCAGCATCACTAGCGAATAGGCTGCACTTGCCGTGTACTTTTACTTTTATGCATATTTAAAATCGGGTACTTACTTACGTACATTTTTGTTTATTTATGCGTGCTTTTATACTCGAGTATAATATTTGAGGTCTTCCTCCATCACTGCCTGCACCCTGTGATTTCAAGCGTCGGCACTGCCTCCACCGGCTTGTCTACTTCCCTCCATAAACATCCTGGTACCATCACTGTTGTTAACGGAGCACACGTATGTGACGCTCCATGTGATGCGAAGGCAAACAGGACTCGTTTGACTAAGTGACCTTCTTCTGTTGATCCAGAATCAGTCGTGATGCCTGGGGGATCACTCTGGTGTTTTTGACATGGGTTATTATAAGAGCTACGTAGCCCCGTTTGCAGCAAGGTGCATTGCACTGTGTGACGTGACAATCTCTTCTCATACCCATCACAAAATCTCTATGTAACCTGAGTATGGCTTTTCTGTCAGTTCAGACCTGACAGGAGAGGCTTTGTTGTGAAGCCTGGGTGCTCAACATCCTGTCGACAGTTGGACCACTCGTGGCAGGTATTCACTACTGCTAACTGGCAGCCCCTCTTTAGATTACAGCCCGAGACTTATGGCATGAATACTACATTACCCTGTATTAATAGAATAGGTACCCCATAGGTTAATAATATCAACAATGTAAATTATATCAGTTTCTTTCAAACATCTACATTATAGATCAGTGGCCCTGTAATAATATAAAAGGTACCAAGAAAGTAGAAAAATAATTAAAGTATAAATTCTTTGTAAGATCTTGATTTATTACCCCCTTTTTAAACCACTTCATTTCACATCTTATTCCCCAGTGCTTACATATAAAGGCTGAATCCATACGACTACGTTTCCTTGTGCCAGTAACACAGGATTTGCTTGAATAATAGCTTGTGTTCTACACACGTAAGCAGTTGTATCATTGTAAAACAGGGTCAGCAACACCTGATTATCCATGTTGCGTCTATACTGGTAGCCGAGGCTGATGCCGGGGTCATGTGATAGGAGCCTGAAGAATCAGTGAAGTCAACTTCCAATCAGCGAGCAGTGGTGCGTGTCTACGTCATCGTTTCCTAACTTCTCCACCTCAGTAGCAACAGTAACTCTGTTGTTTCCGCACATGGCCCTTGTTGCATTGAATCACTATAGGAGATTATCATTCTCTACTTAAAGAGGACAGGCAGATGGTTGGTGGGCTTGTTCTCTGCTCATGCATGCAACAGATTGTACAAAAAGAATGTTTCCCAGCAGTGGTAGTGAAGTTCAGGGGGATGAATCATTCCGCATCTCCTTCTAGGAAATGCATGTTTGTCTCTGCCCAAGGTGAAAATCCGAGAGCGAGCCAGCAATTGTCTAGAAATGTCATGTGCTTTCTCCTCTGTTTTGCTTCTTGAAATGAAGGTTTGTCCGACCCCGGCTGTGCTCCCACACTCGGAGTAATGATAGAGGGCTGCGTGTTACGCTCATGAGTCGCCCGCAGATACGATATCAGCAGGTTGCTGAAGGACCGAGTTTATAGTTGAACGCTGTAAGAAGCTTTTGGGAGATGAAACCTCTTGAAGCTGCTGATGGAAGTAGTTGATGTGTTTCTCTGTCATGGCCCTTTCCTGCAATCTGCTAATGCTGGAAATGTTTATTCATTCATGTCTTTCCTCTCAGTTTGCTCTTCAGCCATCTTCTTTTAGTGTATTTCATTTCAAACAAGGCGACCACACAAAGACGGCTATACACCACGGAGCAATGCTGTAATTATTTTATCCTTTTTTCTCTTCTGCATATCTTTCACTACTCTGTTACTGAAGCTCCCATTTTTCTGTGCTAGAGCTCGTCCCGTGTTTTATTTCACTGCTGCGTTTCAAATGAGGAATCCAAATTACGCTTAGCGCCCATTATTGTTTTTTAACAACCAGAAGCTCCAGTGACCTCCACCAGAGGGTTTTTCAGAGGGAGATAAGAGTTGGCTACTGTCTTTGTAGGAATTCATGCACGCTGACATGTGAATAAAAAAGCAGCACATTATTGTCAGACCGGAGCATGAGCTGGCTGCAAACTAAGACAGATACTGGCTCTTTATTAAAAGTGTAATAATAGCCTGTCCGATTTGTCCACATCTGATATGATGGTGGTTCCTACATTCGCACGGCACACAGTGCACGATGTGTGTTACTGTAGTGAGAGAGGAAAATTGTTTTGTTTCACGTTGGAGTATTTTACTTAACAGCAACAAAAACGGACGTTCAGTTTTCAGGGTTAAATTCAGGGATGTTTTTGCTCAGATTCAGCTGAAATGGAGACGTGAAGAAAAATGGAAAACTGTTTGTTTAATGCCGCATATTGAACGTCTGGCTCTGTGTAAGAGTTTAGAGTCTCTCCGCAGCTTCCAGTGAGTCATTATTCAGGTGTGAAATACAGGTGTGAAACGTGGTTCAGGAAAAGAATGTGAGGCATATTTCACTGTACACCGCTCGGCCACAGCATCAGAACCAGTGACGGGTTTCAATCCTGTTGCTAGTAAATCATGTTGTGTCTCCACTTCCTTCTACTATCCAGAAATAAAGCCAAAATATCACGTCTTTATGAGACAGTCTGCACAGTAGTTATCGGGTGATGGAGCCGCTAATAGACATGTTTGATCTATTCATTCACATATTGGTCATGGGGTTTATGAGCTATACTGCAGCCAGTCACCAGGGGGCGATAGAGATGCTGTGGCTTCACTTTTGAGGGGGAGGTCATGTTTGTTTCTTTACAGTCTATGATTTAATTTATGACTAACACTTACCCTAAATTCATAAAGTGTTTAAAGAAAAGTATAATATTTTTTAATGTAGGCTATATACCATAATCTTTTTTGATACAAAAACAAATTGCGAGATATGGACTGAAAATTCGAAGCAACAACTGCAACTGCAGTGGGAACAGGTGGATTTGTCTCACTAAAAAGCATCTTGATCAATGTTTTACATGTAGGAGCTGTTTCAGGTGCTTTTTATACCCAGAGGAAAAAGTACAGTTCTTGTTTGAAACACTTGAAAAATCAGATTTAAAGTATCAACTATTGGCAGCTTTAATGTAAAATCATCTAAATATATTCTACATGAAAAGGTTTCTCTCAACTCACTGTTTGGCTGTGGCCCCCTGCCTCTCTGCATCTCCCTCTGAGTGTGAATAATGGCTGCCACCGCCGCTGTCTCTTTTGAGAGTGGAAGTATAGGGAATGGGCCTCACCTTCCCTCCTCCTCCTCTTCATCATCCTCTTCATCACGCCTGTCCTTTCTAGAGTTGAACGATTTAAAAAAAAAAAAAAAAAAAAAAAAATGGAGGTATGGTAGTCATTTTTCGACAAGCGACACCACACCATACTGAGGCATCATGACAAAGAGGGGTGTGTGTGTGTGTGTGTGTGTGTCAGAGAGAGAGAGAGAGAGAGAATGTGTGTTGATTTTGCCTGGCAACAGGTGAAAAGAGGGAGATGAGACTGTCACCACCTCGCTCCTCTTTCTTCACCTGCACTGTCCTTTGCTTGTGTTTGACGAGGAGAGGTTCACTTTGACCCTTCGACTTGTAAGTAAACCAGTGGCCTACATAAAAAATGCATGGTGCCAGTGTGCAATTAAAAAGGCCTGGGTCTTGATGTTGTTGTCAGTGTCAGTGCTGTGCCTGATGCGTGAACAGCTACGGTTCGTTCGCTTTGTCGCACACGGCCTTTACATGTGTGTTTTTGTGTTTTGTGTGTGAGGAGTGGGCTGTGGATGAGGTTCGCCTGATGTCAGAGGTGGATGTGGGTGTATGAGTCATGACTCATGTGGGGTTGACGGCGGTTTGATGACTTTGCCTCCTGGAGCAGATGGTTTCAGTCACCACGGAGGGGTGAAGTGAGCGCCGCTGCTCATTCAGAGTCTCTCCGCGTCTTTTAAAAGTGTGCGAGGCAACTCTGAGAGGCAAATTAAATTGTTCTACGGAGGCTTTTTCACTGCGGCAGGAATAAAATCTCTGGCGGAGAAAGATGCTTTTCAGCGTTCAGAATTAATACATTTAAACATTTCCACTCCCACCAGTTTCCATAAAGGGATCTTGACGCATCCCTGCTTCACATTGTTTGGATGCAAACCAGGCAAGGCTTGTTTTGCATTTGCTTTGGCACCGGCAATGTCATCCACTGCCAAAGCAGCTTTTCTGTCCTTAAACGGAGCCACTACAGCATTTAATTGTGACTGTTTATCATTTAGCTGGCTGAAGCCTTGTGTTTCAAACTGGGGCATGGTCATGTTGGCATCGAAAGGTTAAATAGAGTTGTATTATGGGAAATGTTGGACTCTGCCTTTTTGGAGCTAGACATATAAACACAGACACCACTTGGGACACTTCTGCCTGTAGCTGTGTCAACGCCTCAGCCTGTAAACACATACAAGTGAACCGGGAGCTGTGGTTTGTCTGGATGAGAAGCACTTAAATGTGTATATTTCTCATCCATTTCAACGAGTCATATTTATATTCAAGGTTTTTGATCTACATGTGTGTGCAGTAGATACAATGTTTGATGTTCGGATGATCCAGTAGCAAACAATACTGTCTATGATGTCAATGTCAACTCATTTGAGTAAATACAAATTAAAAAAGATATTATTGGCTCTTTGCCAATATTTGTGTCCCATGCTTTCCCAACACTTTTGTGGAAGATCATTAATAACTTACTGGAGTACCATTCTGATCTGGTTATTGTGTGAGCTATTTAAACTTTGATTATTATATATTATTTATTAGGGTCACTGTCTATTATTATCAATACACAATATTTGAATAAATGATTTTATCACATTTATTCTACAAGACACATTTTACTTGATAAAATCAAAGCAGTGGTGGGAAGTGACCTCCTGTCAGAGAAAGACAACAACATTGAGGTTGCTTTGGGCATTCCTCTATCGCCTTGGGGCAAGTTTACACTGTACACGAATGTGAAAACCCATCGGCAAGGTAAAGCAGTAATTCCTATTAAGAGGGAGGGAAACTAAAACACAAATCACAAACTCTCACAAAGAATAATATGAATGAAACTGGGAGCATACAGCTAATGTTGATGATGGCACATATCAGAGTTTAGTGCAGAGAGAAGAAATTAGGTCCTTGAATAATAAAAGCAGGATTCATCTCAGACTGGCCTACTTTTAAAAAACAGCAAGTTTCTTTACTGGATCTGGAGAGTTTAGTTTGAACATGTTCCCTGAAAGCCTCTGTAGGTGGAGTTGCTTTACGCTGGTGGCAGCACGTGGTTAAACTTCCTGTGTCTGTCATGAGAGCAGGTAAAGGAGAGCAGGTTTTAATTGAATTGTTAATTGATAATATGAGACAGACATTTTTCCATGATAACTGATTTATTAAGAGTTTAATTTCTCACTGTCCACAACCAAGAGCCTGTTGTGTCAGAGAAAATCTTTGTGAAGACAAACTTAACACCAAGACTGGCTCAGGAACAACAGAAATCACAGCACTGAATTAATTTCACCATCGAGTCTGGTCTGACTTCAGACTGGGCTGAAATTACATGGTTCATCATTCAGCCGTGCATTCTAACATAAACATATCTTATTGTGGGTCTATGTTTGTGAGTGTATAATGTGTGTGTGTGTGTGTGTGTGTGTGTGTGTGTGTGTGTGTGTGTGTGTGTGTGTGTGTGTGTGTGTGTGTGTGTGTGTGTGTGTGTGTGTGTGTGTGTGTGTGTGTGTGTGTGTGTGGGAATATCTATATACCTGTACCTATAAGATAAAATAGAACTTTACATCAAGACAATGCAGTTGCTTCAAACCAGATACCCTTCAAAACACTTTGACCCAATAGTTTCATCGTCACTTTTATTTGTAAAATATTCACAATATTCATAGACATTGTCGTGGCACCGGCTTCACAGAGGCTCACAGCACTTAACAAACACACAGTTCATTCGGTGCACATGCATCATGCTAGATTCAAAGCCCTTACAATAATCACGGTTCTTCAACTTGTCGACACGTTGTGAGAAACAGTTCACGCCGCTTGAGTCTGATTTGGATGTGAGGTTTGTTCGTCCATCCAGGACGACCACGGCGCTCTGTGGTTTTCCCTTCAGGCTCCTTCAGACTAATAAACTAAACACAAGCTATTAAACCAACTAAACACTGCTCACACAGGGTAAAGCAACACACGTACACACACGCGCGGACTGTAGTAAAAGCTGAATGGCACCACAGTGCACATCGCGGCAGAAGCAGTTATTGTGCAGAGACGAATCCACTGATAACTGTTGTGTGATCCCTTTGTCTTCTCCCGTAGAAGCTTTTCTTCTAGATTACAAAGCGGTGCTTACGTGTATGATATCTCGTCACATCCAATTTAGATAGCATTAATGCTGAGTAGCTCTAAATTCTATACATGCTAGCTTACAAAGCAGTGCAAAGGTTGGTCCTGTGATACAGTCCCGTCCACCTGTTCTCCTCCCACCCATGACACATTACACGACCTTCAAGCCAATACCTTACATTAGCAGGGTGGATGTGGAATCAGGCACTACTCTTTTATTTCTCCACCGCTTCTTCTCCTCCTCTCTCGGTTTGCCTCCGTGCCTACTTGACAAAGTGAAGGGCCTCAGCCGCCACCACTGATCCTTTGCTGCTGTCGAGACTGGTGACCAGTTTGAAGCCCGATCTCAGCGCCAGCATCACCGTCTCCAGTTTCAGACAGTCAAGCGTGCACAAGAATGTGCTGTCCTCCTTCAGAACAAGCCGCGAGCCGGGTTCCGACTTGATGAAGTGCCGGAACTGGATCACGTTGGACGACACCTCAAACTCCTCCGGGAAGCCGTCCAGGCGGCTCTTGGAGATCTGCACCAGCCGCCCCTTCACCTTGTCGATGAAGGTGGGGTCGCTGCAGTACACCTTGAGGCCCTGCGACCTCTCATGGCTGTCCGTCACCTCCAAAAAGGCAGGTTCTTTCTGGGCCGCCCTCTGGCTCTCCCAGTCGACCACCGCTTCCACGAGCTCGCTCAGATGGTAAAAGTTGGCCTCCCGCCGCAGGAGCCCTGCCTCCCGGAAGTCGTCAGGTAGCTGGAGCTCACCAGTTCGCAGGTAGTTGAGCACATGGCGAAAAACTGGACCATCTCTATCAATAAACGGGTTACCCATGGAGTCGGTGTGCTGAACCGCCTTCTTGCCGTTGGCCACCTCTTCCAGAAAGGACCCCTGGTGCTTGGAAAGGGTGGTGCGGTGGGCGGTGTACAGGAACCCCCCTACATTGAGGGTGATGGTGCCTGAGGAGGGCTTCTTGAAGCTCTTGCTGGGCTGCAGCAGGTCTGGGTTGATGTGCCTCAGTTCACTCTCCATCCTTCCGAAGTTCCATTCCATTCTCGAGTCAGCGTCTCCAGCCTCGGACCAGCTTCCTCAGAGCTGGTGCCTCTGCATGTGAGTGTGTGAGCAGCACAAACAGCCTGTTTGCTCTCTCTCTCTCTCTCTCTCTCTCTCTCGGATCAGGCTGTGTAAGTGTGTGGTGCTGCCGAGAAAATTAAAAGGTGTTGTCAGCTGTCGTGCAGTGAGAGGGGAATGTGTGTAATGGTGGCTGGGTGAGTCCTGTCTGGCAGAGGAGCTACAGTGAACTGGGAGCTGAAAACAAACTGGCTCTCTGTGCTGCTCGGTGTCCCTCCTCTCTATCCTCTCTCTCTCTCTCTCTCTCTCTCGTGAGTGGGCAGACAGCGTCACTTGCATGGAGGAGAGAGATAGGGAATATGTGAGCAAACAACAGAAGAGAGCACAGACTTCAGGATCTTTCTTTTTTGCTCCCTTTCCCTAATTATCTCTGATATAAAAGGTGCAGAGCCGAGCTCTTGCAATTAGCCCACAGACTCGCGCGCGCTGTCACCAGATGGAGGGGGGGGGGGTTGCTTCTAGAATTCTCCTGCTGTGAAACTGTCTCAGCTTGTGTGAGTCCGAATGTGAAACTCCTTTTGCAGCCAAATCCATCTGTTTACCACACAGCGCTTCATGTGAACTGGAATCTGTTTGAGAAGGGGTCCAGTTTACTTCAGGGGCGTTTTACTGGCGCGCTCTCTCTCCCTCGTCTGACAGGGAGAAGCCGGCTGCCGCTCTTACTTACATAAATGAAAGCAACAGGAAATGCATTAATGTAAATAATCTTGTTTACTCTCATGGAAGCCGCCAAGCAGTTCTCTCGCTTGTCCATTGATTGGTCTGTGTGTGTGTGTGTGTGTGTGTGTGTGTGTGTGTGTGTGTGTGTGTGTGTGTGTGTGTGTGTGTGTGTGTGTGTGTGTGTGTGTGTGTGTGTGTGTGTGTGTGTGTGTGTGTGAATTGACCTTGTGGAGGAAATGGACCAATTTCAGTCAACAGTGGTCTGCTCATGAAAGCCGTGTTTTGAACTGGTTTATCCCGTCAGACTGTTGACTTGCTCAGGGAGCTGCATTAAACCCTTTCATTTGGTACGAACGCCTCATACCACCACTGTGTATAAATATAATTCTACATACAATATATAAGGAAAGAAACAAGGCTGTAAATGTTATGTAATAGTGCTGTTATCACACAAACATCCGAACACTGACCCTGAGTCCTGATCTCAACATCACAGAACGTAAGAAATGTTCATTCTAGACAAATGGCCCCATCTGCCATTCTTGTGTTAGTATTGTTTAATCTCTAGCAGGAGGATGCTCTCTCTGTATCGACAGGGAGTGCGAGTGTCTGGTCATCAGAGACTGTGCAGATACAATCAGTGTGTATTGAAGCTTCAGCTGCTACATGGTGAGTTCATTATTTATTTTAAACCCATAATGAGTTTTAATGAAAGAGCTCGATCGTTCCATCAATTCTTTTCTAGCTAATTAATTTGTTAGATTTCATGTTTGTTCGTGTTTCTATTATGTAACATCTCTTGGAAAATTCCCAAAACCATGAGGGTAGAAGGAGAAAATGTCATCACGTTAAACTAATTATTCTTATCGTCCTCGGCATCTTCTCATTTTTAAAATACTGTAACAACTCAATTATCTAAAGGCACTGATTTATTTTCTGTCAATCCACTGATTTGTTAATTCACTGTTTCAGCTGTTAAAAAATCCAGGAGGGGGACTCGGCTGAAGTTTTATAAAAAAAAACTGCTCCATTAAAATTTTATTAAGGCAGGTTATGGTCGAGGCAGATTTAAAATCCATCTTTAAAAAGCTTTAGGAAAAAACTCCACCCTGCTGCCCAATGATGAATGGAAGCTTTTTAACATGTTACCTAACTACAGGCCGGTCACTACTTTAATTATAAGCCTCAAGCCAACATATCACACTTATCATAATTAATACTAAAGGTCATATCTCACAGAGCAAACAGAGACGATTGTTCAGGTTTGGCGATTCTTCCATCTGCCATCTTGACATTTTCAAAACCGACTAATCTCTTATTCATCCCTGCCTGTGAATCTCTCCATCACTATATTAAAAATCGCCTTTTCATCTCTCCCCCCATCCACGGTCACGAGAAACCTGGAAACAACATGAGAAAAATCTGGCCTCGTCTGTCTCAGCTCTTCGGGCAGGGCAGTTGTTCATTCTCTCACTTCGACCACAGCAATGCCTCTTTGGTGGGCCTCCCCTCACACACAGTAAAACCCTTACACAAGGCCCAGAATGCAGCAGGGCGTCTGGTCAAATCACTGTATCGCACTGCTGCTCCTTGACCTCCACTGACTGCCTGCTGCAGCCACAATTAAATTGTGACTAATACTCGCCCACAGTGTGACTCCAGGGTCGGTCCCCATCTACTAGAACTCAAACAGTTTAACCCTCCCTCTCGCCCGTTGCGTCTGGCATTACCAGCCCTGCACAGAAGGCAATCACAGCCCAGACTCTTCATGTTTGCCAGTTCTCCAGTGGTGACAAATTACCAAATGCTATCAAAGCAGGGACACCCCTCTCTGTCTTAACAACTCTCTTACGACAGCACCTCTATCACCCAAACCAGCTTAAGTAGCACTTACTGTGAAGTGCAGTTCCTTACCTGATCTGCTCAATTTTGTCTCAACTGTTCAAAAAACCCACTATCATCTGGCCTTTGACTGCATTGGGAATGGATCCAATCTGCATTCACTCCTGGGTCAAATGATTCTGCAGTAGACGAAGAGTTTTATTGACTCCGCCTCTGATTGGCAGTGATGGAAACATGACACCCGGGTGAATGCGCTAAGACTCGTTCACACTGCAAAGCTCTAGTGCTCGATTCTGAGATGTGAGCGTTTACGGTTTAATTTTGAACTTATTGTGCAGTGGAAGGAGGCGAATGTGGAAGCAGATGATGAGTAGGAGAAGAATGGAGGGAAGGAGAGCTGAGAGTGTAATTATGGCTTTTTGTGGAGCACCGGCTGCTACTTCTGTACAGAGGTGTGTGTGGATGGGGAGTTGGAGGAGGGGTGGGATCGTGACGTGAATGGCTTCAATGGCTTCAAATTTCAGGATGTTCAACTACATCTGTCAACGGCCGCCCCTTTGCCTGCGCATAATTCTGAAGAATGTTGATCTAGAGTGACTGATATGATTCACATGGCTGTTCAGACCTGAGGTCGCATTTCCAAAAATCTGATCTGTATCTGATTTAGAACCACATGTGAAAGTGGCCCAGATTTGGGCCACTTGGGCATGCTGTGTGATCGTTGTCTTATTTTTTTCAGTCGAGACGCTGATGCTGCACCTTGTTAAGATGCTCATTGAATTGCTAGAGTAACACAGAAAACTCCTCTTTTGGCAATGGGAAAGGAATCAATTACCTTTTTTTTTAGCAGGTTTATGCATGTTTAACAAACATATACCCTCATGTCTCACACCCTACCGAGTGTGTAGGAGGGAGATTTTGATCTTGAATCTTTATTTTAAGTAAACATTTCTTACTTTTAATAGTACCAGTTTTGTCCCAGATCATAAAACCTACACATGCCTCCAACACACATTTTCTGAATATAATTTTTAAAGGTACCACACGTCATGAAAGTCATCTTTAACAATAGAGATGAATCAACGGCTGCTTATCCCTTAAGACACACTGTGAGCAACAGGTTATCAACCAGTTCCACATCAGAGCTGTTGCTGAAAGTGGAAGATCGTTGCGTAAGGAATGATTGAAGATTTAATTTATGTGGAACACTCAGTATAAACACAGCGACTGCAGTGATGATCTCTGTGTGGGTGTGTGTGTGGGTGTGTGGGTGTGGGTGTGTGTGTGTGTGTTACTGAAATCCTGCCTTTCTGTCTGTTTGTGTGTATATATCTGGGAGAAGATCCCAGAGTGACAGCTCTCCCTCTCTCTTTGCCTCCACGGTGATTTTGTAATCATAAGTGATTAGCGGTATCATCATCAACAACACTCAATTGGAATTGCAAACGAGGCCAAGATGCAGCAGAGAGGATTGTGGGAGGGTTGACCTGCTTTCTGCCTCCTGTTCATTAAAACTGGCTCATTGAGGACGGGCGCTATCTTCAAAGTCAGACAAAATCCGTTCCCTTTTTTTTTCCCTCACAACCAGGGAGGTTTGAGTAAAATTTCCCAAAAATGCCAAAAGCGAGGACTCTGCTTTCACCTCTTAGAGGTGGTGAATAATTCATGGAGCTGCTCTAAGAGCTTGTGGTGTTACATAGAGCCACTGACTGCTGTGAAGCTGGCATGGCAACCACTTAAAATAGGGTCTTGTATGAGCTCAGAGCTGTCAATCTTCTGCTTAATCGTGTGTGTGTGTGTGTGTGTGTGTGTGTGTGTGTGTGTGTGTGTGTGTGTGTGTGTGTGTGTGTGTGTGTGTGTGTGTGTGTGTGTGTGTGTGTGTGTGTGTGTGTGTGTGTGTGTGTGACACATATAGTATCACAGACAAAAAAACACTTAAATATATAATATTATAAATATTGAAAAAGTCGATTGTAGATTTTACAATTATTTATCTAAACCAAAGTCAAGCCATCGCAAATCTTTTCAAAAAGTTTAATAAAATTTATTCTAGATTTTCTGTGAATTACACTCAGTTTTGTTCACTTTTTAAGAGAATGTTATATCTCACACAAATAAAATGTAGGGTATATAGCTATAATAGTATCATAGTAGCAATATATGATCGTTAATAAAGTCAAAGATTTTTACAACAGGGATCCGTTCACAGATTCTTTCCTCACTTACCACTAAACTAAAGTAATTGTCCATTTCTCTTGCAGAGCTTGACATCCCCTATCGTCTTTTTTCCTGACGTGATGCTTGTCAGTGATAATGACGTTCGGTTCACTGTGAAATAACAGGCGTACAGGAGGGACCACATTTTTCAGTTATTTTCTTTCTTTGCCTATCCAAAACCCATGATGCACCATTTTTACAAATATAGCCAATGACTTTGTCCACGTGAGAAACACACTTAGAGCAGTCCAGTCCGTTATTAATTAAACTGCTCACCAGTTCTCACCGTGTCAGCATCTCTTTGAAACCTGTTGGTTGCATACGGATGACGCTCGTTCAAAATAAAAGTGAGTGGGCCGAGTACAGTTACAGACGTCGGAAAATCACTTCAGAGCTAATGAATGGAATCATTAAAGTTCCTTAATGAAGCAGCCTCTGGGCTTGGTAGAGATGAGCTCTAATGGAAAATTATATTTGGAGATTCAATCAGTGATTTCCCTCTCCTCTGCTATTGTCTCCTTGTTGTCCTGTATAGAAAAGGCTCTGTCACTAAACTACTGTATGTGTGTGTTTGTGTGCAGGAGAAAGAAACAGAAAAGTCTTAAGAATCGATCTCACTCTTTTTGCCTTAAGACATTTAGTGTGTGTGCATACATTTGTATTTTTTTTTTCAAACTGGCCCCAAATGTGATATTCCTTCCTACCGATGGACGCAGACACTCTGTGTTGACGTATCAATACATCCGTCTGCTCCAGCAGCCATTAGAGCCGTCATTGAGGGTAGCGGTGAAGATTTGGCTTCACACAGCTTCACCTGTTCCGTGGCATCGTCCAGGCTGGAGCAGCTGTCATTATATGGCAGGCAGCGGATATTTATAGCAGCTGTATCATTAACTCATCACATGTACCTGTAAACCATCATTAGCAGCGGCATCAGAAAGGTAATGATGCAGTTCACATTGCTCGTGTCAAAAAAGGATTTCGACAGGCTTCCCTTAAAAGTATAAAATGAAACGTTCACTAATGAGCTCAAATAAAATGAAGCCTTTATTTCGAATAAGTAGAAAATCACACAAAAAGGAATTAATCAAAGTTGGTGTGTTTGTAAATGCATCTCGATTTTCACTGATATTTTCAGTTGAAATGAGCAGGTTGACAGTGCCGCTCATACAGAGCTTCTACATCCTGGGATTTTCCTATCACACACTCTTGTATCTTGCCTAAGGACACTTCAGCATGCAGACTGGGGGAGCCAAGAATTGGACCACCGACCTCATGGTTAGTGGACGATCCGCTCTACCCCAACTGCGTGCAGTGGTGCAGCGCAAATAATTGTCAGCATAATAACAATCCTGAGCTGCTTGGTCGTGTAATGACCTGAGCTGGAATCTGTCTACCGGTGTTTCACAAAGTTAGAAAACTTGTCTGAAGAGGAAAAGTTACTTTCACTACTTTTATTTCTTCTTTTCCCTGAGACTCTGTAATTTCCTTTCATGAAGTACTTCACATTTTGCTGCCTTTCTATTTTTTTAAAAAGATTAAGAGAAGAAACATCAAACACAGCCTCTCTTCAAATCCACTATCAATTTTAGTTTTTTTTTTATTTAGTTCACATGGACACAGAAAAATGTGTGGGAACCCAGATGTTTACACAGAGCCTGGTGCACACCCTCAGATGACGTGCGTGTGCTGCAGAGCCTGTGACACTGGCTCGACTCATTCACACAAGATCCTGGTGCCTCTCTTCTCTTCCTCCTGGCATTTGGTTCACTTTGGTACAACCGTTATATATAAAAGTGAGCTCATCTAGCTCAGCCTCTGAATACGGGACAATACGTGTTTTATTTGTAAGATTGTTACCAAATGCCAAATCTAACAAAAGTAGAGCTTGAGCAGAAAGGATTACCTCTGTGAGCGAATCCACTAAAGGTGATTTTGATTTAATTCATGCAAATTGCCACAAACCTCTGCAGGTTTAAATGACGGTCAACAGTCCTGTAGTATTTGTATTATACCGATTATCCTCAGTCAAGTAGTAGTTTTGTGTGCACATCATTTATACATGAGAACTAATATCACCTCAAACACGGCAGCGTAACCAGGAGGTCGTCAGGCTTCAGTCGGATCCCAGTGGAGATGAGAGGTGGGAGAGCGTTGTTTTCGAGAAGCGATGAAATCGTCCAAAGAGTCTTATTGGAGTGGGGTCTCAGAGCAGAGAGGGAGAGAGCTGGAGGGGTGGGGGTCACAGGAGTAGCCTGAGGCACACAACAGAAGCAGCAAGTGCAGTGAGTCATAACTTTAGTAAACCTTGGAAAACAAGACTGTTAGGCTGCGGTAGTTTTACAGAATTGAGCAGCAGTGTCCATGTTGCTTGGATAAAGAGGTTTAATGTATTTGTACGTGTGTGTTTGTGACGTGTGCATACTGAAGCACATATGAGGAGGGAGCTGATCCAGAGACAGAAATGGAGGATGGAGGCCTGGTGGGCGGCAAAAGCTGTTTTCTTGTGTTTAACATTAGGAAGGTCAGAGCTTTGAGGAACGGGCCTCGAAGCAGATGGAGGTAAGAGATGAGCGTGAGGGGGTGGACGAGTGACCTGTCTCTCTCACCCTCTCTCTTTCTCCCTCTGTCTTTGCCGTCTTCACTAGCCTGTTTCTCAATCCACGCTACTCCTAAAGAATTATCTATATGCAATGTTTTCACATGTCTTTCCAACTACGTATTCATGTTTTCCTGACTCTACTTTAGCAGAGAGCAGTAAATGAGTGTAGTTTTACAGAGATAAAAAGTCACTATAGGAACCTTGCACACTTCATTTCAAGAGTATAAAGACGTTGCATTGTCTTGTTTCACGTGTTAGCAGTGTTCTACATGCATCAGTGTGATAAGAACTACCTTGACTGACAGAAACGTTCATATCCTATCCGCTAACATGGAGGAGGTGGCCTATACTGCAGCCAGCCTGTCCATCACCTGACAGACGAGTAGTAACCTCTCGTGCAGCCTCAGTTGAAGAATTAGGATATTGACTATCTGCTAAAGGTGTGAACCACAGCATTGATCCAACACTGATCCAAGAGTTGCATAGTGAAGCCAACATGCAGGAGACTACTATTTATCTCAAGTGTTCCTCCCACACGCAGAAGCCTTGAGCTACATTTTCTGTGGTCAGTCTTCAACCCATGCAGGTCTTCGCCCTCTCTCTCTCTCTCTCTCTCTCTCTCTCTGTGTCTGTCCATAATTAGAAAAACTCATCTCTCCTACATCCAGTGTGTCTGTGGGTCCTGGAGTGAGGAAACAGAAAGACCTGAACGGAAGGAGGGAAACAGTATTTATTATGGCCTTGACCCTGTTGGTTCGCAGCTGCCACACAACAGGGCCGTCGGGGTATAGGATGCTCAGTACTCCCCTGCATGTGTGCGCACATGTTGCTTGTGTGTGGGTGTGTTTTTTTTCGACATGTTGCTGGCAAGTGCTCCGACACTCTTCAGCCAATAATTGCATGTAATTGCATCCATTTGTGGGAGAAAGGCGAAGCTTGAACATTAGAGAGAGATCCGCGACACCAACTGCTAAGTGTCTGTCGACTCAAGATTAAAGCTGACTTCTTTTTTTCGTTGTTGTTGTTGTTGCGTGACATGTGATGTCAGGTGGCATGTGATGGTTACTATGGTGACCATGGCTGGCGCCTCTGCTTTTGTTCAGCTTTGATAATCACTGAATACGTCAAGGCTGGAAACATTCTCCATCTTTCTTCAACAATGAAGTGATCCGGCTGACACGCACCACCTGTGGAGCCACAGCCTGATACTGTGCTTGTCTTCCTCTGTGGCCACACAGGGCCGCTTTAGTGTCCTAAACCTATTCAATACACAGAACACTGTTGCACTGGGTGACACGTTCCTTCATTAGAAGAATCATGGGAGTTTATATTGTGTCAGTATCTCTTACGTTTACCTTCTGCTCCTGATTTACCATGTCCTCCTCCTGTTTGCATTCATTTTTCTGTATTAGGGAAAAAAGCCTTTTATAAAACCTAATCTTTATATTTAGTAAGAAGCAGATATTAAAAAATGAACACTTCACACTCACATCAGTGTGATTTAAAAACTACCTTAAATGATGAGAAACCATCTTTGAGAATTTTTTTATTGACGTGTACTTGTCCCATTTACAAACATGGAGAAGGCGAGTGTAGTAGCTATACTGCAGCCATCCACCAGATGGCGATGGAGATGCTCTGAACTGTGATGTCATCCATCTTTATATACAATCTATGCTGGGAACCAGTGGGCCTAGGGCTTTTATATTTCCATGGGATTTCTCGACAATGAGAACAATGTAAAAACAAGTTTTACTTAGATTTTATTTAATCCTTTAAATTAATTTTTAACTTCATACTGCTACAAATTGTCTTTGCTGGCGTAGCCACTCAAAAACCAAAAAACATTTCACCAATACCAGTGAGTCCAAGAACAGTGAAACAGCAACATCCCTCCATAAAGTAGGTTGTGAATTTACATGATTAATAGCGCAATAATAAAAAAAGGCCTTCGGAGCCGTGCAGTACAGTGAAGTGTGTGTTTGGGATTTATTCTCCCAAACAAACAACTCTCAGAACTGGGTCAACGCACAGTACAGTGTGTTCACTGTGGAGCTGATTAACAAGAGAAACACAAACAACACGTTTTATCTGATGCTGTAGTTTGTAGTCAGAATCAATTACTCTAATAGTATTTTCAAACAAACATATGTAAGCTACTAAATCATTTCTCCACACTTTGATCATTCCATTAATCAATAAATAGTGATTTTTACATGTTCAAACTCAATAAATGCGGGACCTAAATAATTGATCGCTCTGCTGCCGGAATAAACGGCTCCTGTGACTCGGTGTGAATTTACAGTAGCTGTGCTTTGATTGGCCTGAAAAGAGGTTTATTCATGCAGGAAAATATCCTTTCTTTTTTTACAGTTTGTAATGTCATGTGGGAGGACGTCAATTAAATGTTAATGTGCACCCCTCGTTATTATCTGCACAATACGTGACACCATGAGTGGATAAACAGACCGAGGAACAAAAGATGCTGCGGAGCGTTTGGAGGCCGACCCACTAGTGGTCCTGCTGCGTCTCCGTCATCAGAGACTGACGTCGCTGCAGGTGACGCCACGGAGGGAGAGATGTTTTATCCTCCAGTCTTTTCTTTGCATCTCAGCCCATGCATTTCAAGTGGGACGGACTGAGACAATGGGGAATAAAGGATGTGAGTGAGAGGCAGTGTAGTGACGAGGGAGGGAATTGGCCTGTGACTATTGGTTCATACACACCTGGGGATCTTCTGTTGGGAGAATGTTAAAATACAATAGAAATGAAAGCAGTTTTAACGTTGAGGTTTGATGGTGTCTGGTGTGTGTGAACTCTCCACGTGCCTCTCTCTCATTTTCTCTTTCTGCTTTCGTCTTGTTTTCCACTGCTGGGTCTGAAATGTTGCGGCTTCTCTAAACTTTTTTTCCCGATGCCAAATCGTACAACAATGCACAATAGACAGAGCCGTTGCCAATATTGACGCCAACGCTCACCAACTGGACTCCTGGACAGTCGATTTCAAATAAAAATAATAAACAATGAAATGAAAGTGGCCGGACGGGAACGACTGGAGAGGACCAGCGGAGTCATCAGAGGGTTTAGCACAGAAGGTCGATGCTTCTTTTTGAAAGAACAGCTTGAAACATAAAGGCAGCAAATGAAAAGAATGTTCAAAGTGAATCAGCTGAAAATGTGGAGCTGTGAGTTGTGACTGGGTTATAAAAAGCCTGACTCGTTCATATCTAGTTTGAGGCTGAGATCTATTGATTTAATGCTTTTTATGTATTAATAACCAGGATCATATTATTTAGAGACCTGAAAAATATTGCTGTAAAAAATACTGTCATATTTGTGAATGTGATCATTTTTTTGTTTTTTTGCTCTTCACATTTTAATGACATTGAGATTTAAAGCCATCGTGAATTTCAAGTCTCAGTAAAACCGATGCTGCTCGACTTTTTTATGCCTCTGCACAACTGGCATAATGTTTTCGGGTTGTCAGCCCCTCCGTCTCATTTTTGCGGACATGAGACAAGATAGCTGTACAAACGTGTGTGTGTGTGTGTGTGATTGAACAGCTGACTCACTGTCTTTTGTTGTAGATGGAATCAGTCTGGAGGGCATGGTGGTGCACAGAGCTGAATGCAGGCCAGTCGTCAATGACAACTACATGAAGCTGAAGAAGTGAGTCAACCTTTATCGTTGTTTGTCTCTTTAATCTGTTAAATCTAAAATGTCAGCTTGACTGAACATTCCCTCGAACAACAACAAAGTCTAAAGTGGATATTTTTGATATGCTCCTGACAATAACATGCATTTTTTAAAATTCCACCACAGTAAAGGAGCAGATGAATTATTCATAAAATGTGGGGAATAAAAACACAAATGCACAACAGTGAAGCATTTGTTCTTTTAAACTGTGCTGTTGAAGTTGAGTCTTTCACCTCCGGACGACACACTCTTCAAGTGTTGTGAATTAATTCCAGCAGGAGCAGACGAGTTGCGATGGGTTGACTGCAACAGTGTGTACACCAAACCCTCGAGTCCACTCAAACTAAAACCTGCTCTTTCTCTTCTGTATTCAAATCTGTTATTCCAGCCCGAGTTAGTGGACCTTATCGCTATAGCAACAGCATCACTGTGGCAGATGAACCCCTACAATACAACCAGAGGCCAGCGCACACACACACACAGAGTTGGTTTTAGTGTGTGAGACCATTTCACCCACTAATACATTACAGGAAAGATCTTTAAAGATAGAGATTCTTCTGTGACCATGTTACATCATCCGCCCTCAAACCACAGAGCGTCTGTGCAGATCGGAGCAGCTCACATTCCCCTGAGACGTGATATTTGTCTGCTGTAAAGTACACACTGAACTTCGATTGGTCCAGTTGTGTTTCATCTCAGACTCCACAAAGAGAAATCTTACATTTGCTCTGTGTGTGTGGTGCAGGTGTGACTCATGTTGGGGGGAGCTAAATCTGTTTACACCATCACATTATGGGGATTTGTTTTCTCTATGGGGACAAAAATCAAGTCCCCACATCGTCGGCCAGGTAACGACATGTTTAAGGTTACATTTAGGTTAAGTTTGAGTTTGAGTTTAAACATAACACTCTTTACGGGTGTTACCAGGAGCCTATTTATTAAAAAATATAAATATATTGCCTTGTAAAAATCAGGATTGGTTAATTAAGGTTTAGGTTAAGAGACCTCATGGGAACCAAGGCCCAATCCCAATTAAGCAAAACTTTATTTCTGAGGTCATGGTTAAGTTTGGGAGACAAACTGCGCTGCCCCAGGCTGTCGACAATGAATGAAAGTCAATGTGAATTCCTTATAAGGATAGCTACGCAAGCCTGTGTGTGTGTGAGAAAACCTTAAGTTTTAATAGAAACCTCACCACAGGTTTGTATTGTAGATGTAGTGAGTATATGAATCATCAGAATTCATTCCCAGAATTTTTATCTGAACATCCTTCAAGATAAATAATTCAAATCATATGTAACTTGAGACGCGTGTGTTTTATTAATGAATATGAACAGTTAGTTAATTCACAAACAATATGGAGGATACATATAAACAAGAGAAAAAAGCAATTGTCTCTAATGCATCACTACTAACAGCTTTACTAACATGATCTCTACTCTTGTATCCGACCATTAATCTGAATCATTTGTTCAGTGAGCTCGGTCAAGATGAATGACAGGCGACAGAAAATAAATAGAAAGCAGCTGACAATAGAAAGATGTTAGTTTAACCTCAGGATGCAAACAGATGCTCTGAGGCAACCGTGGCAACAGGCACATCTGTCTGTGAATCATGAATCATGTAGATCACAGACATGATGGCAAACTGTGTGTGTGTGTGTGTGTGTGTGTGTGTGTGTGTGTGTGTGTGTGTGTGTGTGTGTGTGTGTGTGTGTGTGTGTGTGTGTGTGTGTGTGTGTGTGTGTGTGTGTGTGTGTGTGTGTGTGTGTGTGTGTGTCAGGTTGCAGCTGAAAGAGTCCACCAAGCCTCAGCGTTTATCACAGCAGCTCGAGAAAGCCATCACCACTGTCTTCAAGCCTGTGGCCAACCACGATTTCAATGTGAGTACTATTAGTGTGTTCTGTATTTAGCTTTGTGAGGACCAGTTGGAGCATGGACCTGACAGAGTGTGGACGTTTTGTCTGGTCCTCACTGTTTCAAAGAACTGTTGGAGGGTTAAGACTCGATTTTTAGGGTTATTAGGAGAATTAGGTCAGTCCTTGTACACGTCCCCATGTTTTTCATCTTTATCCAAAAGGGCACTTCAGTTTTTCCACATCAATTTCAGTTTCTTTGTATATTTCCACCTCTTCTTTTTCTCCTCTACAAAACAACTATGATTAAATTAGTTGACAAAATACAGAGCAGATTAATCAATAATGAAAACAGGCCTTACTTGCCGTCTTAATAAAGATTGCCGTGGTTCGGAAAGGAAGAAAAAAACAACCTTGATAACATCATAGTGGTGCCTTCATGGTTTTCTGTGGCCGGCCTTGGGGACCACTTGTTTTCAGCAGAAAGAAAAGCTTGTGTAACAAAGTGGAGGTGGAGTTTGAAGGACTAGAGCCTCAACAAGGCCCCATAGGAAACGTAGGATGCAGTTTCCTAAACTAAAAGTCAGGATATCGCAACGTTAACCTCAGAGATTTTACTCAACTTTTTACAGTGCCAACAATTAAGTCCACTTAATCAAAAGATACAATATAAAAGCCAATTTATAAACATGATATTAACTAAATACTTATTTCATGGGAAGGAATGAGCGTTGGAGTCATAACTTCACATGTAGTCATATCCACAGACATAAATATGGACTGAACCCACAAACCGGTTGTTTCTCAGTTGGAGTATGAGAAGAAGAAGAAGACAGAGGGGAAGATGGTGAGAGCAGAGCGACAGGTCGTGTTGGACATGCTCTTCTCCGCCTTCGAGAGGCACCAGTACTACAACATTAAGGATCTGGTGGACATCACCAGACAACCTGTGGTGAGTGAGCAGCACACACACACACACACATTCACAAAACACACACACAACAATACAACAGAACAAAAAATAAAAACAATACACCTGCCCACCTTGCTTTGTTAAATTTGAACAAAACGCCCACGGCATGATGTTCATGCCTGCTCACACTATCTGTTGTGGCTGAATTTTGGGCCAACATGCACACACACACACGCACACGCACGCACACACACACACACACACACACACACACACACACACACAGGGCTAAATCAATATGGTGCCGTGGATTGGTTCCAGCTTGCGGAGAACAGCGATGTGTAGGTGCTGATGAGACCTCGAGGTCCTCCTCTCCCTCCCTGATTGCATCTGATTGCGTAACCACCGGCTGAGTAGGAGTCAAACGCTGCAACACACTCCACGCCACCACTTCTCTCCTGAAGCACTTGGCTAACACTCAAATTAACCAAACTAAAGTAACAGAATTGTCCATTATGAAAAGTCTTGAAACGCTGTGCGCTCATTAGGCAGAGCCGACTGGTCTCTGTAAGCTCAACAGAGACACCTGGTGGTCGTTGGAGGGTATAGTCTCCGACAAATGGCACTACCGAGTTGTCGGCTCCTCTTGTAATGACAGAACGTCTTCCACATTCATTCATGTTCTTTATAAACCAAACTAAGACACAAAGGGTCTGTGCAGATGTAAATGTGACGTAGTCGGGTGTGTGGACACAAGCAGAGTCACAGGGAAATTTAAATGGATTTAAAACAGCTCAACATGCTGAGGGAATATGTGTTTTTGACATTTTTGTAATTAAATTCTCTCCTCTCAGACGTACCTGAAAGAGATCATGAGGGAAATTGGGACGTACAACAGCAAGGGAGCTCACAAAAGCACCTGGGAGCTGAAGCCGGAGTACCGACACTACCAGTCGGCCGAGGAAGAGG
Organism: Verasper variegatus; assembly: GCA_026259375.1. NCBI lineage: Eukaryota > Metazoa > Chordata > Actinopteri > Pleuronectiformes > Pleuronectidae > Verasper > Verasper variegatus. Next base: position 7,403,068 of record CM048052.1, read on the forward strand.
AGACGGAGGCCGCCTAGTTCCAGCAGGAACCTCAGTCTGACACCACCTGCTACGAGAGGTTGATGAGGAATTCAGGGACTTCCAAACGTAAATCCTCTTTATCAGACATGCAGCTAGAATGTGTGTTTTTGAAGTTTCTTGGCAGTTGAGGAATTCGCGGTCAGTTGCTGTGCGGAAGAATAATATAAAAATGCAGATATAAAATGAAGGCAAAAACAGTGACATTTTACTTTTTCATAATCCAATGATGAATGTTGAGTCATGTTTTTTGTATGTTGTATAATTCTATAGACATTTTGTGTCTGAACAGGCCGCTGGGTGGACTGTTACGTTATATTTAATTTGGATGTGGGAACATTAATGTAACTGAAAATCTGTTCCGTGCTGAACTTTTCTTTTGCTTCCTGAATAAATGTCACTGAACCTTCACATCTGCCCTACTTCTATTTCCCTGAACAGTCACATTTCAGCAGAAAAGGGCTTTTATCACAGCAGAATCACAAGTGGAGATAATGACAATCCTCCATTCATTACGTGCACCTCCCGGTTTGTATGATGTAATGATTTAGAAAAGTAGAGTGACACACACAATGGAGCTCAGACCTCTGCCAAGACTCAACAGTTCAATTCTGCACCAAATCTGTCATGTGGACTCTAAAACGAGTGAAGACATATAAAACTGTCGCTTCTAAGGTAAATTATTCTCTAGGAAATCAGTGGAAAATGTCAAAAACACACCTCACAAGGAAAAACAAGTTCTGTGGAAATGTGGCGATGCTGAATCCAACAATATTGTCCTTTACAGATGGTGAAGGGAAGAATCGGTTCAGTTCACGTATGTAAAACAGCAGTAAATTTATTGGTCAGGCAGCAGCTGTAGTTGACAGTCGGAGGATTTTTCCCCCCTCTTGTGGCTTCAGTGAGAACAACAGGAACATGAGGGAGTGTGTGTTTTTGTGTATTTCAGAAAATAAAGACATCATCTCTTGTCGAAACGTTTCAGCTGCAGCAGCGAATCAGAGGAAATCAAAGAGCGAAGAGCAACGCGGCTCGAAGCCCTTTTCCCTGTCACGGTGCACATTTCTAGTAGTGTTACTATGGCAACCGTGGCAACAGCATTTAACTGTGTTTACAGTGAATCACAGAGGAGAGAAACCTGCTGGAAATTAAACATGGAGCGTCTCACACACTCTAAACACTCGGTTTATTTTATTTACTTATTTGACCCTAAAATTAACACTGTTTAGGTAACAAAACATTACTATTGTGGAAACACATTCATGCATTTGTGAGATTTGTATTTTTATACCAAATATTTTCAATGACATGAATATTGTTTCTTCCAAGCTGCCCAGCTCCTCTACACATTCATTCTTTAAAGTCATATTCACAGTATTTCTCATTACACTTTATTTTGAAAGATGCACATTTTTGCAGCAGAATCAGCTTTGTTTCATTATATTAGTTAGAATAATTATATATGTGCTACGTTCCTTTAATGAGACGTTTATTGGAAGACAGTTCAATGAGGAGACTTCATGTGACGAATGGACAAACTCACTGGTGGTGGTTGATGGAGCAGAGAAACTGCTGAGGACCTGAAGACCAGGTCTCTGGACCTGGAGACAGGACGTGATTGACGGCAAATTACTGAAATGACAGAGAGAGAGAGAACAGATTCAAAGTTTGACAACATGATTGGCTGATTGAGATCATGGCCAAATCTGATTGGATAACTGTTAACATCCCAAAAGACTGGTGATTTAAAAAGAGGGGAGAGTGAGAATTGTGAATGAATGAGACATTGAAAGTCTACCTGATTTTAACCCAACCCATGGGGTCTTGTTTGATCCCTCTCTCCACATCCAGGGTTTAGAGAATAGTTCAGGGCCCCTAGTGCCTCACTTTAATAAGTTTGAAATCTTGGTGTCATCTTTCACCAGACGTTGACATGCGGCAGACAAACACCAACGGGCACCGAAGGTTTTTAGTTTCTATAAACTATAAGAAAAGGTATTTGAGCTTCATACAAAACATGAACAACAGGGAAAAAGCAGTCTGACCAAGAGCGTAAAATATTCAAAAACTTACCAGGTTTCTTAGTTTGTCCGTTTCAGCAGCGTTGTGAACAAACTGGTCGTACTTCAAAGTGACTGTGGACTAATTTGTGAACATTTCAAATAAAACTGTGCACATCAACAACCATGCGTTAACTGTAGAGTAACTTTATTTCTCTTTTGTCAGTGTTCGATTGTTTGGTACAAGACACCATCTTTATTTTGATTGTGATCATCTAAACCATAACCTCTGTAAGACTCCATGCCAGATGTGACGTCATCATCGTGAGACGACTCCAGTTTATAGTGCATGTGGGAAAGTATCAAGTGGAGTTTCACCTCTTGGGGGCGCTCTACCATCAAAAGTACTCAGGGCAGCATTCGGTTAAAGACCAGTGTGTGTATTCAAATAAAAGCCTCAAATTATTCTTTATAGTAAAGACTGAAAATACTAGAGTGGCGTCGATGAAGACAACCTGCACACTCAAACAATTAAATAATTAATTAATGTACAATTAAACACGAAATAAACAAATTAGAGTATTTATTGACAGATGATGATAAAGATGCAAGTCAAACACAGAAACAATAAACAAGTCTCCACCCACATAGTACGACACCAAGGTAATAGAAATTATTTGTCTAAAGCAAAAGTCATTTTTAGTTCAAGGCTACTGGAGTCAGGTGTTGACCAGTCGTCCTGTGATGAGCGCGGTTTGAGTTTTAGCAGGAGAGAATGAACCACACTGGGAACACATCGTTTTCCAAAGTCCTGTATGACCTCGACTTTATAACCTGAACTGAACATTAAAAAAAAAATAACTACAGCTGCCCACAGTCTGTGATGACCAGCTTCTTTGTGGGCACGCCTCCCTTCGTGCCCAGCTCCCCCATCTGCTGCACCACGTCCATGCCGTCCCGCACCCAACCAAAAACCACGTGTTTGAAGTCCAGGTGTTCGGCTTTCTTCAGCGTGATGAAGAACTGGGAGTTGTTGGTGTCGCGCCCACAGTTGGCCATTGACAGGATTCCTGGGCCCGTATGCCGAACGTCAAAGTTCTCATCCTCAAACTTGCTGCCGTAGATGGACTTGCCTCCTGTGCCGTCACCTTTTGTGATGTCACCACCCTAAGGGACCAATGGGGTTTTGTTAATGATGTTACACGAAAGCAGCTTCACAGATTCACACGAAACTTGGTGGAAAGATGCGATAATGGACCCCATTTAAATGGAGTAAATTCGGATTAAGAGGCAGATCCAGGAATTCTTGTGAGATTGGGCATTTTCCAGCATTTTTCGTTAATTTCTCAAGGAATAAATCATGGATTAAGGTGTGAGAAAAAAAATCTGACATATTTAGGTGGCGAGTATCAATGATTGTGTACAATTTGGTGAAGCTCAATGAAAGCCAATGAAAAGTATCTACTAATGTTATGCACATTTGACAGACATAGGTCCGAGGGTTTGGAAATTAGTTAAGAAATTGGCAACCGTGATATCCAGGGCTGTAGGAAGAGTCCACTGTGGGCCTTGGCCGAGGTGTAGGTGCCATCCCAGTAACTTAGTTAGTCAAATAATCACATCATTTAAACACATTCATCTGCCATATTTACATCACATTCCATGATATGGTTGTAAGGCTGCTTCATGAGCAAGATGACCCAGGAGTTTTGTAACAAAATGAAAAGAAAACCAGGGTCTTTAAGTCCCATCAGGTCTCTTGTTTTCTTACTGAAAAACATAAAAATAAACCAGGGAGTCATACTGAACAAATTATTGTGACGCAAAGCCTGGGAAGTTATGACAGGAAGCATTTTTGATTTAACACAAATTGAAAAATAATAGTTGTACAACAACTACTGAACTACAATTAGATTTCACTGTGTGTAAATTTGATATTCAAACCAAACTTGACGATAACCATGAACATGAGATTTGAGGCATTGGCCCAAACAGATGAATGATTCAAATTCTGGTTTAAACAATCTACACGGAGCTGACAGTTACAGTTGAACTATAAGTACTGTAGTCAGGGCTATCATTACAGATGTGTTGAGTCAACACCAGTGAGCAAACGTCGCTCAGTGAGAGGAGAGCGTAGGTTTGTCAGCTCTCACCACATCATGCTCATCAAGAAATGCAGCTCGGCACAAGTTCAGTCATCTCCTCACCTGACACATGAAGTCCGGTATGATTCTGTGGAAAACGGAGTTCCGCAGTCCGAAGCCTTTCTCCCCGGTACAGAGGACCTTGAAGTTTTCTGCCGTCTTGGGCACAATATGGGAGAAAAGCTCTACGGTGATGGTGCCCAGTGTTTGGTCGCCGGCTGACACTTTGAGGAACACCTGCGGGTTACTGTCTCTGGAGTGCTCTTGAATTCTAGACATCTGTGGTGACAAGACAGACGAGTCATCGCCGCCGCTCTGGCCTATTCGGTGCTGACACTCGCAGAATGTCTTCTTGAATGATTCTGCTATCTCTGGGGTTTTGAACTTGGCCGCCAGCTGCTCTACTTCACCATCGCCATCTAGAAAAATGACAAGAGTCCATCAAGATTACAGCTGAAAATGTATGTTGGCACAAAGCAATTTTTAACAATGGGCATTTTTGGCCAATTTCTGCCTTCAGAAACCTTTTGTCTGATCTGCATCTGTACAAAAACTACTGTTTAAAATATTCATGCAAAAGAAATATACAGAGATAAAGAGGTAACAATTTGAATCACATATTAGAAAAAAAACATGCAGCTGAATGTGGGCTTGCTGTGATCCAAGCTGCTCTGAACATGAGAACAGAAGATATCAAACCAGTGTAGGGCTTTTTTCTCACCCCGGTAATAAAGCAGGTACAGCCCCCCCTGGTGTTGAATCTAGCTAATCTACATCAGCCTGAAGTGAACATTGGTGTCATAAGTGCAGAAACTGGCATCATATCCGCAGCACGTGTACCTGAGTAGTCGGTAGCGGTCCATATCAGCGAGTTAGCTGAGGCATTCATAGGTTTGAGCTCCATCACCTCAGTGATGTTGTGGTTTGCACAAACCCTCAGCACTTGCTCTCGCCGCATCAGGATTCGGTAGAAATGTTTGGACGGGTGGAAGAGGATCTTGAGGTCACCTACTCCGCGCTCTTTCCACTGACCGAGGTCCCGGTCCCATCGGTACAGCTTGGCACGCTCCTTAAACAGAATTTCCTCATCCTCCTCTCCAGATTTGGTCTCCACCTGAGAGACAGTTACATCGTGAGCTGTGGTCCTCATTCAGTAAAAAAAAATTAAAATACATCAAATATTGAAAGTCAGCATTTTAAACTACCTCTGGTAGAGACACTATTGGTTCAAAATGAATGTCCACATTGTTTGAAGACTCATCATCAGTGCCCTCCTCTTCTCCAGTATTTTTTGGTGCTGAGGGCACTGCACACCCAAACACTGTCGCTCCAGCATTTGCCCACGAGAAGTTGGAGTCTGCGAGAAAGACAAAACATTAAATACGTAGTGAAATATGATCTTGTTATGGCGATACCTTGGTAGATACAATGTTAAAAAGACGCAAATCAGAAGCCAACCTGTAGATCCAAACGCAAAACCTTCTGTCGTTTGGGCCAAGTCAGCAAATGAGAAGCCACTAACATCTTTGAAGCCAAAGCTGGAGAGGTCTGAGGTGGGAGAACAAAATTGACATCAATCAATCATAAGTATCAAAAGTATGTAAAACACAGCTACTGTGATCTTTATTCTGAGGTTATTATAAATGAATGAATGTGTAAGTAGCATGTTATCTGTTCTTTCTGAACACGTTTCAGAATAAACCAGATTAGAAACTATGGGGGGGGGGGGGACGACTCATCGACATCTGAGCTGAACAGAACGAAGAGGATGATTTATTAGCATCATCATGTGCAGTGGTTCCACACTGTGCTGTACACTGCTGATGAGGCAAACACATCCAGACACCAGTAAAATCAATGACTACACGTATGTAACTGAAGATGACACAGAAACATCAGAGATCAATCCAGGGGTTTCTACTGGTGAGCGATCGTGTATGACCTCCTATCGCTAATCAGTTGTGTATTATGAACTCATAACGACCGCAAGACTCCTGATCACACAAAAGTAGACTGTGAACTGCACAGCGATCCAATGACTCTAAAAGTCGCTGGGTCAGAACGTGGCATAAGTCAGCTGCTCCTTATATTTAGAACACCACACCCAAAATGTAAGATCATCAAAGGTAGTTAGTTGTAGTGAAAAGAAGGAAGTGCTCTGTACCTTGACCAGTTGTAGTAGAAGTGGTAGAAGCCGTTGCCTCAGTGTTGGACTCCGGCTCTGAGCTCTTCTTTGTCGACAGGTCGATGGGACAGCTGCTGCTGCTGCTGCTGCTGCTGGGAGCTTGACTACAAGTCTCCACTGGCTGCTCCGAGGTCGGCTCCTGTGGCGTTGACGCGTTGCCTGCAGTGTCTGAGCTGCTGGATGACGGAGCTGGTGTCTGCTCTTCTGGGGCAACTGCAGAGCTGCTGGGGGCTTCTGCTCCTGTATTTAACTGGGCATCCTGGTACGAGGGACAGGAATAACAAATACAGTCAAGAGGCTTGTAGGAAATAAGATGTGTGGGATTATGTGGCCTACATGCGCGTTATTTATATGTATCACAGTGATATATGTAGATACTCTGTATTAAAAGGAATCTGATCATGCTGAAAGAAACTTGATCAGAACATCCCTGGTAATAAGATACTGTCTACTTATGTGCATATTTGATCTGAAATCGTATCTCTACAAGATTCAGTGCCCTTTCAAAGTGCTGCATCATTAACCAGTTCTCGCTGTGCCTTGCGGACTTCTGTCTCGAAGTCCTCGGTCTTGTCGTGGTCTGTATCACTGTCTGTGGTGCTCAGGCCGCAGAAGAAAGTGGGTGGAAGCAAGAGGCTTTTGGCCTTCTCCTCTTCCTGCGGCGTCGGCTTCTTCTCCCACACCACCTGGCAGTCTGGCTCTGAAGACGGCACACTCAAGATAAGGGCTGGAGAATGGAACCAACCGTTATAAGTATTATGATTTACTGGACATTACAGAACATGACTGTGACAGGATTAACATACATACCATCGCTACACGCCGAGGCCCCTTTCTCAGGAGCATCGGGGTAGAGCTTTCCATTCAAGGCTTTTACTGCGGACTCAAAGTCCTCGTCTGAAAATTCAGAATTAACAGTATTTTTGCATTAATTACATTTTAATCTGCTAATGAGGAAGATATGTTGATTTCACTGTTCCCACTTCACTCCTACAGACTTAGACAATGAAACAGACACAGGAGGGTCCATTTTAATTACACGTATTAACTTTATATTGTTCAGCTAAAGTTATCATTTGTAATGAAATAGTAGCAACTTGAAAACAAATGCAAAAATGTATAGTGACTTTTAGTCGACTTTAAAGTCAATTTAGTCAACTACTGTGTACAAGTCACCCTTTTATACTCATAATGGATATTTTCAGACTCTTTTGGCCTCACCATCAGTTTGATCATCGCTGACGTATCCTGGTTCGTTCTGGTAGCAGAAGAAGGTGAGTGGCAGCAGGAGCTCTCTGGCCAAAGCAGCCTGTTCAGCAGTGGGTTCCCTGACATGCACAATCTCCACTTCTGAGTCCTCATCTGACCCTGCACCACCTTCTTCTGCCTGTGAGGGCCCTATGACACAGACACGATAGAGGTAGAACAAGACAGTCAGGCTGGGAAGGTACTGTTCAGAAGATCAGCAGAAATTAATCTGCTTCCACTTAATTCCCTTTAGAACCACAGGTGTTAGTTCACACACACACACACACAAATATGTCATGCTCAGCAAAACGGAATAACATGCGTTTGATTTACACGTGTGAGACAACCTGTATTAAGAACAGATTATGTAAGCATGTCTCCATTTTCACTTTACTGACTACACCAGTTGTTGTGCTCGCTGGTCCTTGCTGGACATATGATATTGTAAAATGAAATTGCATAACTGTCAGAAGCTAGACGAGAGACAGGCAATTACATTCCACACTGTTGCTACACATCCTGCACTAAAAATGGAGTGAGTGGTCCATCACAGTGCATTCCTCTGTGAGGGATCACTGTGTGGAATCTTCTCAGCTCGCCTTTCAATAGACATCAAGTGCAACGAATAAGTGTGCTGTTGGGATTCAAAACTCTAGTCTGTTCTGGCTAACATTTAATCAACTGGTCAATTATTATTTCAGAATAATTAAACACCGCAGTATGAGATCTGTGATCGTCCTTCAGATGAGAAGAGGTTGAACTAAAACACGATTGAACATTTGGTTTTTAGTAGGTAGAATAAACACAGCAAAGACTAAATTGAAAGATTTTAGATTAATTGAACTTTAAATTAATTTAGACATGGGAACTGTGAAACACAATGTGATAATTCTGAATTATCATTCATCAAAGTTAAACAGACTCCTTGTTTATTGAACTTAATCTACTACTAAATATATATAAAAAAACTGATTTCTATAAAATGACCTAACTGCATGTCATTTCTCTCCCATCATCTCCGGTACGAGACACATGCTAAGGTATTATTATAGATTATTAAAATCCATTGTTCAGTAAAAACTGCACCTCCACACACTGGACATGCAACACATTAGCTTCACTGTTTTTTCCACTCCGTGCATCTAGGTTATTTTGTTTCTGGTAGTAAGGGCCAGCCAGGTGACAGCTGCGGTGTTAACACACACTACAGTGATTAGAGTACCTGGGGGTTCAAATTGGGTGGTTGATGTGCTGGTCCAAAAAGCCATTGGGTTATCTTTGAAAAGCCTAAAATCCAGCCCTAAGGGATGATGGGTTGTTGGGCGAAGAGAAACTAATCGTGAGCTTGGAAGCATAATCATAAAACAAGGCCAAAAGTGTTCAAATGAAAATCTGAAATACCAAGAGCGTGTGTTGACTAAATAATACAAAAATGTGTTTTTTGTTTTTTTTACTACACTACAAAAATATTACGACGGGTGAGTGAAACATATTTAGCAAAAACCTATCGTTGATTATTAAGTGTATAATTTTAAGATGGAGGTATATCTTCAGTGAAATTAAATAACAGCATAAAAAGTGGTTGAAATGGGAAATCAGATATTAATACAATTTCTGTTCTAGTAAAAACAGACTGGGGGCTTGGCTGAGTCAATCACAAAGATGATGGAGCAATGAGATGGAGATGGAACAAGACAATGAAGTAAAAATCAAAATTCAAAAAAAAAAAAAATCAACAGACCTGAACCTGTTCAAAAACTGAAAATCAGACAAATATCTAACATGTATATTTTGTTTTGATTTTTGTTTTACCTTTCTCTGGGACTTTGAATGCAGGTGATGCAGGTGAAGGACGTCCAGCATCTTTGGCTTTCAGACCGGATGCAGATTCCTCACCCTCAGAGGGAGATCTCGGGGAGCCAAAAATCTTCTGAAGGCTATCAGTGCCAAAGACAAACTTAGGAGGAGACACCACCGTCTTTGAGGAGCTGCCTGGACCTGGAGAACTGGGTGAACATGGCTTAATGTCGGGGAAAAGCTCTGTACGTTCTTTTGTGGTCTCCTCTAGAACAGCGATGGCTGCCTTCCCACATACAGCTGTTGCAGTCTTTGCAGATCCTGCAGATGCAGTGTCTGGAGATGTGGGAACTACAGAGGTCACTGGAGTCATAAGTTCCTTGTTTTCTTGAGCAACCTTGGCATCTTCAAAGACCTGTTTGAATGCATTTGCAGTATCCTGCAGCTTGAACCTCACAGCCAACTGCTCAATAGTACCCTCTCCTTCTTCAGCAAAGTCCATGGCACTCCACACCCAGGCCTTCTCAGCACCTTTCATAGGCTCCAGCTTCATGGCTGCTGATATCCAGTGGTTGGCACATATCTTAAGTACCTGGTCTCTCCTCATTATCAACCTCACTTGTTTGGTGGTAAAATTCTGCAAGATCTTGAGGTCCCCGATTCCCCTCTCCTTCCACTGACCCAGCTCCTTATCGTAGCGATACAGTTTGGCCCTGTGACTGAAGACCACCTGCTCATTTTCCTCTCCTGTTGAAATATCCACCAGATCCGGCAAGGGGACTACAGGCTCAAAGTACTGGCCATCCCTCTCCTCATCCTGGGTTACATCCTGCTCATCGTCAGTACCCTCTGACGTTCTGCTCTGGTTAGGCTTAGCAGGAGACTTGGACGGGCTGATGCCAGGTTGGAAGCTGAAGTTGAACCCACTAGTGGATTCTCCGAAGCGGAACAGGTTCTTTCTCAAGGGGCTACTAGTGATGGGAGAAGCATAGATTGATGAGTCAGCAGTATCATCTAAAGCATCTTCTCGTAGGTCGTAGTTATCCCACTCCAAGGTGGGACCAGTGGTTTCACCGTGACCCTTGATTACATTGCTGGATGTGACATCTCCCTGTTTGTCATCTTTGATCTTTGTTTTCTCATCTGTCAAAAAGAATTTCAGGTCTTTCAAACCAGACTTCATTTCCTCTGCTTTCTGAATGAGATGTGCTGTCCGGCCTGTGTCAACCAGCTTGTGGGGGGTTTGCAAGGGGATGTCCAAAAGAAGCCTCTGACACTCATCAAACTTCACTTTAAACTCCTCAGCCAGCTCTGTGGTTTTAAACTTGGCCGCTAACTGTTCAAGTCTAGCATCTCCCTCAGCGAAGTCATTGGCCAGCCACATCCATGCTTTATCTGACCCTGCCAAGGGCTTAAGATTCATGGTGGTGGTGATCCAGTGGTTGGCGCACACCTTCAGAACCTGCTCTCTTCTCATGAGCACCCTGAGTCTGCCATTTGTGGTGTTTTTCAGGAATTTGAGTATCCCTACACCGCGCTCTTTCCACTGACTGGTGCTGGTGCTGGTGTCAAATCTGAAGAGTTTGACACGCTGAGAGTAAAGAACCAGTTCATCCTCCTCCCCTGTCACCAGATCCACCTTATCAGGCATCTGAACCACTGGTTCAAACTGAATATCGTCATTTTCCTCTGTTTTATACATGTCAGTCATCCTCCAGTTCATTAGAGGCAACCGTCTTAGTAGGGGTTGCCTGTAACGATGAGAACATCTGATTACCGGCCCCAGAGAAACCTTTAAATTCTGGGTCTTTCTCGCTAAACTGGAAGTCTGGTCCAGAGGACTTTGCCAGGTCAGCAAAACTGAATGTATTGGGTTTTCCAGTAATTAATGGATTTTGGTCTTGTTCTGTTTGGTCCTCTGAAGGTGTAGACACATCTTGTTTCTCATTATGTTTGTCAGCTATGCTTTTAAGAAAGCTGGAGGCTGACCCAGATGGAGGTGTTGGATCATCAGTTGAGGCAGTATCCTGAATGCCAAACTTGAAGCCACCACCTGCATTAGGCATTGAGAAAGAGAAGCCTGAAGCACTTGTGCTACCAGATCCAGACTGAGGAGTTTCAAACTTGAAAGAATCTGCAGAGCTTTTATCTTTCTTGTGGCCAAACTGGAAAGTGCTGCCAGCTCCAAACGGCAGTTTGAATCCAGTTGCAGGTGGCTGACTTGATGAACTCTTGGATCCAAAGGCAAAGCTGAAGCTGGAGGCTGTGGGAGCAGCACTGCTTGTGCTTTTAGCGTCGGGGTTTGGTGTCTGACAAGCCACACACTTATTGGCAGAGCCATTGTTTCTCACTAGACAAGTGTCGCAGTCCCATTCGTCACCCTTCCTGGCAAACATGGCTTCTAAAGAGGGAGTTTCATTTGGGGCGTGGCAGGAAACACATTCATGAGCTGATGCATCATGTCTGACCAGGCAGACATTGCAGTCCCACTGTCCATCCTTCTTTTCAAAACGAGACCCAAAACCTGACACTGCTGGCAGATTTGATGCTACTGGAGGCCCCTCTGTTGATTTAGCAGCAGGATTTGGGCTATAACAAGCTACACATTTGTTAGCAGAGGCTTCATTTCTTACTGCGCATATATCACAATCCCACTGTCCAGGCTTCTTTCCAAACTGGGCACCAAACCCAGAGTCCACAGTACATGTAGATGGCTCCACTTCAGGTGCATCTGCAGGTGGTGTGGTTTGTGCTGTAGCAGTTGTTTTAGCTGACGCTTTTGGAGCATTACAAGAAACACAACCGTCTGAATTGGCCTCATTTCTTACAGAACATTTGTCGCAGTCCCACTGCCCCGGCTTCTTTCCAAACGGAGCTACAAAGCCAGAACCAAACGCACTTGTTACTGTGTCAGCAGGTTTTAAGGAACTGGTCCCAAAGGTAAATGAAGAGGGCATAGAAGCTCCAAAAGCACCAAATCCAGAAAATGTAGAGCCAGAACTACTGGGTTTTGATGAATCTGTTCCAAATTTGAAACTAAATGTACTGGGTTTGGAGTCACCAGCAGCCTGAACGTCTGGTTTTGATGAAGAATTGGGATTGGCAGTTTGACATGCAGCACACCGCACGTCTGTGGGTTTATTTCTTACATAGCACGCATCGCATTCCCATTCACCTTGTTTAAGTGCAAATTGGGCTGCCAGTGATTGAGAATCTTTGATGCTCTCCTCTTTCTCCTCAACTTGACTGTGCGCTTCTGGTGATTCAAGGACAATTTTCTGGGCATCCTCAAACTTGGCTTTGAAAAGTGATGCCTCATCTGCTGTTTTAAAGCGGATGGCCAGCTGCTCTGGCTTAGGCTCTTCATCTGCATAATCAATGGCATTCCAGACCCAGGATTTATCAGAGCCTGCATTCGGTTTTAGTAGCATATCAGCATTGATGTAGTGATTGGCACAGATCTTGAGGACCTGTTCCCTTCTCATTAAGAGGCGGACTTTCCCCTTAGTGCTGTGTTTTAGGATTTTAACATTGCCAATACCTCGCTCCTTCCACTCTTTCGTCTCTGTGTCAAATCGATACAGCTTTGCCCTGTTGCAAAACATCTCCTCCTCCTCTTCCTCACCTGTTTTCACATCTACTTTATCAGGAAGAGGTACAATGGGTTCAAAATGAGGGCCATCCTCATCCTCCTCAACATGAGTGCTCTCATTGTCACTCTCTGCTGCCTTTTCTGTCCTCTGGTGTGTAACTGGGTAACCCAAACACTGGCTTGGCGGTGTCAGAATCCCCAAATTTAAATGGCTGGTCCACTTTTCCAAACAGACTTGCTGTGTCGGTACTCTCTGCAGAATCGACAAAGGAAAAGCTAGTCGGACTTTTGGTGCCGAAGGTGAATATGCCTGTTTGGCTAGTAGGCTGCTCCTGAGTGGGAAGCTTATCTGGAACAGCATCTGTTTTAGTGGGAATGTCAGATGTAAGGAGACCAAGCAGACTTTCACTGTGCTTAGCCTGAGAAGCAGAGAAAGTGAAATCTCCATCGTTGGATTTAAAGTTGGAGTTGAATTTGAATGAAGATGAAGGTGTTGACTGGGCAACTGCCCCCGCTCCGAAACTAGGCACTTTGGGGACTTCAGCAGGCGCCTGCTGGCTGAAGGACAGCTTCCCAAAGTCCATAGGCTTCCCCTCTATGCTCTTTGGTGGCTGAACGGGGACAGATGGTTTGGTGAAGTAGCCAGGTTCAGGCAGAGGAGGGTTAGTGGTTTGTTGGGTTACACTCTGGCCATAGTATTCTTCACTGTATGGTGAAAGAAGGCTTGTGGCTGGCGATTCAAATCGCAGAGGGGCGCCAAAGACTTGTTCTTGAGGAGGGTAAATGCAGGGTGGGGCTGTTTGCAATGGAGGTGTGTGAGTGGGCGGCTGGTAAGCATACATATGCTGCTGAGGTGGCATACGGTTCATACCGTACACTGGGCCCTATGTAAAGAAGAGAGAGAATAAAAATCTAATGTCACTCAATATACTTTCAGCAAGTGTGTTAATGTAAATCTATGTTAAAGGATGATGATGATACCTTGGTGGGGGTTACATTTACTGCTGTGCGCAGGAGATACTGAGAGTTATAAGCTGGAGACTGGTTGTAGTACGCAGAGGGGGTTGTGGTGGCAACTTGAAAAAGAAACATTACATAGATGTTTAATTTACAAAATCTTTAATACAGTAATTGCAAAGAAAAATATGCAACTACATATTTAGACACGCTATCTTTCCATGTAGTGTTCTTACCTGTTAGGGGGGCACCATGGTACGACTGGACTGGGGTAAAAGAATCCTGAACGCCCTCAGCCCCATAGCTCTCCCCATACATCTTATGACGAGGAGAGCCTGCATTCCCTGAAGAGTTGTGCCTTAGATCATGAACTTCATTCTGAAAAAACGAGCAGCTTAATGAGAAGTGGCTTAACGTAAATACAGACATACAGAACAATAAACCCCACTAAAAGTAACACAGAATAGTTTGAAAAAAATGAAAGCAATGTATGAATCTGTGTGGAATACATTTTAAATATAAATATATATGTTGAATCCAGACCTTGAGGGCTTCAACTTGCTGACACAGCATCTGAAGGAGACTTTTCTGGTCCTCCACCCAATGAGGTTGCGTCTTGGGAGAAATCTGAATGACAAGGGAAAGAAATTATAAAATGTGTTTTCAATCGAAACTGATATTAAAAGGAAACATTTAAATATAATAGACATGAGGAGTATTACCAGTAACCTGAACCTACCAGTCTTTTGGAAGGAGAGACTATGCTTTTGTTTGGAGAAGGACTGGAAAACTTAATGTGAGATATTGTGGCACTGGTTTCTATGGGATGAGCAGGACTAGAGTGCGCTGGTCCTCTCGGACCCTCCTCTTTCTCCTCCTCTTCATCTATGGCCTCTCCACTCTCCCCCAGCTGTTGGTTCACATCATTCAGGAGGTCGACAACTTCCTCCATGGACACCGGCAGCTGGAACATAAAATACAGGCAATGGAGTTCACATTTACAAGGAAAAGCCAGATGATACCCTGTGCCCACCATGTTGACTCAATAAGTAAACAATGTGTCGTGGTTCAAAAGACTTACCTTCTCAATGTCGTCGGCATTGGCATTGTAGATCTTAGACAGGTAGGTCCTGAACTTTCTCAGGTAAGTGATGCACCTGTCTTGGGTCTCCTCAACCCCATTGCTGGCCTCCTCTGAGAGCCGCTGGTAGATCTGCAAAGGAAAAGCACATCACAGTGACATGCACAAGCAAAGGTGTCAGAAACATTAACTATTAAATTAAATGTCAAACAATTCAGATGTCATATTAAAAGGACTGATCCTTGTAAAATGTCTGGAATCTGTATGTTGCTGTGTGATTCATAATTATGACTGTGGGAGCAATATCTGTTTTATGAGCCCCATTTGAGCCAATAGCTGTCATGAATGAGAGCTGATTGAATAAATCTGGAAAAAAGCAGACTTACCTGAGCCAAATGCCAGAAGGATGACATGTTATTGATGGTTTCCAAGGTAGCGATGGCCTCCTCTATCCTGCCCTCAATCTCAAGAAGAGCTGCGTAAGCTATCTTGAATTCCTCTTCATAACCCTTCACAGAAGAAATCTGAGACGGGAGAAAGACATGCACACATAAATACTGGAAGCCAACACGATAGACACCAGTGGGAATCAAACCCCAATCCTTTAAGACTAGTACCAAAAACCCTGTTAAACCAATATTGATTTGGTCATTAAAAACAACAACAAATATAAAATCAATTATAAACTATTATTAAGGTAAAGCACTCATATTCATTGCTCATAAACACACAAAAGCGAGACATTAAATTAACATTTTCAGACTCAAGATAGGTGTCTCAGAATTTGGGAGGACACAAGGTGCATTCACTCATTCCAACCACTATTATAAAGTTTGAGAAAATGTTTTAACCTGAATATCCTTAGAGGGAAAGTGCATGAAGAGGGGGTCAAGGGGTTCGGGTATGCCACGTCTGTTTTTGATCTTTTCCAACAGTGGGAGGGCGACTTTCCAGTAGTGCACACTCCGACCAATGTACTCCTTTTGGTCATAGTACGAGTTCACTCCGTCACCCTGGGTTATTAAACATACATAAACGGCTTGATGTCAAAGACAGAAGGTAAAACAGTCATATTAGCCTAATGCAGTGTTGACAATATTAACAAAGAAAGAAAAATAAGAACAGTTTTCATAGTCATTTCCTTCCGTTACAAATTCTACACAATTCAAGTAGTTACAGTGAGAGAAGCAGCATACATGGTTGTTTGATATCTTCAAGTTTGCAGTTGTAGAGTGAGTGACAAGGAGCTGGTGGGAAGCATGCGAGTCTCTGGTTAGTATCTGGCAAGGTGCTGACATATCTCAGTGGTATTTTTCTGTGCTAAATGTCTGACACTTATATATATCTAGTGCTTGTATATTACTGCAGTCCAGCAGCAATCATACAGTATAAAAACAAGGATTTCAGATACAGTAATCTGTTGCTATGTGGTTTAGAATTAATATGACTATAACAAACTTTAAAATCTATTTAAAGCACAAATACAACATATTTCTAATCTGTCAAGGAAACCCCACCTAAAGTCCTAACCAAAAGAGTGATAAACACTTCATCTACTAGCTAGACACTTCTGTTGTCAAGCTTCCCACTCACTGTGCTTGTGTTAACTGTTTGTGTGTGTGCGTACCGTCTGGCTGAGACACTGTGCCCAGTGGATGGCCAATGCTGGTTGAAGCCCATGTTTCTCTCCGGCTCTCAGAGTGCTCAGTCCATGTTGCACAATCATTCGCAGCTTGCCAGACATGCCGGTGCTGCAAGATCAATTATCAAAATCATAAAAAACACTGAATATTCATACTCCTCAAGTCTTACAAAAAATTAACGAGTATCCTTTTTTGACCCTTTTGTGTCACTAATTATGTTTGCAGACACCCGCTCTGGCAAAAATGTAATATTTGTGATCATACGTACTGTCTCATGATTTTTTAGACACTGACACAAATAGCCTCAATGTAAATGTTATACCTTTGTCCACCTTTTCTTTCTATGATTTCCGTGAGATGTCCCATCAGTAAATGATCAAGGTCTTTATGAGACAGCCTGACAAGTTGAGATTTAATGTTGAAATATATCAACTTGGCACCGCCACTCTTTAAATTTTGCAGGATTGGCAATGTTCCAATTATGAGACGACAAAAAAAATTAAGCTTTGAAAGCAAATAACAAAATACATGTTTGTATGATGCAATGAGTGCAAAATATACGGTCTTTAGAGCAATATTTCTCTTAAGGTAAATAAAGGTTACCAATGATATATTTATTGCTTTATGTGGGGACAACTTTTTCTATTTTTGACAGATGCTTGATTTAACCATGTTTAGGTTTTAAGACTCACGCTGCCTGTTTATGAATAAGGCTGTAGAGGGCGTTCCACCACACCCTCTGTCTGTCAGTGGTCAAGGAGGCGAAGGAGAGGAAGTGGGAGGCAGCGAGGCTCATAGAGCTGCTGTTGCTGCTGCTGCTGGTTCAATGAGCTGCTGATTTTCGCTGTTTCCTGGAATTGACAGTGGCTACAGAACACCACACCATATAAAAACACCTGGAGGAAAAACACAAGAGATATTTTTACATTTTGAAAGTGCACATCGAACCACATTTTCTGAACACTCTGAATCATATTCATTCAACACTTTGTGATCCTGGGACAAGAAATCCCTTTGCATTACAAATTCAGATTTTTTTAAAGCTCTGGTGTAAATGCTGATAATAGGATGAATGCAAGATCAGATTTTCTTGGATGTCTTGAACATTGGAGGTTAATGAAAAACTATGTGTAGACTTCTATAGAGAAAGCTTCATCTTGTTTTATGTGAACCCATCAAACCAACTAGCATGGTTCCTCCTACCTCCAGGTCCAGTAGGCAGATGGACTCTGGTGCATTTGTGTCCAGTTTGGAGGTTTCCAGGGTTAACCTGGGAAAGAGCTGCGCTAGCCAATCTCTCAGTGCTGGTCTCTGGGCCAAAAGAGTCCACTGTAGCCCCAACCAGCTCAGATGTTGCAGGTCACCACCATGTAGAAGGATGGAGCCTAGAAAAGAAGCAACAGAGTTATTAAAATATAGGAGTACTCAGAATGCGACAGCATTGTATGCAGAACAATTAAATACGTTTGCCACTCTTTGAGATGATCTGAGACGTTTTCAAACAACTATAGATGGATGCAAGTATTATCAGCTCTGCAGTGTAAACTGTTTGTCTAAATCACGTAAATCTATAGACAACCACACTTTTCTATTATATTGTCTATTTGAAAGAAAATCATGACTCACAGCTAAACTTACTGTGAAGTTACTAAATTACCCAATGTAGGTTACAAAATGAACCTGGCAAAGATACATATAAATGTTTATGACAATCATTTATTTATCAAAAACTAATATAAACAATTACTCAGTCAAGTAATAAGTTTTGTACCAGTGTCCCATTTGGCCAGTTGAGAGAGCTCTGGACCTGTGGTGTTGATGGAACGAATGTCATCATTGGCAATAAATGAAGATCCAGTGGAGGCCTGTGTTCCAAATAGCAATTCGAACAGCGAATCCTGACCACTGCGGTTTCCAAATACCTCAACCACCTACACACAGACAACATTAAATGATTATTATTATTATGTCTATTCTAAATATATAAACAAGGCTGTCTCTGTGTGATATGAGGAACATGATGCAGAAATTATTAATGTTGGTCTGGTTTTCATCATTTATGACTGTAAACACAGAGCTCAACGTGTCAGATATTATTTAACCATACCGACCTCTCTGATTAAGCTGGATAAATCAGGGCTCAGATTGAGCAACATGTGTCCAGCCTGACTCTGTCGATCGTTGGCCAGCAGCTCTAGAAGCGGTGGGGCTGACTGGTCTCTTTTGGTCATTTTAGGCTTTGGTCTGGAGACCTGGTAGAAGGACAAACAAAACATAAACAAAAAACTATTTTCAAAAGGTTCTTGGCTATGGCTGCCAAACGAAGTCTTCAAATGGAAACAAAGAACATTTAAGAACGAAGCCTGCATAACTTATCCTATAAAAGGCAGCTGTTTAGAGGTGAATGCATTGCTAGGGTAGGACCAGCATATGAGTTAAATTATTAAATTAACACAAAAATCCATAAGCTGAAAATAACCTGTAAAATACTGCAGGTAACATTTTTCTGTTTTACCATCCTTCAGATTTATTAACATGTTAACTATATTTGCTTTATCTGGCACATCAGTACCTGGTATGCTAGCAGGTAGCACAGTGCAGCCATGTCAATGACATCCCTCCAGGTCTTCTGGCGGTCCTGTGCCAGCTTCACCAGCAGAGTTGCAGCATGAAGGTAGAGGTGACCTCTCATCTCCACAAACACCTCACAAAGATCATCTGTGTGGCAGCCCGCAATGCTGCTCAGTGTCTGCATAGCTTGATCAAATCTGCACAAATAGACACGCACAAGTTTATTATACAGCACAAAGTCTCCTGCTGTTATGGTGAATCGACAAGGGTCACCTAGAAGGTGGTGAAAATATGACAAACCTAAAACCAAGTTAAAGTATGCTTTGCAAAATAATTTTCACATATGAGTGATAAGATTAATGAGTCAATCTGCAAACTTGGTATGATAGAGCTGGCAGCAACTGAGGCTAACACATCGAATCTAAAACACTTTCCCTCACACTTTTAAATTGTAAAATGTCCAGTGTAATGTTTTTATAACCGGATGTAAAACATTCCTCACTGTGGCATCCTTTCAGTGTGTGTACGACGCCACAAGACCTCAACATGACCTACCTCTTGAGTGCGTCACAGCTGGGCTCCACACTGCTCTCAGACAGAGTGATTCTCAGCAGGTTGCAGTGGGCCAAAAGCAGCTCCCTCTGGAGTCGCCGAAACGACTTTTCATTACTGGAAACACTGAGCTGAGCCAAATATTCCTGAAAACATATAACAATCCATTTTAAACAAATATTTTGGAGTTTAACAGGTTAGAGGTTATGTACGAAGCTTTGAAAATGCCACTTATGCCCTCCTACCATAGCAAATATACTGTAACTACTGAACTTCTATAACTGAGTCCATGCTCACCTGCAATGTGCGCACCACCACTGTGTACCAGTCCAGACTGTGGCTGAGCAAGCCCCTTTTCTCAGCAGCGAGGCAATGCTTGACGGCTTCATCCAGTCGACCATCCTGACAGAAGAGCTGAACCAGCTTCACGTTCACATGTGCATCCCCTGGCCTTGCTGCCAGCTCAGCCTGGAGGAGGTCAAACAGCCGGTTCCAACCCTGCTGACCCTGACGACTCAACAGGCGCTCCTGCATAATGAGGCACAAATAAACCAAAGATAATCAGCATCCACCTTTGTTAAATGGAACCCTCCGTGTTTTCTATTACCTATGGCTGCCTGCTCGTTTACTTTGTCCCGCCACAGTTTCATAATTTAAATTTTCTAATAATAACATAAAAGACCTTTAGCCTTGTGTTTTTCTTACTTGTAGCACTGTGTGCAGCACACTTGAGTGTCATACATCACTGAGTGTGTGAGTGTGAGTGTGTGTGTGTGTGTGTGTGTGTCTGTAACCATGTGTCTGGGCCTCTTTCCCTCCCTCTCTCACAAACACATTGACCCGTCAAACAGTCTAATTGGCCAACGGCAGCACCGTGAAAAATCCTGCTGTGCCGGTGGACTGTCAAAAAAATCCATAAAGTTTTTAAACTCTCTTGCAGGCAAACAGAACTTGTTATAACATCAATATTGACGGAGTAGACAGAAAATTGCACGAGAGAGGGTATTACGTGTGTTAACAATAATGAAAGCCCTGTTCATAGAAAGTTAACAAATTTAAGACAATGTGCAGGTGCACAAAAGGCTGCGATCTAGGCACAAATTAAAGAGTGATATTAGTTGAGTTGATGAGATTGGTGACAGATGCAGTGTCAAACAGAGCTCTTACTAGAGATTCAGAAGAAAAGAAGCCTCACCTTCAGGTTGAAGACAGCAGGGTTTCCTGGCAGCAGCTTGGCAGCTTTGTCCACCCAGAATTCTGCTTTGCCATCAAATTCCTCCTGACTGACCAGTAACTCAGCCACCTTCAACATCAGGTCCCCCTGGGCAGGGTTCAAGTCCACCGACCGCTACAGACATACAGAGGTGAAAGCATCTTAAGGTCAGTTTTTAATAAAGCTTGGAGACATGTGATAGATCCAAAGACCACAACACTTCCAAAACATGGAGGCGGCAGGCTGGAGAGACCAGTAGGAAAGAGGAACAACTTATTGAA
Organism: Verasper variegatus; assembly: GCA_026259375.1. Taxonomy (NCBI): domain Eukaryota; kingdom Metazoa; phylum Chordata; class Actinopteri; order Pleuronectiformes; family Pleuronectidae; genus Verasper; species Verasper variegatus. The sequence goes on from CM048052.1 coordinate 7,424,353, forward strand.
TAAACACAGTCAGGAGTCCAAGGCGGAGGTAGGGCTTTTCTCTGCACTTCTTTCTCAGGGATGTTTCTCCTACCTTGTAACATCCTACGGCCTTGCTTATGTCTCCCTCTCTCTCGTAGAGCTGTCCAAGGAATTTGTGTGCTTTAGGATCCCTCTGCTGGACTTTGAGATATTCTGACACATGTCTAGGAAGGGATGGCACAAGCAAGATGCTGTCAATGTAACAGAAACCTCTTGAGAAACTATAAACACCAGTAAACACCAGGGAGACAAGCATGCGCTTACCTTTTAGCAAGCTCATATTCCTTTGCATCGAAGTACAATTTAGCAAATAAAAACCCCTTGGTTGGCTTCTGTGGAAAGACAATATTGAAGAAGAGTGAGGGAAGCAACAACAGTTATCGCAATAATGAACGTGTCTCCTTAGTTAACTATTAAGAATCTATGAATATAAATACGATCACAAATACAAGCTCTTTAAACAAGATATCTGATAGTTATCCATCAGACTCGAGCTAGTGTTGCTGATTTGTCCTTGGTTGAATACTTTGAGTAATTGTTTCTTTGGAAGTGTGTTTGTGGTGCCAGGAAATGTAATAGCTTACCTTCGCATAGATGCTAACAAGTACGCAACTGAGTTTTAAACAGTCCACTTATATAACTGACAAATACTGCGTTAGCTGCGTACATGCAGGTTCAATGGGGAACAGGGGCTCTGTTGCTCCGGACATGTGTAACTAACTAAGGAAGCGGTTAGTTATACATGTAGTAGCTAGCTGGCCGTAAGACGGGCTAATCGGCTAGCATAGTTCATACCCCATGCCGCCCATTTCTAAAGGAGAGGACGCGACGAGGCGCTAACATGCCGGTTAGCCCCACATCCGCTCTGCTAGCCGCGGGACGGCTAATGAAGCTAACACCAAACACACGACAGTTGTCACTGCTTCAACGCGTATTAACAAATTAAGCTAGGGTTCATTTGAGCGGGTGCTCAGGCTGACACATGCTGGCTACTGTTAGCCGCCGGCGGCTCGACTTACCTCTTTGAGCGAGGGAGAGGAACTCTGTGCGGAGGAGACGTACTGGTCCACATCTGCCTTACTCCGCCGCATGGCTTCACAACACGGCTGCTGCTGCTGCTGCTACAGCCGCGCGCTAATGTCCGTGTAACACCAGGGAGTCCGTCAAAGTTTTCAAACGTAGCATTCGTGTTCTTCTTCCTTCCGGCAGTATTTAGCGCGTCTGCTGCCTCCCACCGGTAGGGAACTATCACTGCAGATTGTGCCCTCAGTCTATAACTATTATATAAGCGGTGTGACCTCCTTCTTCACGGCCACAACACGTGACGACAGTGCGCGGGCTCGTCACCTTCAAAGGGTTACGGTTCCTTTCATCTCCTTGGCCTATGAAGCAGTGTTGGGTTTGAGAACAGTATTTGTAATAATAGAAGTGCAATACAATTCTGTTTTTCTTGTTTATGCGCTATTGTATGACTTATGTGCAACATTATGTGCAATATTACATGTTTTTTCATCATATTATTGCAATATCCCATATTACTTAATACTTCCTTTTATCGTTACCTCTTAAAGCCTTTTTGTAGTATTAGTTTCACTGTAACTTGCTTATTTTATTCTCAATTCTCCCATTATTCCTGTTTGGCACTGGTTCTGCATACCCTTTATATTTTTAATTAATTTACAATTCATTTTTATTTTCACTCTCCCGTTTTATTCATAGGCAAACTTGGCCATTTTAGGACAGAGACTACAAGTACAGTATGTGTTAAGAATAAAAGCAGTAAATTCCTCTGTGCTGTATACACCTGCTTTGCATGTCATTTTCCCAACGAATTGTATTTAAGGTCCAGCCTGAATATATTACTTTCATTGTAGGACAGTCAAAACAAATACCCGCACAACTATTTAGAAACAATATCGAAAACAAACGAATTTAAGAGCTTTCTGTAGACTTGATTGTTTACATGTATTTAATCACAGCAATCTCTACAGCCACGTTCGTTGGTCACTAACTGGAGGAATCTTATTGGGAATCTGCCATTCACATATGAAACTCCTTCACCCGCTCATGATGTCATGTGACACACTGACAGGCATCTGGAATTGAAACTCAAAAAAACCACTGCGTGCACAATATTAGCATTGACAAACATTTATTCAGAAGAAATAATAGAATTAACTTAGATATACTGAAAAATGACTTTCCATTCCAGTCTAGAACATGCACTTTGGTGTGTTTACATGGAGAAACATTGTCTCTTGAAAAAGCATTGTGCAGATAAAATACAATGTAAGAGTGGCAGAGTCATCTCCGTCACCCAGGTAGTAATATATCAAATAAAACTACATTTTGGACTCTTTATTATTGAAGCTGAAGTTCTGCTTCACAACAATCAATCAGATGGAAAGTGACATATGAGAAATGGGTGGGTTTTTGTGGAATGTGTCTTTCTTTACACGAAAGAAAAGCTTTCTACGATAAAATACAGCTTGAGTGAAACCTAGTGAAATACGGAAACGATTCTTTCCCCATTCACAACAGTTGGTTTTTCTTCGCTAAGAGGGTCTGAGCCCCGAGGAAGTCGGTACACCTTCCTAAGAGGATCACTTTCTCTGGATTAAAAACCGCGCACGCACACACACACACACACACGTTCTTACACCTGACATTACTCCCACATCCGGTCTCAGCACATGCCACAGGCTATCATGTTGTAACACACACAACCACACACGCAGTTAGTTACCAGTTGTCATGAAAATCAAAGCTGTCACTGCGCAGTCCAGTATTTGTTGACAGAGTGTCAGAGATGTTGCTTCATGTACACAGTCATTTCTAAGCTGGTGTTGAACTGGATTGGATTACATCTGAAAGGTGTTTCTAATATTCTTAAAAAAAAAACTAAAACTGAACTTAATAAATGTGTAACACTATAAATACCACTTTCCACTTGTTTTGTATTGTTTCAGATATAAAATGCATATATGTAACAAGGCAATCCATCATAGTGCAGATAATGGTTTAGTCCATTACTGCAGCATCGAAGAGGCAGAGTGATGTCCTCAGACTGTCGCTGCAAAAAACTTTTTATAGAGCTAAAAATAAACTTATTTAGCATATTACAGGAAATACAAGTTAGTAATACATAAAATAATACAAGTTGGTGAAAAAAATGACATATTAGATATAATATTATATACACATTTGGCTTTATACGATATAAGAGTATCAGCTACATACAGTAACAGGAGTCAAACAGGAGACACGTTTTTTGGCATCGAGATAAGTTGGAGAACTGTCGATCAACATGTCAACACAGTGTTAAGGGGATATACTACTCCCATGTGTCAATGTTCTCTTAAAGCTCATGATACTATAAATATAGGACCATCGTCAGGCGTGTTTATGTTTATATATACTTATATGTATAGCAGTGAAAGAAGGCAAGCATGTGAATAAAGTACAGTGCAGTAACTGAGCTGAACAGGTTCAAGTCAAACCAAGAAACCAATAATCTGAGCCTGTCAGTTTCAGGCTGATGAAATGATCCTCAGTGCTTTAAAGCTGTGACTGAGAGGACAAACAAATTTAGCTTTTCACTGAAATAACCAACCTAAATTTAAAATACCAACGAAATCAACCACATAATCTCTTCTCTCTTTTACGATTGTCGCTTCGGGAAATGTGACTTTTTCCATGTGAGGCCACCTCAGGGTCTCATCTTTCTCTCCTGCCTGTGGCTCGACCGTTTGTTCACTTGCGTGCCACAGTTTCGGAGAGTTTCTTCAGTCTCTTCTTCAGCTCCAGAGGGAATTTCTCATAGCACTTCTTGCACACTGGCTTCATATCAAACTCCACAAACTTGTTCCTGTAGGAGAGAGAAGAACAAGTAGGAAGTGAGACGTCACTCCCAGTATGTGCATATGTATCTACATGTTTAGATTACTAACAGAATACTTTCATAGTCATTTAAATTTTTATTAGATAACAAGTTCCCCAGTCCCTGATCCCTACTTTGAGGTTTACTTCAGCCAAATCATGGGTTTCTTGTACAGTTAATTTGGATGGAATGTGCAATGCATATGATTTCTGCATAGACTGGTTGAAAAAATGTATTATGTCTATGTACAGATGCATGACTAAGATCTCTGACAATTGTAGCTGGGAGATACCACATTCTTGATATATTTCTGATGAACTGCTGAATGCTCTTGAAAACAATCTGGCTCACATATCCTGACACTCTCACTATGTCCACAGATCTACACACAGACTACATTTTTCTGAATACATTCTATGATTATGATATTTTGAGATCTGTGAAGCCTCTGCAGAGTTAAAGTTTTTGCTCTGAGTGGCTCCTGGTTGTTTTCTGAATTGAATGCCATTTATTTCACTAACACCGACCGGCTCTCTAAACCTTTCCCCCCAGCTGTCCCTGGACGACATTCCCTCCAAACGCAGATAATCACTGGCAGGACCAGGGCACGTGTCAAACCCAGTGGGACCTCAGCACTCATACAGTTGCAGCCAGAAGGCTGCCGGAAGTGATTAAGGTTTTACACCTTACGCCCAGACAGACCAGGAGACCTGGGAAACAAAGCCTCCCCTTCACCATGGGACTGATCTAATTTACTTGTTTGCATAGCAGTGGTTACCATAGTGCCCAGCCCTAATCTTGATTAGTCTTTCTGGATAAGAGGTGTTGAAATGTTTCCAGTGTTGGTCTCTAAAATGAGTCTAGTCAGTGCATATCCAACACTTTACTTGCATGCAGCATGTTTGAAATATGATGAAAATGACAGAAGAATAAAAACATGAAGGAAGAAAGATGGAAACTGACCAAAGGAAGAACAGTGGAAATGAGAAGAAAGGAGAAAGAGAGGATCACAGACACATGGGTATCAAATTCTTCTTCTTCTTGTCTTTTGAGTCACGTTCCCGCTTAGCAAGTCGGCGCTTCATGTCATCCGGCAGGCGCTCATAGCAGTGCTTACACACGGGTTTCAGATCCACCTCCACAAACTTATCCCTGACAGAGCAGGGAGGAATGGGAGAGAGGTGTGATGTGTGAAAGAGAGGGGAAAAGAGGAAGAAGGGCAGTGGTAGAGGAAGAGGAGAGGAACATCAAGGAGGGAAGAAAACAGAAGGATGTGAAGGGAAAGATAAAAGGTTGGAAAGAGGACAGGTGGCACAAGGGGACGTATACAGGAGGACAAACAAGTGGGACGACACACGATTAAAAAGAAAGGTGAGAAAATCAGGAATGGACAGGTTTGAAAAACAGCAGCAGATTGTCCCAAACACAGCGTAGATGTGAAAGACAAGCATGACAAGCAGCAGAGGGAACATGGCCAGGTCAAATGTGGATTCTTATCAGTCTTCAGAGAGTTTAATCAACACTGAATAAGTGCACAATCCAGGGTAAATGTTTGGATGTGACACACATACCACTCCACAGTGACGTGACTTATTGCTGCAGCGTGTCTCTTATTAAGACTCCACTTACTTGAGGGTGAGCTTGGTGTTGCAGGTGGAGCAGGCAAAACAGTTGACACACCAGGCCTTGTTCAGAGCAGACACCACTGAAACAAAAACACAATCACATGAGACACTGATCAAGACCATGATATGACAACAGAGTTCAAATTTTTAAACGTACAGTATGTAACTTTAGTCACGAGGGGTCTCTCAATCAAAACCATAACAAAAGACCTAGTTTGATGGTGTTGGGAAGCAGCGTGGGATCATGGGACTTGTTGTCTTATCCACCGTTACAGATGAAGATCTACCTGATGTGACTTAGACGCCAATCATGTTTATGGATGGGAATTCATGTTTTAGTCACGTTCATGTTTTATATATAAAAAACGACTTGACCTATATATATATATATATATATAGGTCAAGTCGTTTTTTGGACATTCTAATGAGGAATTGTTGCATATTATATATTTAAGGGAGGCGTTGCTATATAAATCAACACACAATGTGTAGATCAAAATACAGGGAATGTCATGAAAAAAGTTCTTTAATGAACTAAAATGTTAACAGGGCTGAACAACACGTAACATATGACTCTATATTATTAAATAACTTTAACTTTCATATATATTTTCAATGTAAATTAGTTTTCTCACCATCTCCTTCAATTACACGGTTGCAGTGGTAGCAGACGTCTCCAAACAGCTGAGCGTGTCGAGGGGAGAGAAACAAAGAGGGTGAGCGCTGAAACATGTTGTGAGTTATATCTCATGAAATAATGCAACACAATGAAGCAACAGTAGTCTTCATTAAAATATAACTGTGCACTCCTATGCCATGCAAACAAACATAGGCTACACAGGGAATTTTAAAACTTCCCACAGTGTTGTGTTGAGTTCCTCAGTTGTTTAAAACTCTATTGTATGTGTGCAAAGCCCAGTTGATTGTTACCTGGTTGTAGTGTGTTTCGCAGTAGGCCAGGCCCTTGCGTTCGTAGTGACGGTGTCCCAGGAACGGTTTCTCACACTTAGCACACACAAAATGCTGCAAACAAACCCATGGCCAAGCACACATGGTTAGAACAGCCACAGTCAGTACATTATCACTTCCAGACCATGTCACAGGCAACAGCACAGTCTTTAGACATTGAATCAGGTCAGACCAAAACCACATCAGCTCAGCCCGGATTTAAACTGAAGCCAGAGAGTAGAGAAGATGGACAGAATAACGACCTCCAGAGGGCGCACTAGTCTGCTGAACAGACTAAAGGAATTGAGTATGACCACATTTAAAGTGGATTTAGTCTTTAAACTTTGTCAATGAGGAGGCATTGTGTGTGTGTGTGTGTAAACAGACATCATGGATCACAAAGCAGGGTTACACCAATAAAGATGTTTGAAGACAAAACCAAGATGATGTTTGTGTGTTGCCAGCCATGTTTAAATTGGACAATTTGTATAATCATAATTAAAATGATTTCACCTAGAATCTGATTCATGTGGTGTATGAAAAGCCTCTGACAGATCATTAAATATAAATGTACAATAAAGCTTTTTAGGGTCCCTTATCAACTAACTTTAACCCAAATTGTTGAGTCAAAAGGCAATCTGGCCTGTAGCTGTCTATACATCATAATGTGATGGACAGACAAGTGGAGGACTTTTTGATAAAAGACTAATTTGTGAAGTTTTATATAAGTGTAACCCTTATGTAAAGGCTGGTAGTTTGGAGCCAGGCGGGGGGGGGCGAGACACGGGGCAGCAGTCAGCGACGGGCCGATCCTTAATCCCCTCACCATGTCAAAGTGTCTTTCACAATAGGTATGACCACCTCGCTCATAAAATGGGTGGCCCTGAAATGGACGCTCACACACTGTGCACACATGATGCTACATGTGGACAGGAGAGGACAGGAAACATGTGAAAATAGCAGAAGAGAAGATAAAGATGCAGAATATGGTGGAATGATGCCACAGAAACTATAATTACTGCACTGCGGTTGTATGCCTCTACCAAACAGTGCATTTTCTGTGTACCTATTTCTAAATACTTTTTTTCCCCAGATTCATATAAAGTCACTGTGACCTTTACCTTTACCTACAAAAATCAAGCTAGTTAATGTTTGAGGGAATGTTTGTGCCAAATTTAAGGTAATTCCCTCAAGGCATACTTGAGATATCGCGTTCACTGTAAAAGGACGGACGAACGGACAACCCGAAAACATAATGCCTCCGGCCACCGGCTGTCGCTGGCACGGAGGAAATAAATAATATGGAAACAAACAGCAGATAAAAGAGGAATGATGATGATGTTGTACACATCTCGGAGAAGAAAACACTTTACTTCACTGTGGAGAGAAAGCTGATAAAAGTGTGACATTTCATTCAGACATTTTAAAGATCAGTCACTGGAATTAAATGAAAAGTAAAATGAATGATAGAAAGACAATCACCATAAAAACATATTGAATAAGAAGATATTTCAGCAACTCAATTTCAACAAAGTATAGAGCATTTCAGCAGGAAATCTATTACATAAGATGCATTTGAATATACTTTCATATTCTATGAGACCTAAACCTCTTATCTTCAAAACCCAGTTCCCTTTTCTGAATAGGAATGTAAAATGAAGAAGTAGTTTAATACCACACCTCCACATGCCACTGCTTGCCCATGGCATTGACCACACGGCCCTCGATGGGTCTCCGACAGGCTCCGCAGATGGGGACACCCATCTTGTCGTGGCAAGGCAGACAGTAGAGCTCCCCCTTCAGCTCCCTGGCATCTGCGGTCAGCTCTTTACTGCAGACACAGAGGGAAATAACATCACATCACTTATCATCATCATCGGTGTTTTTTTTTCACATTTTTTTTACATTTCTTTATGTATTTGGTATAATATAAAAATGCTAAATGTGATTGGGAATTTACATTTATGTCAAGAAAATAACACCAAATCCTGCTCTTCCATAATAATGTATATGTGTGAAGTGAATTACACTAATACTACATTACACAAAAATCCCAGCGTCATTCTGTGAGGACACTGTTTTCATACAACTTGTCATAACACACAAATTTAGATCACCTCATGGAACTTGTTTTACAGTTACATATTTTGTCCAGCAGAGGGCAATAAGACATTTTTGTTCCACATCTGCACAGACTATGAACTTTCATCCTAATCTGTTAGATGTCTGTTGAGGTTAGTGGTGGGAACAAAAAGTGTAACTACAATCACGGTGTTCATGCTGTGAGCGAAGTGACTGACAAGGCTGATCAGGTTTGTGTGTGTGTGTGTGTGTGTGTGTTTACCCGCAGTTGTTGCAGTTGAAGTGATCAGGGTGGTAGGGGTCATTCTTGAACAACAGAGGCTGCTCCTCAATGATAGCGTGACACTTCTGACAGATGTACTTGCCCAGGCCCCGAGCTTTCTCTCTGTTGTGACACGGGCGACACAAGTGCCTGAAGGAAGAGAGAGAGAGAAGAACACACACATAGATAGAGAGATTATCCTTTATCCTCCAGCTCTGGTTTCTACAGCCTTCAGTATATAGTCAGCATTTTTCTGTATCTGCTTATAGAACATAAATCAGGAAACTAACACCAGCTAAAACAACCTGGTACAAGACAATAACTGCTGTGATTACACAAATATCAGAAGTGACCAGTAGCTGGTGGTAGATGGACTGACCTTCCAGCGTTCTTTACAAAACCCACATCGGCCAGCACGGCCTGGCAGATATCACAACAGAAACAGTCAGGGTGCCAGCTGTTGTTCATGGCCTTGATCACACGGCCGATGATGAATTCACCTGAAAAACAACAACAGAGTATTATAATCATGATAAAACACAAAAGACTATGTACTCTAAGCTACATCTCCATATGACCCTGAACAGGTTGGACCAGGTCATGAAAATGTACGTTTACTGCAGTTCCTACACTTACCACACTGGTGGCAGCAGGGAGCGAAGAGCATCTGGAAGTCATGTTCACAGTATTTCCTGCCTTCAAACTATCAATAGAATTCAAACCATTTGTAAACAGTTAATTAAAGCACACAAACATACACCAACACATTATAATAGCAATCATTAATTTACAGTATATAAACTAAACACTCAAACAAGGGTGAAAATAACAAAAATCAAGCACCTAAAATATGAGTCGATGTATGACGAGAGATTTGTTGTACACTTTTTGTGTTTTTCAACAAAACTCGAAACAACAGTACAACAACAGCGACAAATGCCAGGGACTATGTATAAACAGAACTATACATTATGGGGAAAAAAAAGAATTAAAAAAAAGTATCTATTCACTTCAATGCAGTGGAGTTTTTTTACAGCAAACATCTAGTGGCCATAAAAGGAAATGCAGCTGTGAATGTTTGAGCGTGACTGAAACATTTTCTTTCTACTTACAACAGGTAGAGTGTCAGCTTCTCTGTTCAAAATAGGGGATGAAAATGAATGTTTGCCTGTTTCTTTAGATGTTTATATTGATCGGGGGGACTACAGACACCCTATCTTTGATAAACTGACTGAACATAAAGAGCATCAGTTCTCCAGAGAAACATCTGGCCTTGTGTCAAACAGGTTACTGGAAATGGGCTTCCAATAATTCAATAATGCATTAAGGCTGTGCTCAGCCCTCTTTATCTACCTCAACAGGACTGTGTGTTTAAATTCTTTGTCTAAGAGATGTACACTGAAGACGGCCTTGCTCTAAACAGTGGTTTTACTGGCAGTAAAATGAGAGGCCAGTTCATTAACCCATCACGATCATGTGTGTGATTTGTAGGAATCGGTTACAGCCGTACTCGGGACTGGTCTTTTTGAAGTCAAAGTCCAAACCCTTTGCAATCCCATGTCTCCTATAACTGATTGCCATGTAAACAACTGCACCACACATCTTTCATTGGATTATTATGTCAAAATGAAATCTTGTGACAAAGCTGTACCTCATAGAAGAGTCCCTCTGGGAACTGTTGGAAACACTGGGCGCACACAAAGCACTGCTCGTGGTAAAGTTCCCCGTTACTGTTCACGATCTTCTCTGCCGGGGCAAAGCCGCTCTTACAGCGCTCGCACATGGCGTTGGCCAGAGCGTTGGCCATGTTGCTGAAAAGAGAAGGAAAATCATAATCAGGATCAAAATTTACTTACACAGTCAAAGTTTATATAAAGGGAATTGCAATGATCCATGCAATGATTGTCCATGTTTAAGGAGTTTGTCTCTCTGGGTCATGTCAGTAGCAGCAAAGTAGCAGCAAATATCTTATATGTAGAATCCGATGTTCCCCAAGTCATGAGAACAGCTGGATGATGTACTCAGTAACAGGAGACAGGAGAGTAGAGACGGGAAAATGTGATGCAAGAGGTTATCAGCAAACACACACAATATCTTGGTTTACTTTGGATCTATTATTCAGGGTGTGTCGATCAGTGAAGTGAAACCTACTGAGAGATGTAGTTACTGAACTGAACTGCACTGAGCTCACACAGACATAGTTCTGTATCATATAACAAAGACATCATGACATATGAAGTTGATACTGGCATTTCATAAAACAAAGTTGTCTTTCTGACTCTCCCCGAAACATGACCAATATATCAACAGAGCAGAGCCCCCAGGCTTTTATTGTGGAAGTACTGCTGCCAGATCCCGCAGAACAAATGTGGCAACGACATTGTGAGTGGTTAAGAAACTGAAGGCATCTTTAAGATGAGGCACATTATCACAACCTCGTTCACCTCGTTCTTCGTAGATTTAGGTTAGGGCTGATCAATTGGAATAATTTCACGATTATCTGCTCGTAATAAGAACGACTCCAAAAGAACAAATAATCAAACTTCTCCAAACCAAACACAAGCAGCCAAAAGTGCTTCAAACTAATTGTTCAAAGATGTGCCACAATAAAAACACTGCTTAACACTTAAAGGAAGTTGGAAGTGAATAGGATCGAGTCGAAGACAGAGATAGTAAAAAAAAGAGAAAAAGAAGAGAGAATGGTGGGACCAAACTGGCTTCTCTGCTTTGTTTGAAAGGTCAGAATACCACGGTGTATCCAGGCAACACGCACACACACACACGCACACACACACACACACACACACACACACACACACACACACACACACACACACACACACACTTTAACAATGTACATTTTTCAGTTCTTCTATTGTAGCTGGTATACACTAAAAAAGGTGTAGGAGTAAGTTCAGCTTCGATCTGAGCCAATTTCTCAAACATATTATAACCTTCCTGTTCCTGATATCGCACACACTGAAGCCCTGCCCTATCCAAATGATTTCTGAAAGGAAGTGATACATCCCTTAAGCATTTCCACCCTCATATCTGCCTCCCGCACCCTGCATGAGTTAGAGACGAGCCTACACACCAGACAGGACTGTGCTGAAAGTCCCTCTCTGCACTTTGTCCTGGCTGAAGTAGTATTTGGATTATGCCTGTGAACTGGGCCAAGGAGGATTTTTATCAGCGTTTGATTCGTTATTACTTAGCAGGATTACAGAATAACTACTGGAGAGATTACCACGAAACTTGGTGGGAGGGTGAGGTACAGGTCAGGAAAGAACACGTAACATTTTGGTGAAGATCTGGATCAGGGGGCGGGGTTGAGAAATTTTTTTCACTGTCTTTCACTTTTAACATTTTCCTTGATTTAACAGGGAATTACTCATGGAAACAAAGTGTTTAGGGGAATGATATTTGTGAGTGTGTAGAATTTGGTGCTGATCCAAATAAAAATCTGGATCAAGTGAATGTAAATGTGGTTTTATAAGGTGACTGTTGGGTCTAAGGGGAGGTCTTCACTCTATTTAGTGCCATTCTAGTTTCTATAGAAATCTTCAAAAATGTGAATTTATACTTTCAGCTTCAATTGGTCAAGCACTGCTTGCCTTGTATGTGCTGATTACACAGTCAAGCTTTAGGCAGTTTTAGGACTTGATGCAGTAGTTTCCACTCTTTAAGACAGAAGACAAGAGTGCACTGTGACTATAAATGGAGTCTGGTCTTCAGTAAAGGGAAAGGATGCAGACTATCACTTCTGTTATGAATACACTCTGTTCCCTCAACTCTCCCTGCTCTGGTCACCTCCGTTCTTTCTTTTTTTTAAAACATCTTTTCTTTTGCATTTCCCCACCCGCACTGTTTATAAATGTATTGATTAAGTCAATCATGACGTTTAACCCCAATAGCATCAACAAAGTAATTCAAATCCATCTTACTGGAATAATTAGTGCTCAAACTTATCACTGTGATACAAACTACTTAAAGTGACAGAAACCATCTTTGGGAAAACAATTATTTGATGTGTGCTTCGACTTTTTAGTTTGGTTCAGGCAAGTTTTAAGACCTATATTGCAGCAAGTCAGCGGGTGCCTATCAAGTCATGTCGTCCATCTTTATATACGGCCTATGATCCCACCTCAGCTCTGGCCTCTTGACCCAAATTTTGTATTTATTTTAGTCTCAAGTACCTGATGATCCTGAGACAGAAAACTGAGGCCAGAAGTATAGTCTGTATATTTAGCTTCCCTGCTCCTCATGCACACATACTTGTAATGCCAGTTGGCGTATTCTACTTTGCATTACAACTCCCCCCTTGGCATGAAAATAGCCCTTCCTGTGTGCCCCCTTGTGTGGCACACAGAGAAATCCCTGCACAAACAGGGCACCTAAGGCAGCTTAAGCCAGTCAGACTGTCTGGTAAAACCCAGGTACTAGAACATCAGAATTCTTCACATTCTGTAACACTGCAATAAGCTTGGAGCGCACAATATAATACAATGTCAGCATATTAGCAGGCCGTTCTCATTGACACACACAACTACACTCTAACACAGCATTTTTCCAGTCATCTGTTGAAATTACAAATTACCAAATTGTTTAAATTACCAAAATGTTATGAATGAAATTTACAGTTAACAATGCACCAGAAATTAAATGGTGTAGTTCTGTAGAAGGATGATGATCATGTATTCCAGATTATGATGCAGACTCTGAAACAACACTTTCATGTATATCTACAGGCATACTAATGCAATACTTTTTGATTGGTCAACAACTATTTTAAAAGAGTTGCAGGTTTTACTCATTAAGAAACATTTTAATACTACACTGGAAAACCCTCTTTGGTAAGACATTCCACATATAACACAATCATCAAAAACATATTCACAATACCAAATTCAATTGTCATTGTGATCTGTGCAAACCTTTACTCTGGCTGAAAACTGTGATCTAACCCTTGTCCACTGCACTGTGTACTTACAAGCGAGCGTAAAAATCACAAAACTCCTTATAGACTTTGACATCACTCTTCCGCCTCTGAGACTTGGACACTGGGACCTCCGCCTCCCCTCCGTCCTGAAGCCTCTGGTGGTAACCATTCATATCCCCATGAGGAACATGGTCCAGGACTTCACTATCCTCAGGTATTGACGGCGGCAGGGCACGACCGTTCTGCTCCATACTTAAACAGTTAGAATTAAGTGCAAAGATCCAGCTAACACCTGTGGGAATGTAGCAACTCCAAATAGTGAAAAGCCTCTATGCTGGTTCAGTGTTAGTTTCCAGTAACGCAAGGAGGGATCCAGAAAGCAGTGGGAGCTGTAATCCAAAGAACAAGAAGGAGACAGAACCGCTGATCAGACTGCACTGAGAGTACTCTCTTCCTCTCTCACACACACACACACCCTCTCTAACGGATACACTCCCTCTTTCCCTTATCCCCACATCAACATGCACACGCACACGCACACACACACACACGCACACACACACTTAGTCTCCCCCCCTGTCACTCTGGTCGTCTATTCTTGGGCAGGTTACTGGAATTAAAGAGCCCACCCTGACGCCTGTCCAGACAGAGGTCACTAAAACACACACACGCACACGCACGCCCACACACACCCACACACACAGATGCTCTTTTAATGCTTTGTGTCCATAATATTTACAGTCTTTGGCTAATACCTACCCATGCTATCAATCTGTGTATGACTGTGTTTGCATGTTGAACAGCTGGAGCCCCCAGCTTTCTGGGAGATATAAAAATGTGGCTTCAACTCAGTGTTGCGCAAAGCGGTATTGTTGCACTGCAAAGCAGAGAAGCTAAAGCAGTCAGACACCAATATAACAATAATAAATTCTCGTTTAGTTTCCTGTTTATTTCATCATGTGTTTGACATCAGCGAGTAAACACACTAGAAGAAGAATTCAAGCTCTGAAACTGGAATTCGCCTCTCTTGCAATTCAGTTTGTTGAATTGCACATTTAATGTGTAACTGACACTGGTTGTATAAATCTGATATCTGCATCTGACACTGAAAAATGTCATAGAGTTTTGCATAATGTTAAAATAAAGTGAGCACATGCTGGCTAGCACAGTTGGAGTCCTTGCACACGTTCACATTCACCATTTCCAAAGACACTTTAACCCCCCTACTGGTAAACAATGTTACGCGATTATTTATGGGCTGACTATTTTTGTCGGTACTGGACCCTGACAGGACTCAAATTCAGTACATAACAGACACATTGCCTGGATCTTCTCCAGGTGGGTCAGAATGGCTTGATCAACAGTTTAAAGCATCTATCTTAGAAATCCAATCCCGGTCCCACAAGCCCACAAATCCGTCATTCCTCTGGGTAAACGATAGCTCTTTATGTGGTTAAACTCTACTGGAATCTCAAATTAATTATCACTTTCCAAACCATGAAAACATCAGGCCAGATCCGGAAATACACTCCAGGGAAACAAACATGTTTGATGGTTCGTTGGAGAGCAGCCACTGAGTTGGTCCTGTCTTCTACATTACTCCATCATTCCACAAATAGACACTCAGTGGAGCCTCAACTCCAAACTAGGTGCTGGCAGCTGCTGTTAAGTGTCTGTGAATGTGTGTGTGTGTGTGTGTGCGTGAGAAGAGTTTTGTATACATACTAGTGACCAATTTTGCCTACTCTGAGAGCAGCAATCCTCAACTTTTGCTAAATCTTGGCAACTTGGGGATGATTTTAAGATTTCTTAAATGCACATATTAGCATTTCATTTCCCCCTTATACTTTTTTTTACTATAGTTTAGTATATTTAATACAGCGAAAAGGCTTCTGTCACAGAACTTCATGTTCCTAAATTTTATAACACTAGTTAAACTATTTGGTCTCCAACGACAGACGTTCTGGGTTTTGACATGAATGACATAGCGAGTCAAACATTTCACCAGGAACCATTTCAAGCTTCCAGAGCGTTTCCACAGCAGATCATTGTTTCCAGTTCATAGTCACATGGTCTGTCGGGGAGTCTCATCCACTGGGAACCGGTGTTGACTGATTGGGCCTGGGTACAATGGGCAGAGGGTGGGTGCTTAACAGGAAACACGTAATCTCTCCTCTTGATTACAGTCATTGCCATGCTGAGAGAGTTCCACCCTAAAATGAGAGCACAAGAACTACAGTGTTCAGGTCTTTGGTGTCCAGGTTAACATGGCGCTGTCCGATGTCACTATTTCAGTTTGAAATTCACACTGCGATTAAATCATATTCAGGAGCACACACACAAAGTGACCGGGGGGGGGGGGGGGGGGGGGGGGGAGAGACGATATGAATACCAACCTGATCTTAAAAATGGCGACAGCAACTGTCTGACTTCTTTATGGTGTCATTAAAAGTCAAAGGTCAGGTCAGCCATGCTAAAGAAAAAGATGTGGGATATACTGTTAAAATAAACTGACCCGTGTGGTTATTATGGGTTTAGGCCATTCAATTTCATGATGTTCTTTTGACCTGTAAATGCCTGTATTGATGTGTTTGTTTGATTTTGATTGTCAGATTAGCTTGCTGGCTACCTAGCTTGTTAGCTAAATCATTTAACAATGGATCTTCTGCTAAGCATTTATTTGTGGCTGTCTATCCAATAAGGATGGATTAGGTTATATAAGATATAAAAAAAAAGGATTCCACATTTTAAATGATTCAGCTGTGGGAAAACAAAAAGGTTGTTTTCACTGAACAAGTAATTTGAAAAAGCCAACTTGGCCTTCAGAAAAGTTGTGATGGCCAGTTCTTATGTTTTCTTTTTTTACAATTTTTAAACATTTTATAAACTATGTGATAATTACACTTTAACTTTGAAGTTCAATCCATTTTTTTGACACAGTCTCTGTGTACCACAACTCGCCTTTTATTACACAGTGACACATCACAATGATATTCAGGACATCTGTATTGCAAATCCAAAGTAATGTGTTTGATAATCAATCAGTCACGATTACTATTTAGAATGCACAATCCTGCATTGGGAGAAAAAATTAAACAACACTTGTATTTCTAACTTCTCATTGTAGGCTAAATTTATCTGTGTCTGCAGACGTGTAACCAAGACTACATTTAAAAGTTGTAGACCCAAGCAACAGCCCTGACTCTCTCAACCGGTGCGAAACAAGCACACTCAGGCTGGATGAACAAATCAAACACACCCTGCTCTCATACACACACACACACACACACACACACACACACACTGTGTCAACAGCAACCATGGCAACATGGACATCAGGGCTTCTTGAGTAAAACCATTTTACCTATGACAAGGCATCAAGTGTGCGCACACAAACACACAAAAATGCGTGTGAGCCCTCAGTGACACACACTGATTCAGTTAGTGTGCAAACAGTATTCATGACTAACGTTTCCTTTGTTTTGCACTTTTTGTTCCAGACGCCCACTTAGACCTGCACTATGCATTTTCATCCCCGCACAGAGGAAAAGAGCGACACATTATACACCTCTTTTTTATTGATGTAAATCAATAACTATTAATTAACTTGTTTGGCAGTTTTAAATAAAAAAAGATATTGCTGCTCGACTCTCCTTGTACCTATGATAGCTTGTTTATGAATGTGGACTTTATAGGTCTCCAGGCAGATAGTTTCCTAAAGTTTAATGTTAGTTTTAATGGCTTCGGTATCACTGGGTTTTGCACCGACTCTTTATGTGTTTAGAATTCATGGTTTTAGCTGCAGGTGCTGCACTGATACCAAAACACTACTCGCATAAATGTTTGACTGTCATCATCATGTTAAATTTGCAGGAGATCCACTAAACAGAAAGTGGTTCTTGTCTTGGTATGAATGTCTTAAACTTCATAACTACAGTAAATAAATTCATATTCCTTTTTCATTGCCACTGTCTCCTTAAGCTTTTTTACTGTTTTGTTGTCACAAATGCATTTTTCTGTCTGTGTAGTGTAAAATGTGGCTCACAGAAAATGTACCTTCTCATGTAATGACTGCAAAACCAGAGTTGTCGTGTAAGAATTAGATTGCACTCAATCAATATTGTGGCATTAATTCCATTATTCATCCAGCACTACTATTACTACTATACTATACCATTGTATGATTGGTGCAAAGCAAATGAGACCGTCTGCTTGCTACCAGGCGAGAATTGAAGCGTCTTTGGTTTGACCGGAGACGCTGCTAATGGGTGAGCTCCCTCTTACTGTCCACATTCCTCACATGACTACATTCCTCTAATCACTTCAGGAGCACGCACACAAAGTGACGGGCGGGGCGGCGGCGGCAGCGGGGGGGGGGGGGGGGGATAGAGAAAGAGATAGAGAAAGAGAGAGAAAGAGGTTTATGAAAGACAGAAAGCTGACATCCAAAATCCCTCTGATGCAAACATATTGTGAAACCAGTATTGCAAAAGTCCGCATGTCAGCTGGTCACACAACTCGGAGGAATGCTCAGACTCAGCTGCGATATTTGCAGATCAAATACTCCACTACGTCTCACCTTATCGCTCCTTGTCAAGAAAATCCTTCAAAGGGTCTTTGTTACAGATTGTTACTCACAAACACAAAGTAATTCTCTCAGATTAATGCAAGACAGTGACAGTCAGCACCAGATAAGGATAAGCAAGCTGATAACCAGCAAAAGACCAGAGGATGCAGTGTTGAGAAGTTTACACTCAAATCCCATTTTGAATGAGCCCACTTTAAATAGTTTACAAACAAAAAAAGACATTTACTGCAAAAAGAAAAAAAGATGGAGGAATGAAATTAGGTGGGCAGACATCTCCACTGACAATTTGTCAAGAAATGTGGAAACCTTGTGATAAGAAAGCAACGATACCACAGGAAAATTGAATAATAGGCCATCAGATGATTGTTAAGTGTTTGCACATGGCATTTTTTTTTTTACAAGAACCCAACAAAAACAGTTTCTAAGACAGGCAACATGGAAGCTGGATTATTTGACAGGAATAAAAAGCAAGGTTTACAAACCCAATACAACAATCTTTCCCCCATGTAACCATTCACATGAAGCTGCTTTAATAAACCAAAAAGCGTTTCATTTGTGAAACAAATTACTGCTGAATCAGCATTTCTCAAACACCATCAACAACTTGACACCAGCTTCACGAAGCAGGACTCACCTGAGGCTTCCCAAACTTCCATAGCTGTCTGGTCTTTCCTGTCTCCGTCGGTACAAGTCTGAGTTTGATAACTCTTTCAGCCTCAATGTGTTCATCTCCCCTTCGTCTCTCTCCCTCCCCTCCTTCCTTCCTTCCTTCCTACCCCTTGTCTGCTGAGGACACTCAGTCCACAGAAGTAGGGAGACTCCTAAGCACTAGTGCGCGTTTGGTTTAAAATGAAAATATTAAATCTTGTGCTGCTCTCGTCCTGCCTCTTAAAACACACCTCCAGGGCTCACAACCTTTAGAAAGAACATGTACAGAGGTGTGGTTTCCCAGCCAGCACACCTATCAGCTGCTTCTCGCTCCTCCTCCTCCCTGTCCTTTAGCAGGTAGAGGGGAAATGTCTCGCAGAAAAGGAGAACACTGCCCTTTTCTGGCCCTTGACCCAGTCGGTTTCTCTCCCTCCCTCCTACTTCTTCTTTGCATCGTTCCTCTGTTTTATAAAAAGTCAACAGAGGACACAAATAACTAAAAGGGAAAATGAAAGGCTCTTTTCCTCTCACACACGTAGAAATTACACATACTGTACACACAATGGCAAGCTGTGAATACTGATAAGTAGTTACGTGGAGCCCAATCCTCCTACAGGAGGCATTTGAGGTCAGGAATTACAGCCTTAACAATACGGCATCATGTTTGATGCCAAATGCAAAAAACATGACCCGAACTTACATGGACATTTTTTGGCAAGGATCCCAGATGTTTGGCTGTTAAAAAGACATGATAAATATACTGAATCTGAATATTTTATAGTAAAACAATTAACTTTAGAATCAACACTCACAGTTAATATGTACAATATAAAGATAAATTAACCTGGAATCTAATTATTACCAAGAACTATGAATAAACAAAATATGAAATACGGATGAATAAAAATAAAGGTTTAATATGCATAACATTTATGTGCTGCAGTATCTTTTTCTCCAAATTATTCATACAACATCACACAATATGCATGATTTATCAATATCAAAAGATAAAATAATTATCTTAAGGACAGGTAAAGCTTTACTTTCACCAAAAAGTATTAAAAATATTTTCTATCTGAACAAAGCTTGTATAGGGGGTGGGAACAAACAGACAGAGTGATGTACTCTATGGAACAATGTCAACTATTTTCAAGTTTGATTTGTGCTCCTCTGTTGCAGACTGTGAGATTATTTCCCAGCGTGAACAAAAAACTACTGACAAAGGGTAAAATGTCAATCTATGAATAATTCATCACAATTTTACGTAGGAACAAGAGCCCCTCTCCTCTGAGACAGACACAAAAAAACTGCAGATGCACAGTTTCTAACGTTTCCGCCTCCAAGACATGTTTAATTACAAACAAGAGGCTGTGACGTCTTCAGAGCAAAGGGCAGGAGCCAAACAGGCCAAGCCAACAAGCAGCCAATGGAGAAGCAGCTGTAAACGGAGTAGCTTGTAGTAGCTCTGTGAAACAGAACAAGCAAACTACAGCCCGAGTCGAGTGTGAGACACCACTGATAAACCCAGCTGTCTCTTGAAGGCCCCAGACAGACAGTCCTGAGAGATCTAATCACAAGTGGACAGCTCTAGGTTCATGTGTTCACACCTGAATGTGTCTCCTGTGACCACTTGTGATCGGATCTCACTTCCCCCGCTCTAAATGCAAATATACATACGTCATATCTGCTCACGTAGATTAATTAATAATTTGGAAAAACAAAAGGAAATAGAAGGGGTGCCCGGAAAGTGCATACCTCTTTCAAGGCTAACGCCCTGTCTCGCCATGGTTTAATGGGTTCTTCTTTTAGTCATGCCTCATAAAACTTACATGGAAATCGATTTCGCATAATCCTGCTTCCTACCTAACAAGCAATTAAACACCAATACAAACAATGTCATATCATTATCTCGTGGCCAGAGTCAATATTGTGACAGTGCACTCAAACAAATTAGGATATGGGTAATGTTCATTTCAGTTCCTTGTGAAAGCGTAGCAGAGGATGTGAGCTGAATAGGAGGTCCTTCATATGTGGTTCAGGATGCATTTGCGTTCACACCCCAAGAAGAATGTGACCACATGGATCCCAGACCACCTCTGAATGTGGTCTGAGTGATCTAAAGAGGCATTGAAGATGCATTTAGATGCATTCACAGGACTGAACAGGGTCAAAATGAACACCAACTAAATATAACTCATGAATCAAAGCTCTTGTTTAAATGCAAACAACTGATGGAACAGCTTTCCCTCTAAAATGACGGCCTCTTGATACCATTTTTTATGAGTGCTCTGATTCTGACTGAATTTGACAGACTGAAATCTGATGGTTTCTCTTAGGTAAATTATTATCCTGTGCGGTCTGTTCAGTCAATGTCAGGACCTCTTATCAAAGATGATTTATGTATGATGGTGTTTTGGATTAATGGCTTACAGAAACCACGTCTCTCCTTTTTAAGAACAATTTTTGCACCTTGCAGGTTCAACCTCAGGAGCTTGTCTTGACCTGCTCTGCATTCCACATTGGTTTGACGAACACACAGAACCGTAGAATGTGAATGTTGAACTTCAATATGAGCTCCACATCCTGAAGCAGCTGCAACGGGCTGACATGTCTGAGTATGTCGATAGATTTTAGGGTTAAAAAAAAGTGGTTTTGATTTTACTGTAATCCTCATAGTTGCGTGAGCCATAACACACACGCACACACAGGTCAGGGTATTCCGTGCATGTCTGAAAGCAGCTATGGAAGCCATGATAATACAGATGTGAGTAGGTTTACACACATGCCATTTAAACAAAAACACACTCCAGAAAAAATCTTAAGAGTGACACAATGTTCCTTAATTTACAACATAGATTTTGAAGTATCCCAAACATCAACCAGATTGCCATGAAGCAACGTGACTGTCTTTACAGAACTTATTCCAGATCTTTTCAACTTGGAGAGCAGCACCGACAAACCATCTACACGCATCACACATCTGCCTCATCTGTCAACACATCATAACTGAGCCAATAACACACTCTGAGCTCAGGTCAGTCCACTGTGTGTGTGTGTGTACGTGTGTGTGTGTGTGTGTGTGTGTGTGTGTGTGTGTGAGCTGAAGGAAAGGGAGAGAGATTGTCTATTCACAGCGTGGATCTGTTCTGCATGTCTGTGCTCCCACAAACCTGAAACCCATGATGTCATCCTCAGAGAGCAACGGCTACCAGCAGTTAGTGAGAAAGTGCACAAAACCCAAAGTCCACATCACACAACTACTGGGGTCAATTGTATTTACAGTTGAGCAGCTGTGGTGGAGTAAGGGGTTCACCAATAGAGTACGGTACAAGTGTAAAGAAACACAAAGAGGGAGGTTTGTGAGAGGAAAGTTGCCTTGACAGATGTGTATGTATAAGCTCCACACACACATTCTAGAAACAACACTGCCACTGTGTGGACAACTCTTGTACTACAGCCATTCTATCAACTTGACACTCTTAACTCATCACTGCAAACCTACAACACTGCAATGACGGAAATGTGATAAGTTTAATCCACTGTGAGATGACTGTTGGTGGACAAATAAAATCAGCAGCTTCACTTAACATTTCACAACAAACAGACCCGGAGTTCAAAACACCTTAAACTTGTGAAAGTTCAATTATTGCATATTCTTGTATCTCAAGCAATACGGTGTCTCTTTTGTAATTATTTTACTTTATATAGGAAGTTAAAATAAATGGGGATCTTGGCATCACTTAAACACATAAGAAGAAATGTACGAACAACTATGTAAAAAGGAACAAATTCTGAGACACTATTCAAATCAGTTTTAAAATCAAGAATAAACACACAATATGACATTCAAAGTTGATGCACAGTTCTGCAAACACGATAACATGGTTCATACATTGAACATAAAAACAGTTAAGGAGCCTATAGCTGCTAATGCTTACTTCAATTCCAATGAGAATAGTTATTGCAATAAAATAAAGTTATCTTACCGATGTTTTGTTTCAAACTGTAGTGAGGAAAGTAAGTTGTTGGTGAAGTCTGTTTGCTGTCACTGTAAACACTCCTACTGCCAGTTATCTGCATGGCCACATCACTTCCTATTTTCTGTGGGGTGTGTGTGTGTGTGTGTGTGTGTGTGTGTGTGTGTGTGTGTGTGTGTGTGTGTGTGTGTGTGGAGGCAACATGAGGGTGTGAGTGATTGCGTCCACTTGCGTGTGCCACAGTTGGTTGGATGTAAAGCCAGCCAGCACACAGGGTGTTTGTGGTTTAGGAAGGTGTGAGGAGGAGGAAGAGGAGGAGGAGGAGGAGGAGGAGAAGAGCACTTCAAGGATATAATAAAAGGTGGTGAAGAGAAAAGGGAGGAAGGAGGTGTGAGGAGATGCAGGAAAGCTTCAGGGGGGATGAATAAAAAAACAGTTCTCATAGACCTGCCATGTTGTGTGTGTGTGTGTGTGTGTGTGTGTGTGTGTGTATGTGTGTGTGTGTGTGTGTGTGTGTGTGTGTGTGTGTGTGTGTGTGTGTGTGTGTGTGTGTGTGTGTGTGTGTGTGCCGGCATCCTCTATGTTTATGAAACCTCTTTTTCTTCCTAAGATATTTGCACTCTTTTAGTTTTTTCAGTGTTAGAAACATCATTAACATGCCCACTCCTGCTGTATTCTCACATGGGCTTTTTCCAGACATTTTACTAGGCGGCTGGTGGGGAAACTACCGCCAAATGTCTGGAGAGTCGGACTTGGACATTTACGTTCTCACATACCTCGCCTCTTGAAACTTTTAGGAAAATGTCCGGATTTCAGTGCATCTCTGAAAGCAGCAATTTCATGTTGCAATGAGCAAATGTTGATGCATAAATCCACGCATGACACTTCACAATAAAAGCATTTATTACGAAGTGAGTGGACGGCCTTGATAGCACTAAGATAACAGGATATCCAATAACCCCAATGAGACTCCAATAAGTTTAACTAGTTACAAGTAACATTCACAATTCCCTCACATCACACATGTTAGTACACTACACACAGTCTAACTCCTACGTCGCTCAAGTTCACTGCTCTTCCAAACAAGGACAAGTCCTCTGCAGGCCCAGACATTCTTCTAAGCTCCAGTTGTATCAACACAGTGAGGAATCAGACACAAGTCTTATGTGTTGGGAATGCAGCAACGCTCACTGTGTCAAGACTCAGGGCTCTTATAAAAGCCAGATTCATCCCAGGCCATGATTAGCTCGCCAGTGCACACAGTAGCATTCACCCCCGGTGGAAAGAAATATTACTCTGAATAGAAAGTCCTCAGGGAGTGGATGGTCAGGAAGTGGTTTGGAAAGCAACAACCACTGTCCAGTGAGTCTGTGTAGACATTCCTGTGCAGGGAGGAGGTTGATCTGCAGAAAATAGAGAAACATCCTCTTTTCCTCGTCAATTCTGATGCAAGCAGCTTCCACCTCCCTGTGTCCCTTTGGCGTAAGAAGACTTTCTCTCTGACCCTTCTGGCTGAAGTGTGAATTTAGGGGTGACACACCTCTGTAAGGTAACAAGTGGATTTGAAGAAAACTTTTTGCAATGCTAAGGAGAAGCACCGCACTACCCACAATCCTCAGGTGTAATATCGCCGTCATTGATTGGTAGAAATGATTATCACAACCATTAAAATTATGCCAGCTACGATCAGCGATACCATACAAGGCTACTACACAAACTACAATATTTTGCAACGCTACACTAACAACAATTCAAGAAGAAGAGCACTGGATGTCTTTGGAAAGGGATCATTTGCAATGGTTTATGGGATGTGTAGTATGTACCCACACTTTTACCTATGTCTTGTTACATATCTTATCTTTAAGCCATGATTACAACAGGTGGAAGCTGTGACCATGCTGCTTTAAAATGAAACACATGTATGAGTCATAGCATTGACGATTGGTTACATAAAAGAAACCAGATTACAATGGTTCATTCTCAGCATAGCCATAACACCAGGGCCAGTGTGTGCTCATGTATCTTATCCAGAGTGAGTCACGTAGCCAGAGGCTCCTGCAAACCAAGCTCTTAAATCTAAGACGAGATTTTGAAATTCAACAAAACGATGATTTCTGATGTAATATGCGTCACATTTATATTTCGGCTTTTCCTTGTTGAAGTGGATATAGTTTTTTCTTCTAAGATTTAATGGCACTGATCAGGATTTTAAGATTATTTGTGTTTTTAGATTAGTTCTTGTTTCATGTTTTTGTTTTTGTCTTGACATCTTGGGACCATGTCGTAAATTAGTTTTCTTACTTGAACATCCTGTGGATCTTTTTGTCTTGTTGTTATTGCTAATGGATAAATACAAATCCATCAATCAACATGACCCATACCAACATGGCGGCTTTGGCTTCACTTCCACATCCCTTTATGTACGAGGCTTTTTAAATCCATTGTTTGATCCTGAGCACAATAGTAGTGTCCAGTGGTTGGTCTGCTGGAAGCGTCCCCCCCCCCACACGACAGTAGAGGGCGCTGGCGAGTAGCTGAAGTGACCAAATTGAGATTGCGTCTCCACTGAGAAATTAACGCGTGAAGTTTACGTGTTTTAACGCTAATTATCCACTTTTTCAAAAGCAGAACAAGTCCAGCTTCAGAATAACAAAGTCAGCATTAACGTGGCAGCCTTTTCGAACCGGGGTCATCGTGTTTACAGCACGAGAGAATGGAACAAACCCACCGGGACTACGTTTTTTATTTTTCCCCTTTTTCTCCAGCGTCAAAATGTCAACTTCCAAACTTTCCACGCGCACCTTCCTCTTTTAAAAACCCTTGAAAACGTCGCACTCACCCGTTCGTCATCTCGCTGAGAGCCAGCATCGTCCCGCTGCTGTTTTCAGTCCGCAGCCGCTGCTCCTCCAGATGTGCTTCGCCGGGGATGTTCCGTCACGTTAGCGGGGGTTGGGTGACACACCGCGGGGCAGAATGGCGAAGACGGGCCGCGCCTCTGTCCCTCAATGGAAGATTCCACTTCCGCTGGTCACTTCCAGAATAAAGCCACTGTCAACTGGCAAATGTTTTTCTGAGTAAATAAAAAAAACGCATGGACATAAAATAGAATAAGGGCTTTTAGCAATTTTAATGTCTGATCAATCTTCTGCACACAATAAGTGATACACCTAATTATATAGGTGGCAACGGTTATAATTTTGCTTATTAATAACCACACCTTTTCTCCCAGTAATGTATTAGCTAATTGTGGTAAGGCCAACTTTTAACTGGAGGGGATGAAAATGCATAAATCTCGTTGTCTGCTTAAAGTTTGCAAAGAAAAACGCAATTTCTGTGTTAATTAATTAATTACTTCATATATCACGTTTTTTATTCATTCATTCATTCACTTTATCTGTTCATTTGTACTTTTTTTCATTCATTCATTTATACATTTCTACCTTTATATATTTAGCTCTGTATTTCTATATTTACTTACATTCACTTATACTTATTGTTGTTATTCATACAAATTAGCTTGGGAGCCAAACAGGGCTCACCCACAGAGAAGGGGACGTGCACCTCCTTCCATGGGAGTAATCTGAGGATTTATTTTGAAAACTAACGGAACCGTTGAGTGTCCAGTTGTGTTTCTCCTGCAGCTTCTCGCGCCTCAGTCTGGGATCCTCCACCGCTGCAGAATTACGATCCAGACCACAGACTGTAAAGAGCCGCCCCGCGAACACACACAGCGAAATGTGTCAACATGTGTGCAATGTGGCTGACGCCTCTGCCGCTGATTCTCAATCCCAGTCTGTACTCTCGTGTCATGTACATGACGCGTGAATCACATGGAAAGTCTTAAGTTTTCATTGTGGAAACTCTACAGAAGTTCAACATGGCGGGTGGGAGCCATTAAGAAACGTGCCAGACCAATACTGAGATTTAAAAAAAGGAAAAAAACATCCACAGGTTTTACAGACAGTAAGTGGAAAGAATGTGTCACTATTACTACAGTGGATGAAAATAAGAGGATAATAATAGGTGATAAAATTAACTGCAAAGAAAATATGAAATCCTATAATGACAGTGCTGCGCCTCAGTGAGGTATTAGCATAATAATATGTCTAACTTTATTTCTCCCAGTGGCAGATATGGCAGCTATTATTTGTTGGTTCCTCCGCTGGCTGCGTCATGATACCCAAACCACATTTATTTCCTTAAAAGGAAAAGGCCTGACTCCCCCTTCTCTCCTCCAGGAGAGATCAGACTGTGATAGTAACAAGAGAAATTCATAGTAAGAAAGAAACGACTGATGCATCTGAAGCGCTTTACAAGATTAAAATGACACAAGCAATTAAAAAAACAATGAGAATATCAAGCAATCTTTAATGAAAGGTAGCCAAATAAAAGAAAGACAATAAAACAGGAAATATAATTGACAAATAAAATGGGGGTTACAAGAATGTCATTGTATAAAAAAAGATGAATGAATAGATACGAGTAATATCAGACCAGAGGGCTAATAAAAGCACATTCAGGCCCGCTCACCCAACAAGCAAATCCTTGGATGAGGACATCAGGTTAATTCCGACTGGGCACACGTCAGTACACCACTGATGTACCTGGGTGCATGTCCAGCACAGGCCTTAATGTCATTACCACTATATTCATGGGACAGAGAGCGATGTTTAACTGGGGGTTAACTGAGCCAGGCCTAAATATCAAATCATCATTCCCATTCATATTTGGTTGGAGAAAGTTCTGAGCTATCCCGCATTTGAGGTAACAGATGCAAGTGTTGACAAAATTCATTGATTAAAAGAGAGGAACAAATGAGTGTCAATATGCGCAACGTTAAGATTTTACAAGTCTGGAAACATGAGGTGCTCTGTTGTCTCTCTCGCAGCCCCTCCTGATGAATATCTGAACAGTCTGTGTGCCTTGTATGTTCCAGCAACATGGAACTTCTCCAAAAATAAACATGTAGCTGAAGATCTGCAGATGCACATTTTTTTTTATCAAAGGCAATTATAAGTCTAAATGAAAAATTGTGCAATTCCTCATCCACTGTCTGTGAAACCAGCTGTTGCCTTATGTAAATTAAGATTTCAACACAGTAACAATCCAGTTAACATACAGTAAAAGTTTATTCACCCACATACAGATATTATATAGGGACGTTTCTCTCATCCCTCCTGCTGACATTAACCCTCATAAATATAAAAGCCTAGGATAAAAATACATTCACTCACACTGAAAGAATCACAAAAAAAAGCTGCCAGTGGAATTAGAACAAGCCAGTTATCTTTATCAATGATAGGACTTCAGTATTTGTGTAATGGAAACATGATGAACAGACATGTTTGAATGTGTGTTTACGGGAAGTGGGACCTCTGTGTGGAGTTGTGTCCCCCTCCGAAATCCCAACAGTACGGCCGGAGGTCATGATGACACGCTGTAAATAGAAGCACCCATGAGTCTGGTTGGGAGTATTGCTCAAGGACACTTTAGCAGGGTGGATGTGCTTGTGTCACAGGGACTGAGAAGACAGCCGACTTCAGACGAAATCTCTCATGTTTGGAGGTTTAAACGGCAGCACAACAACTGACAAATCAATAATTGGTTCCAAAAAATGGAAACGGAAACCATGAAAATAATAGTTTGGTAATAACAACCACTAACAACAAATTACACAGAATTCAAAACCATCACTATTGAATAAGATTAACTGCAGTTGAGTAAAAGAAAGGTTTAACTGCTTCATTCTTCAGGCTTTAGTGAACGGATCAACTGCACACTCAGTCAGGAAAAGTGCAAATATACCATGTATGATACTGCTCAGTCATGTTGGTCAGGTGAACCTGATAAAAGTTAGATATACACCTCTTCGTAAATTAATGATTTTATGATGGATGTTTTATTTAGCTCATGAACTGAAATAACATATTTAAGACTGTTTCCAAAGCACAGAACAGTAAAGTTTTTTTTTCCCCCCTTCCACACAACAGTAAAAACTAAATGTGGAAATTATTTCAAAATGGCCACCTGTAAAGGTAGAGTCCTTAAAAACAACTGAAAGAAATGTGTGTTATTTGTCCACAAAAGAACTAAAACACTAGAAGTCCTTCAAATAGCTTGTGTTGCCCATTAGATGTGGAATTATTTCTTGCAAAGTAATCAAACATCTAAATATTGTATTGATGTTATCCTATTAACAGTTACACCCCCCCCCCCCACACACACACACACACACACACAGTTACAAATTAAACAATGATTCTCTTACAACATCATTAACTCAGTCACAATATTATCATTGTAGTAATGATGCCTTATAATCCCTTATGAGCTCCACTTCAAGGAAGTGTAACCATGTCCAGTAAATGTTATAAATATCAGTCCAAAATCATGGAAGACAGAATCATGTCCCAGTTCACATTCATTGACAAGAGACCGGTGTATCTATTGCACTGCTCATTAAATCTTCATCTAAATGATTTAGTTTCATCTCTGTCCCACATTGTCATTCACTTTTTGTACATTCTTTGGTCTTTTCTATTGTGTCTCCAAACATTATTAAATGCCCCAGATAGCATATCACTCATTTGCAACTGTTTTGAATGCACAGTACAGGTTTTCACAGAAAAAGTTCTAGTAACATCTTAGCACTGTGCTCCCAATGTTGAGCTGGTTTGGAGTCAGGTCTATCTGATTCCAGACCAGCTGTGGAGATAGGAGGACCAGCCCGAGCCCCGAGCCCCAGACCCCTCCTCCTCACCTTCACAAGAGAGAGCAGAGAACATCTGGTTAGAAATTATGAAAGCTAAATGCTATGGTACTTCAACCTCTGGAGATTAACAAATAGAAAGTAACGTAGTAAAGAATTAACCAGAGGAAGATGTATGTGTCTATAAAGGTTAGATTAAAAAACTATTTGGGTGTTTGAGTCTGTGTGTTTAGATGCTGTGTGTGAATGTTGCTGTTGTGATACAGTAGGATGATAATATGATGATTGGTTTGATGCTGTGTTGCTACATGTACACATTATATCAGTTAACAGATTCCAACTGCAAACCTATTTAATATATCAAAACATATCCAACATCATGATATAACAATGACAAACTAAGAGTTTATAGGAAGTTTGTCCAGTGCTCAGGTTGCAAGTACTGATATATTTTATGTGTGTACTTTACATGTTACTCAATACATTTTTTTAACAATATGGCACTGCTTCTTTGGACCCATTCAGATGCACTGCACAGGCTCTGTAATGACACACAAAGCAGTATGATTCAATTAAATTCAAACTTTCATACTGTACACACAGTACCTTGTGCAATGGCAGCCAGTTTGCTTTTCTCCTCTGGACTGAGCTGCAGCATGGTGTGAATAACTGGCAGCAGTGCCTGCCTCTCACTGCCGGATCGCAGGAAGATGAATTGCAGCAGGACATTCTTCAGATACTCCAGGTTGGCCACACTCTTCTCCCTCTCCTGGTTTCGCTCTAGACGGCGCACTTCACTCTTCAACAACTAGCGGGTAAAAAACACCGGCAAAATGAATTAGAACAAAATCTGCACATCTCTCACTAGCATGGAAAGAATGGTGCTCACTCAACATTGAGGATATTAATGTGCGCATGTGCCTTTCCTATGGAAATATTTAAAAAGATATCTACAGTGAGACAAATCTGAATTCCTCAGGAAAAGTCAAGTAAAACAGCTTATTTTATAAAGAGGAAATAAGGTACAGATATTATAATTATTATTTTATATGGAACAATACATTTTCTGTCAGGGCCCCAACTTGTATCCTTCTGGCAACTCCTTATTCTCTTTTAAATCCCTCTTAATGTTTTGATCTTTCCAGCTATTTTAATCATTTGATATAAAAAAACATTTATTATTTTATTTGTAGTATCTTCTCATCTGTAAGATTTTTGCTGTTATATCAGACTGCCCCTAATATTTCCTTTTGTTTGCATTTAATCCTTAATTTTGAACTTGTAAAGCACAGATACTGAGTTTTGAACAGTGCAAAGTAGTTATAATGTGTAATTGAATTAAGTCGTTAATAGTCATTAAATCAGTGTGGAAATGAAGTGTTTTTGTTTGAAATAAAGTTATCGCGTTGCTCCTCTGTACGGGGTTGGGTAATTTTGACCGCCTCTACTTACCGTAGTGTGACAGCTTACGTCACGCATAACAAACATGGCGGCGCTCTGTAGGACACAGTTGCGCGGTGTGTTGGAAGAAACGCATTAAAAAGCTCTCTATGGCAACTTTAAACGGCGAACATACACTTTGATTGCGTGTGAATTAGCTGAGTGTAAAACCAGAACATATCGGGAGAGATGGGTTTGGAGCGTCTGTGCGGCGTGTTGGAGTTTTACTCCAGGCAGCTCCGACTCGTTAACATCCAGCACAAAGTGTCAGTTTGTAGAAACGCTGTCCATGTCGGCTCAGCCTTCACCGAGCAGCGGCCTGTCTCCCCGGGTCTCATGTATACCGGGCCTGTGCTGGGGGACATCGGTCCAGTCGAGCCGCCACGCCGCTCACAGGCAGCTGACAGCCCGACGCAGCCTCTCCACCTTCGCCCAGCCCTCCAGAGACGTCATCCTGTTCGACCACGACCGGACCCGCTTCTTCCAGCTCCTGTCCATCTTCTGCGGGGGACAGCTCGTCTTCTGGACCTACCTGGCTCACTTCGCCTACACGGGGCTCAGGAACACAGGGGGCACGTCAGAGAAAGGGAAAGCCAAGACGACGTCCACCACCACCGGGCTGGCTGGGATGTGGAGTTTTGAGATGAACCTGGGGTCGAACATCTGGAGGTACGGCTTCACGCTGGGATGTCTGGCAGTCGGTGCGGGGATCGTCGGGCTCGGGACTTTGTTTTGCCGTCGCTCTGTGTGCAAGGTGGTCTTACATCAGGGTGGGAGGATGGTGACAGTCAGTACACAGTCGCCTTTAGGGAGCAAGTCAAGGTCGGAGAATAACTGTCCCACTGTCCGAGGTGGCCTGTCACGCTCACAGGCAGCAGTCCCCCTCATTCATCCCCCTCAGGGTCAAGGGACACAAGTTCTACTTCCTCCTGGACAAAGAGGGGACCCTGAACAACGCCAGGCTGTTTGATATCACTGTCGGGGCATTCCGGCAGGTTTAATTTGGTGTTGGGCACCAAAACAACAAAACAAAACAAAACTATTGAAGACTGATCAACAAATCTAATTTTACACAACGATGGTATCCCATTTTCTGTTTGATTGTTTCTAAGCATGAAATAAAATCTGCAAACTCAAGACCATGAGTTTATTTCTCACTACTATGACATGAGATATTTGTTAACACTCTTTAGAGCTAAGGCAACACATTAATTGCATAATTGATCAATAAAATCTGTTAATTAATCATTCTTCAAGCAATTAAATCAAACATTCCAGTTTCCCAACTGTAAGGACTTGCTGCGTTTCTGGTCTCATGTGATATTTAATTGAAGACAATAAAAATTGAAATAATTGTTAGCCGCAGCCCAATCCCTGTCATAATGAACAGATGGATTTTCAAAGAATAGTATATTCATGAAATTTTAACGTCTGAAAAGTATTTTCTCTTTTATTTAGATAGATTTTATTTGTTTAAAATGAGCAGTGTGTGTTATTGCAAATTTAATTCAGTTAAATTAACTGTTTAAACAAACTCTTGCGAGAGTAAACTAATTGTTTTTGTGCTTCGTGTGTGTGTTTTTGTGCGTGTGTGTGTGCACATACAGTGATCTGCTCCATGAGAGCAGCGTTGGTGGCCTCGGTTTCATGCAGCAGGCTGTTCATATGCTCCATGCTGCGTGTGGCCGTGGTCAGCTTTTGACTTAGCTCTTCTTTGGTCGGCTCCACCGTCCACACAAATGGCTCTAGAGATGAAACAGGAGACACAGGTTAAGATCGTGGTATGAGAAGTTTGCGGGCGTAGAAGCCAAGTATGTAGCTCATGTAGTAATGTCTTTATTTTTACATAGTGTGGATGATCACACAAACCAAATTAATAAATATCACTTCCTCCAGTGTATAGTGAAGTAGAACCTCTTTCTGAATTTGCATTTCTTGACCCAAACGGGATGACTGTAGTTTCTAATTTGCCCGGTTTTGGTCACAGAATGAATCTGGAACTTGTGAGACAGACATCCTTTTATATACGGAGTAAATATTATGGCACATCTCATCACCTTGTTTGGGATCCGGAGACATGAGGAGCTGCTCCAGAGAGGGGAGGGGTGTAAGTGCAGGAGAAGGGCTCTCACTTTCAGTCATCTCCATACCCTCGCCCTCTTCCCTGGCCATAGACTGAAGGTCGCTGAGAGCCATCAGTCCCAGCCCTACCTGGTTTTGATCGGTGTTTCTTCGTTGAGGGTCTGAGGACAGAGACTTGCGGCTGGACTGGACCGACACTGCACCTGAAAGATGATGAAAGGTTTGTAGAACAAATCTTTGCGTTTTTTTTAAGCAGATTCATACACGTGTAATAAAAATTAGAGGATAAGGTTAACAAACAGAAAATTAAAAAAATAAAATGTATATTTTGTCATTTGTTGGTTGGCAAAACCTTTTTCTATCATTTCCACTTAGATTCACACTAAAGTGTGAGATATTGTCCTACTGCTTTGTGACATGAGGGGGCACCAGACACATTCCTGTTTAACCAGTTTAGTTGGCATAAACAATGACAAGTGGGAAGAGATGGGGGATGGATGGGGCACTTGAGAGTGTGGGTGGACAAAAGAGAAGATGGTGATTAATGAACCTGAAACTGAACCGAGAGGCCAGACTCCGAACCAGTCCCCTCACCAACACACCTCTAGTCTGACACTCTAATGACCGAGATGATAAGATCCTGCTTCATGCACGTGTCCGTTTTATGGTTTTGTGAGTGTGAATGTGTTCGAGTGGGACAGTGAGAGCACATCAGGAACACAGCGCTGCAGCCTCCACAGGTTTTCTAATTTGTGAAACATTTTGAAGTGAATGGTTCAGTGTCGGGCTGCACGATATTAGGAAAACATGCGATAACCGTGTTGAATATCGCAATAACGACTTGTGATAAATCTTTTCTACACACTGGCCTCTTTAAGAATAAACTTTGCAAAACATGATGAGAAATACTAATCAATTTGTAACCATTATTACAACTTTCTGATTTATAAGAACAGTAAAAACGTGTCCAATAGCCCCAGTAAAACACACTGATGTGAACCTTCCGCCTTGTTGCTGCTATTTAAATCCAAATATAGTGGTAAAAAAAACTGAATTATGACCTTTAGTTGTGGCTGATAGTGGCTGTTGATATCTCACTAATACTGGTGTGCATCTGTGAGACACTAATGATGAGTCTCTCCAGATGCGACAGTGAGTGGTTTGCCACACTGAGAGGCGGGAACAGAGCTGAGAAGCCTCAGCAACACCTGGCCACACTGATGTGACAGAGGAATCACACACGCACACACACACCTTTTCTAGTCATTACTACGTGTATTTGCTGTTTGACTCCAGAGGGCAGCTGTGTGGGAGGTGACAAATGTGTTTCCAGCAGACCCCCATCCTTCCTATGTTCTCCCTCACATAATTCCCTTCATAGAAGAGACCAATACGATACCACTCATCCACTCGTTCTCTATGTTTGAGCTGCAGATACTTTTTTTGATTCTTATGTTTGGTAATATAGATTAATGTGTACCCTTACCCTTTTCGACTACTCCCTTATGTACAGAATCAGGTACTGATACATTTGAATGGATCAAGTTTGTAATTTGCATGGATGCTTACTGTTCTGGTTCTGCAGTGTGAAGAGCTGCTCCTCAACACGGGTCAGCTGGCTTTGCAGGGTCTCTACAGTGGCTCGGTGGTCATCCTGCAGCCTCCTCAGCTGCTCCCTGTACGTCTGCCGCTGGGCCTCCACCTGAGACAACAGGTCACTCTGAGCCTGGGACAGGTCTGAGCGCAGAGCCATTTTATCTGACTGCACAGACAACAGCCTGGAGGGGGAGCCAGAGCAAGGTGGAATTGAAAGAAGACAGTTTGGTTAGTGGAGAATAAGCAGGACTGGCATACAACAGGAAAGGACCGAAGAGTGGTGGCTGTTTGCCAGGCCTCATCAGGTGTGAAGACAGAATGTGTGCATATGTCTAATGATTGCAAAATCACATCCGAGGAGTAAAAGTCAGATTGAAAAAAACAGAAACAGGGATATATGGGGGAACATACAGTAATTCAAGCTCACCTCTCGCGGAGTTCTGCCTCCTTGCTCACAGTTTCCTGGAGGATTTTATTGTGTCTTTCCTGAAGAGTGTCATGTTCAGTCTGGAGCTGCTGCAGCTCTGCTGTGCAGCTCTGGAGGCTCTGCTGGCTTTCTGCCAGCCTGGACTTCAGCTGATCTACCTGAGAGGAGAACTGCTCCCTGTGGGACACACATCGCATTAATTACACTGACCAACCCTTAAGCTACTTTCAGACATGCATGGAACTCTGAAGTTCCTTCTTATTTTCTATGGAGGAGGTATAGTTTGAACACAAAAGTCAGAGTGAGACGCTTCGCTATTTCTGCAGACCTTCTCCGCCTGGCGCTCTAGTATAATGTCCACAGATATCCAGCAGGGGATTCCCCCCCTTTTTTGGGGTTAAAAAACATCTACCAGGTCAAGCTGCATTAAGTAATTTCCTGCCTGTGAATATGTCACAAGGTTTTGATGTTTTTCACAGCCCCAAAAAAAATTGCAGACAACTTTTGAAAGGTAGCTTTGAGACATATGATGCTCATAATCAAGGTAAAATGTAATTCAATATGCTCTAATGTTCAAAAGGAGACCACTGTCCATTGCTTCAGCCTCTGCCTGAGACACTTGGTGTTATCGCCTGTCTCTTTAAGGCCCCCTCCCTATAAAGCCTAGTCTGCGCTAATTGGCCAGCTTGCCCTCTCTTTTGTGATTGGTCAACTGCTTCCAGCGTGTATAGGAAATATTGGCCTATGCTTTAGCTTTAACTGGCTTAGGGGAAGTTAAGGGGGTGTGACAGACTAGTCGTTAGATGTGTATTATGCAAATGAAGGGTATTGTGATGTCCCATGACATGTTTGAGGTTGCCATACATGAGGACCAGTGTCAGCAGCCTTGTGTCCAAATACTCTAAAGCCAGTTTTGAACAGTGCAGCAGCACAATGACAGTGTTAAAATTGCACCCACTAATTAAGACTTTATTTGTACAGCACCTTTTAATCAAATAATATAACACAAAGTGCTGTACAGAATAAAAATGTTGAAAACAATATCCCACACCCACCCATAATTAGAGGAAAATTATAATAAGAGGAACTGGGGAAACACTGGTGTAAATCTCATGAATTTTCAATGAGGAAACACCAAAGGCAGGTAAACAAAGATAAATATAAAATACAAAATAAATTTAAAAAAACATAACATTAAAGATAAAACATTAAAATGCTAAAAGAATCTCAATGTTTTGAAGTTAGGTAACAAAAGTGAAGTAAGAAATAAAGAGTGGGGTATTAAAAAGGAAAACAATCCAGAGAAAATCAATAAATGAAATAAAAGGATATACCAGTGAAACTTTAAGATGTACAACTATATAACCAACTCAATAAATAAAAATGCAATTAAAAGGCTGACTAAAAAGGTCGATCTTGAGTTTGCAATATGCTGGAGTACAGAGCCATTTCCCTGTACTCTGAAGGATTACATTCACTCACAACGCATTATGTGTTGTTCTTACCTCTCTAGTTTGCCAGAGTCTCCTTCGCTCTGAGAGGTGGTTTTGCTCTTTTGCTGTTTGAGCACATTGTGAACTCGCACCTTGTAGCCCTCAAACTCGCCTGTCGTTGCCGCAAGCTCAGCCTGGAATCGAAGATCAAGCAGAGATATACAGTAAATAACAGATGTTGAATGTAGATTCATCTTTTCTTTTCTCTCAAACAGGGAAATCAAACTGGGAGCAGATGGACAGACTGTAAGAGATGAGTAGATGTTTCTCATTTGTGTCAGACCATTGATCTCAATGGCCTTAGTATTTTTTTTTTTTGTCCGGTTGAGAAAATAACCAGTAAACCTGTAACATTTTCTCACTGATGTTTCCAATGGTGCCTCATCAAAACTGTCAGTCTGCTGCAGTCAGGTTCACTGTACTTGCACAATGTACCAATGTCTGGGAAAAACACCTCAGCTGAATTAGTTTCATTTAGAAAACACTGCGTTTGTCCAACTGATGCTTGTGCTACTGACAATGCTCGAATAAGGTTAATGGATTTGCATTTCTATTCTTTCCAGCCATCTTTCCCAGTGCAGTTGGAACCCTCTTCCAGGCATTTTTACACTGAAGAAAAATCCATAAAAATATTAAAATCTTTAACAAGGCTATGGCAGAGGGGAGGGGGGAGATGAGGGAAAGATGAAAAGGTGCAGAGGCTGTTGGAAACTACCATCCTGAGGTTGTATAGCAAAATGATAGCTTAATGAGTAGTAGTAGTTAAAAATGTAAAATTGAATTTTCATGTACCGTAGCATCGTCTCTCTCCTGCTGCAGGCTGTTGATGCGTTGCTGCAGGGAGCTGCAGGTTCTTTGTTGCTGTTCCAGTGTAGACCTCAGCTGCTCCTGCAGACGATGACGCTCTGCCGTCAGCTCGCACACCGCGATCTAATTGGATACACACACTTTAATATACACCTTCTGTATTAAACTATTGACAGCAGGAGAAGTTAATGCTGGGTGTAGCTGCTGGTGTTACCTTGGAGCTTTCTAGCTGCTGTTGGTTAGCCTCCAGCTCTCCTGTCAGAGAGGCCTGCTGCATCATGAGGGAGCTCTCCTGCACACACACACACACACACACACACACACACACACACACACACACACACACACACACACACACACACACACACACACAC
Source organism: Verasper variegatus (assembly GCA_026259375.1). Taxonomy (NCBI): domain Eukaryota; kingdom Metazoa; phylum Chordata; class Actinopteri; order Pleuronectiformes; family Pleuronectidae; genus Verasper; species Verasper variegatus. The sequence continues at coordinate 7,462,251 of CM048052.1, forward strand.
ACACACACACACACACACACACACACACACACACACACACACACACACACACACACACACACACACACACACACACACACAAAGATTAAATGCATACACCCGTATACGTAAACATGGCAACACACCCACAAATGATTAACTATTCCCAACATCTTCAAGGCCCTTTTAGCAATCATTCCCACATATGGTAGCACACCACAATTTACATTCATCAGGCAGTGACGCAGTATTAGGAAATCCAGTGGGACACACACAAACGCACACACAGAGATACACACACACAGACCTGTTTCTTGGCATCAGCCAAGTCCTTCTTGGTCTGCACCAGCAGCTGTTTCATATTGGAGGTCTTCTCCTCCCCCTGGTCCAGCTGGGACTTCAAAGCCTCTGGAGACAGATACAGGTTCACAGGCACATGAGCAAACACAAACGCACGTACACAGACAGATGAAATAATTTAAGTTCAAATCCTTCTGTAGACACAACCATGTGATTAAAACTGACATTTTATCATGTGATTCCTACATAATTACACTGCTCAACATAAAATAAATTGTTGGGGGTTTCAATTAGAGCGTCAGTGAGTGAGTGTGAGCGTGTACATACCGATTTCCTGCTTGAGTGTGTCCTCCTTCTGGGAGAGTGTGTTTATCTGACTGTTTAACTCTTCAGCGCACTCATCCTTCTCTGAAAGTTTGGTGTTGAGGTCTCTCACCAGACGCTCATAGTCGGCCATCTCCATGTCCATCAGTGAGTTCTGCTGCGCCTCCTAGAGGCAGAGTCAATGTACTACATCAATACAGGGAACAAAGCTAAAACCATATCTTCCTGTCAGTCAAATAATTTCTCTCAAACTTTAGAAAAAACAAGATACAGTTAAGAATTAGAACTATTTTACAGAAAGGTCTATTTTTTCTGAATTCTATTGACTATTTTACACAGCATGAAATACATAGCTAGAATTTGTAACACTTTAAAATGTAAATATCCAGAGCCAAACCAAGTATAAAATCTGTTTTATATAACAAAGATATTCTTAAATAATACACAAACAAACATTGACATGTTTTTCTGAAGACTTATGATTATCTGTGTTCACTGTTTCTTAATTTAAGATTTATATATAATTTATTGATTCCAGTCATGTTTTAGTCAAATTACTATATAATGTAATCACTGATCACTATGTTTAATTACAGTCTAGGAACATTGTTCAATTTAAACATGCTTCCTGTGTATATTTGTATCACTACTATTTAATAACAAACATTGTGGGATCTTAATCATGCCCAATGTATCAGTGTTTGTTCTTTCATTTCTTTACTCTCAAGCCATTATTAGCATCAACCTAAAAAAACAACACGTTTATTGAGCTATACTAAAAAATGTGGACATATTGTCATATGTCAACAAAGTAAGACCTGCAGGCAGCTTTTGTGTACGCTGCTGTACTATGTAGGTCTCCACTAATGGAAAAGCAACAGCAGCTCCTGTGCTGTGGGCAAGAAAAGTTCCCTTTCTCTCTGAAAGGTGCTGCTGTAGCTGCAGGCCGGCCATCACCAGTCAAGTTGCATGAGTGGACAGGCCCTCTGAGACACACTAGTGTCTGAGAAGCATTTTGTGTGTTATTGTGTTTGTGTACCTTGCGTAGCTGCTCCAGCTCCTGAGCAGTCTGCTGAGACTGCTGCTGCTGCTTGTGGAGCTGTGCTGTCAGCTCTTCTACCTCCTTGACGGCAGATGACAAGTCCTACAGTGACAAGCAAACACAGAGGGGTGTGTGTGGGGGGTAGTTTCTGTTGATTTCAGAAAATTAAAAGAAATAAATCGTGATATGAAGACACTTAAAGAATTTGTAAATAGAAACTTAACTTTTCTATTTTCAAATACAGTCTGTGTTATTGTTAAGAGATAAAAGATAGGCAAAAATACAAAACAGGGAACAGAGGCCAACAAGTTCACGGAATTAAAAGGGTGTATCCATGTCTCTTTATTTCTACCTTGATCTTCTGTTCTTTCATGGCTCTCTCAGCCATCAGGTCTTTGTCAAGACTGGCTGTTTGTCTTTGTAGCTCCTGGTTCTGGGCCTCCAGCTGCCTCACTGTGCTCCTGATGGTCTCCCCACCAGCCAACAGGTCTTCTTTCTGACTGCTCAACATCTCGTACTGTAAAAGCATAGTCATTGCAGATTACAGTCACTGTCAGGTGACAAACTCACATCTTGAAATAATTATAACTTCACAGGAGTTAACAATACAGAGGATGTGATCTATTGATAATTTGTGAAATTAAAAAAAGGATTGGTATTTTTTCAGAAGCCCAGTTTTACTCTTATGAGCTGCGGAGATCACGTGATTTTCTTTACGATACCAGTTTGGCTCTTATCACCACAAACTCTCTTGAGATCTTCGTCAGTGTCGTCTTCAACGGGGATGACTCTGCTTTTTCACATGGGCTACTTGTTTCCTTTGTTATTTTCCTTTTGCGCCTGTCGTACGTTAAAAGCGTCATCAACCTGGTGTTATTGTTCTTTTACAAATCACACTAAAAACAATAAGGGTGGATGTCACAATGCAAAAGTTAAAAATCATACAATGTTACCACTCACAGATGCACATTTTTTATCTGAAAATGCACAAACTGAAAACCATTCATGCAAATCTGACAGCGGCAGCCTCTGAGGGCTGTTTGTGCAGGGAACACTGAACCAGCAGCCGCAGCAGCCACCTCCCATCATCTGTCAGCCAAACACTGAAACTATGATTGGTAAACAGAGATGTCCAGACATACTGTGGGATCCCTGACGAGCTTCTAGTCTGCCCACCCCCCCAGAGACCCATGAGTGCACACAAGAATAAACATGTGTCTGAGAAAATGGTGTTGCACTTGCATGTGGCAGATGGAAGCTATACTCCGCTCCATTTACTGTACCTGTCTGTTCTCTCACTGGAAAGAGACAGTGAGCTGGAGGAGAGGAGGATATATAAACACTATTTCTCCCCAGCTCACCCAGTCACGTCTGATGAGCTATTTGTGGGTGCCGCGCTGCCAAGCATAGCTGGGTAAAGTGTCCCTGGCTAAAATGACTCACTGTAAATCAGATAAAAACAGAGTTATGCGAGACGTATTGGAGAGATGTAGTGCCGGACAAAGTGGCACTGCTTGGATTTACTGGTGGGCGAGAGCACTTTCTATGTTTGTTACTGGTGTGTGTGTGATTGAGTGTGTGTTACCTGTGTGACAGCACTGCTGAGTCGTTTGGTCAGCTCTGCAATTTGTCTCTCTGCCGCCTCCACCTTCTCTCTCTCCTTATCCAGTTGCTCTGTTTGCGTGTCGTAATCAATCTGCAGATTCTACACACACACACACACACAAATGACTGGAAGCCGGTTGAATAGCTCAGTGAAGGTAAACACTATGAATCTCAAATATCAGCTGCATTTACATTTGAGTGTGGATGGGGAAAAAACTCTCATTAGACACAACAGAGTGGTTTCTTCTTTAATGGAGACTAAGTCATAAAGCACAGTGCAGTCTGGGGACTTATTATGAAAACCACTGGGGGTGACATCGCACACAAAGTCTGTTTTTGAAGAGAAAACCCTTTCACTTGCCATTTAGGAACATAATAGGGATGTACACAATTAAGCAAATGATTAATGATGGAAAGTGTCTGTTTTATTTTGGGTCGGTTTATATTGTGCTTTTATTTAGAAGAAAATCGTATCATTTAAAATGCCATCAAATGGAATAACATTTGATTTCGCAACCTTTAAATCAATGACAGACATTAGAATAAGGAAAAGGATACCGCTTATCCTGTAACGCCCAGGCAACACTGGATGTGTGAGCGGCACGTGTGCATCGCAGAAAGTCTTGGTTTTGATTCAGCGGCCATGTTATCAGGTCAGAGCAGCCACACTACAGTGCTGCTCATGCGCCTTCTAGAGAGTCAGGGTCTAGCCTAGTTTCCCCTCATACCATGCAAGGTTCACGGCAAAATAGATCGAATTAACTTTTAACACAGTCTCTGTCAAATATGTAACAACCATGAATATTTACATTTCCTGTAGCCATTTCAAAGTAAAAGCACTTAAATTGACGAAATCCAATGATTTGTTTGAACTAAGGTTTTATGGCAGAACCTGAAGAGGAACAGCTTCATACCATAGAATCCTAATATTGGGCAAGAGGTGGACATAGAGACAAACAACTATTCACTCATTCGTACCTATTGTCAACTTAAAAAGTCTTCAATTAACCCAACCTCAAGCTGTGGGAGGAAGCTGGAGAACCCAGAGAAAACCCACACAGACATAAGGAGAACATGCAAACTCCAAACAGACTGGGATTCGAAAAAAGAACCTTCTTTCTGTGAGGATTATGTTGCAACAAAGCATTTTATTCTGGTGTCTTTTTATCCCACATCCTCTCCTACCTTGTAGCCTTCAGCTCCGTGGATGATATCTTTCATAGAGCTGCTCACTTTCTCCCTCTCTGCTTTCAGTGATCCCACTATCTCATTAAGGTTTGCGATCTGAAAAAAAAAAAAAAAAGAATAGTCAAGTAAATGATAGACTGAGATGTTAACAAACACCAGTCTGACCACTGAGGGAAAAATATATCTATATATAAATGTCAAATAAGGGACAACAAACATTTATGATTGCGAAACGTTATTCTTAACTCTACCTCTTTCTTACTGATGTCCAGCTCCTTTTTTGCTTTGACAGCGACCGCCTTGATTTTGTTCATCCTCTCGTCCTTTTCTTTCTTTTCTTTCTCCAGGATCGCTGAAGGGAACAGAAGTTATATAGAAGTTGTTATTTATATTCTGGGATTCAAATCAATTAATTTCTTACCTGCTCCAATAAACAGGGAAACTAAGATGACAGTATTTTTATAAAATAATGTTCAATTTGTGATATTAGATTTTCCTACTCATTAACACGGACATGTGTCACCTTCATACCTATTTTCTGTGTGATCTCATTGTCCACAGTTTCCTCAGAGGAAGCAGACTCCTGAGAAAGTGATAGGAGAAAGTAAGAGAATACAAAAACAGGAAAAAGAAAAAAAAACCCACAAACATAAATTACAGCATTGTTTTTTAACGAAAGTATTGCAAAAAGCTAATTTATATTTTCTTTGTTCTGGGAAAAAAAAAACATAAAAATCAAAGATATTAAAATATGTGTAATGAAGTATGATTTCTAATGTTTTTATTCACATTCTAATGTAATATTATGTCAAGTTGGGAAAATGTGTGATTTGGGCAATTCCCAATGGTGGCACACATCACTCACCTGGAGAGCAGCCATTTCACTCCTCAACTGAGAAATGAGTGAGTCTTTCTCTGTCAGCTGATCAGAGAAAGCTCTTCTTTCTTGCTGCATATCCTCCATTTCCCCTTCTTCCTTCTCTTCAGTCATCAGAGAAACTTGAGCCAGCAGTTTCTGGTTCTCCTCACTTATCTTCTCACTGACTGACTTCAGATCCAGCAGGTCTTTTTGCAGCCCTTCGTTATCCTTCACCAACTCCACCACATTGTTTTTCAGCATGTCCCTCTCCTGTTCCAGGTTTGTGATGTGGGCCTGGAGCTCCTTATGAACCTCCTCTACTCTTCTCTCCTCTTGAGCCTGTTCGAGAGTAGTCTTCAAAAGATCTCTCTCCTTTTCCAGCTCATCTACACGCACTCGGAGCTCCTCAACCTCATCTGCAGAATTTTTGAGTGCCTCATTCATATTTTCTTCCAGAGCGCCGATGGAGGCGCGGGACTGCTCTGCCTCCTCTGTCGCTGAGCTCAACCTCTCCTCAAGCTGATGCTTTTCAGACATCTCCTGCTCCAGCTGAGCCTCCACCGCTACCAGCTTGGAGCACAGAAGCTCCTTCTCGTCCTGGGCTTTGGCGAGCCCCGAGGATGCCTCTTCCAGTTTCTGATGGAGGTCAGTCTTATCTGTGGTGAGCTCTTCGATACTCAGCTCTAAAGCAGAAACAATCTCCTGCCGTCTTTCCACCTCCTCTTTCAGACTCTCCTCTATCTTTTCCCTCTCCTCATTCAGATGTTGCACTTCGTCCTTGTTCTCTTTTTTCAAGCCTTTCAGCTCGTTCTCTTTCTCCTCTGTCAGCAAGAGTGCATCTCTTTCTTTCCCCTCCAGCAGCCTCTGAAATTCTTTTGCTCTCTCGTCGTTCAGATTCTGCACTTCTTCCATTCGCGTCTGAAGCAGGGATTGTATTTTGTCTCGCTCCTCAGTCAGCCTGGTGACCATCTCTTTAAGGTCTTGCATCATGTTTTCCTTCATCTGCATTTCAGAGAGGATCTTCTCATTCTGCCGGGTTAGATCCTCCACAGATTGCGTCAGCCCACCGACCAAACTTGTTTGTTCCTCTACGGATGCCTGGAGTTTCTGGTCTTCAGCTGTTGAACCTTCAGGCTTCAGCTGTTGTTGAGCCATGGTGTCACTCAGAGTGTTATTCTCCTCTGTAACCTCTTTGACCTTCACCAAAAGTGCATCTCTCTCCTGGCTGAGATGAGCGATCTTGTCGTTGAGTTCTTGTAGAGTACTAGCTCCGTGCTCCTTCATGGCATTGTACTGATCAACAAAATCGTGTGTCTTCTCCACCAGCTCTGTCTCTACACCTTGAAGTATGCCCCTCATGTGTTGACACTCAGCCAGGGCAGAGTCTCTGTCCCTGGTCAAGGCCTCACACTGGTCCCTCAGGTTCTGCTGCTCCTCTGGATTTGTTGCTGACTCCTTGGATTCTCCTTGGACCCGTTGTTGGTCTGGATAGAGAGTCCCTACAGTGTCATTGGAGGCACTTTCCCTGATCAACTGCAACTCATTGATTTTAAACTCCATCTCCTCTTTCTCCATCTGGAACTCCTCCTTGACCCTCTCCAGCTCTGCTTCCTGCTCACTTTTCACATTACTGAGCAAGGTGAGCTCGTCCTGCAACATGGTGTTCTGCGCTTGGAGGTCTTCCAGAGCTGATCTCAGTTTGCCAGTCTCCGTTTCCTCTCCGTCATTGTGGCTGGACTCACCCAGACTTAATCCAGACAGTGCCAGCATTTTGGCGATCCCTGAACCCCGAGCAGGATCCTCATCCTCTTCTTGCACATCCTGCAGATAGCTGTCTGGAGAAGATAAAGGTCATGTTAATTGAAAAAGTCTCTGACTTATTACTTGTACCATGGACAGAAATGGTGCTGCAACATTAGCATAATTCCCAACACGCAATAAGTTACCTCCCCTTGAACATACAGTAGTTTTATTTAATCTTCTGATAACTCATTATCCGAAAGGGAATTATGTTCCTGAGTATTTCAATGGCATATCAATTTGTATATTTAAATATTTATATAATGGATGGACAGACGAACAGACTCATTGCATCTTGCCTATGAAATATTAAGAAATAGCCATGTGCTTTTTTCATACAATTCTGGTGATTAAATATGACCATTGTAATAATTAAAAAAAAATAAATCGTTAAGATAATAACAAATTGTATTATTGCTTCATTGAATGGTTAAAATTCTGACTTTTAAATGAAATGCTGTTGTACCTTTCAAAGCGAGCTGCTCCGTAAGCTCCTCATGGAGCAACAGGAGACGATCCCTCTCGATTTCGCAGTCCTCCTCCAGTGCCCTCATTTCCTCCTCATGCTGCAGACTCTTCTGAGCCAGCTCCTCCTTCAGGTTCTCCACCTCCTGCTGGCTCTTCGTCAGCTCCCTTTGGTGGCTCTCTTGCAGTTCAGCGATCTCCTGAGTTCTTCCTTCGCGGGTAGCTTCCAGTTCAGTTAGAAGGGTTTGCAGCTGCACTTCCAAGCACCGGCGGACTTCTTCAGTACTCTCTTTTGCCCTGGCATGTTCAGCTTGGCGCTCCCTCTCCCTTTCACTCTCTCTCCCCCTGTCACTCTCTTCTCGCTCTTTCAGTAACTTCTGGAAAAAAGCCACCTCCTCTTGGTGTTTGTTGTTGGATTCCTCTATCCTGCTCTCTAGGTTCTTGATATTTCTTTGGTGGTCCTCTATCACATGGTCAAGCTCTCCTTGCAGCTTCGCTAGATCATCCTGCACAAAAAGACAGTCAGACACACATTGTAAGGATCGTGTTTCATTATAAACATGCATGTATCAATGTGTAGACTATACATTCCCCTGGAATATACCATATTTCCTATGTAAAAGTAAATCTTTATTTTTCCCCACCTTTCCTTGTTGCTTAGTCTTCTCAAGGTCTTTACGAGACAGTGAGAGACTCTGCTGAATTTCTGCCTTCTCCAGCAGCAAGGCATCCATCCTCTCAGTCAGCTCCTACAGTACACACACACACACACACACACACACACATTCAGATGATCCATTATGAAGATGGGGAACAGCATGTTAACATATGAATAATTAAACGCATACATATGAGATGCAGCCCTACAACCAAACCTGTATGAGCATGGAGTCATCTGAACTGCTGTTACTGCTTTTGTTTTGCCGCTTGGTGGATTCCACTTCTTTTTCCAAATCTGATAAAAGATCACGTCATAAGCATTAGCATGTCACATCCTCCTATACTGCTGGCCCACAGAGCTAAAGAGTCCAACACAAGTTTACACAAGATTTAAGAGCATTTATAACTTACCTGCACACCTGCCCTTCATCTTCTGCATGGCAGCCATCTGCTTCTTGGCAAACTTGATGAGGTCATCTTTGGACAGTGTATCCAGCTGAAAACATTATGTAAGAAAGAGAGAATTAATATAGACAACACTGCGCTGGACGATATGACCGATTGATATCAATCTAATCACAACACCAGTGTGCAGTGGACTTCTGGGGTTTCATACTACTGGACTGCTTGGATTTAGGCTAAGTATATTCTTTAAATAAGCTTCTCTGCTAGAATACTATTATATCTGCGGTCTTAGGTTTTGTCTTACCTTGATTTGTATGAGCTAGGATTTTGTTTCACTCAACTGTTTGAGAGTTAAAGAGAACCAGTTAGAGTTAAAGTGCTTGAATTTTATTCAGATTTTTGTCAAGGGCTAATTTGTATTTTACTTTCTACCTGTGAGGTAAAAAGACTTTGTCCTTCATCAGTTTTTGGTAAATTCTGAGAATTTGTTTAACTCACCTCTTCACTGATAAAGGTGAGAAGTAAATGTCTCTTGCTGTTGAGCTCTGCTGCGTTTCTATTGCTGGGCCATCACCACCTGATGCCTGATTTTACTCATTAGCAGGGGGTGTGGTCAGCACAGCTGTAGCCAATCATTGTCAACTCTGGTGTATAAAAACCAGGAATTGTTCGAAGCGTCAGTGAAGACTCGGAGGATAAATACAAAAGGAGTCCTTCGGGGAGGCTGAGTATGATGCTGCGCGGTTTCCTTTTATTTGAATATGTGTATACTTTCCGTCCCTGTTTGCATATCTACTCGTAGATACTATAGGCCTTGCACTCACTTACGTTACCGTGACCATTCCTCTCTTATCTATCCCACCCGTTTCACACATATCCAACACCTTGTCACAGGGTGTCTCTGGAACTGCCCTCCACTTGTCCTTCTGGGTGACCAACATCCAGTCAGTCATCTGACCTACTACTTTTACTGTCTTCCTTTGCTCTCTCACTCAGTCCTTCCCCTCCTACTCACAAAGCTGGTAGCCACCTTGACTTAATTTAACCAGAAACTACATCTAACCTCACTGTAACCCCACTTCATGTCTCTGACACTTTATCTCTTACTCTCTTCCACTCTCTCAATCTGACAACCCTGCCACATCAACAGACTCTGTACCTGTCTCTCGCAACATCCGCTTCCTCCTCTGTTTTATCTGCCCTCCCTTCATCTGACTCTTTCTCACTCATGCATTCTAACTCTGCCACAGACACTCTCCTTTCTACTCTGTCCTCTCTTGATTCTCTCTGTCCTTACTTCGCAATAGGTGCATAAGTCCTCCCCAGCTCTGTGGTTGTCTGACTCGGTGCGTGAGCCACTATGCAAGCATCGGAAAGGAAATGGCTTGTATCTAAAAACCCTGATGACTGGCTCTTATCAATCTCTTCTCTCCTCTTTCTCTGCCTCCATCTCTGTCATTCACTCACATGGCTTTTCCTACCACAGCTACGCTGATGACGCCCAACTTATCTTCTCTTTTCCCCATTCTGAAACCCAGATAGCAGCACAAATCTCTGCCTGTCCGACTGACATCCCTCAGTGGATGTCTGCACACCACCTGAAAACCAACCTTGACAAGACCAAACTACTTCCTGCCAGGGAAAGTCTCTCCCACCCATGACCTGACTATTACATTTGAAAACTCTGTGGTAGCCCCCACCCAGACTGCTAGGAACCTGGGTGTGACACTCGACAGTCAACTCTCCCTTCCTGACAACATTACTGCAACAACCTGTTCCTGTAGATACAGGCTGCAAAACATTAGGTGAATATGTCCCCTTCTTCCAGGATCAGGCCCAGCCTACATCCGGGACATGGGCAAACCTTACAGCTCAGCCCGTCCCTCACTGCGAGCTAACCACTCAACAAAATCAAGACTGTTTGCTGTCCTGGCTCCTAAATGGTGGAACGAGCTCCCGTATGACATCAGAACAGCAGAAAGTCAACACATCTTCCGCCGCAGACTAAAGACGCATCTCTTCTGACTTTACCTTGAATAATAACAAAAACATCTAGTAGCACTTATATGGCATGTACATTTAGCGCTTTGTCATTTGGCTTTCTTGAAGAAATTTGTACTTGCTTGATTCTTGTTGTTCTGCGTTTGTACCCTCATGGTTGAATGCACTTATTGTATTGTAGCTTTGGCTAAAAGCGTCAGCTAAGTGAAATGTAATCAAATCAATCTAATCATCATGATAAATGTCACATTATTATTGGGATTTTTATATTATTGATACATTATATTGCAATAATTAAAAAGTTTTATTGCCCAGCTCTAAGTCAACAGTACAGATTTTTGAAACACAGATGGGTGTTGTCCCTGGTGACGATTAGTACCTTTGACTTGGCTGCTGGTGATGGAGCTGCAGACTCTGCTCCGGAGCCACCAGGGTCCTGCTTCAGCGGGGGGGGGGGGGGGGGGAGAGAGGAGGAAATGACAAACCAAACTAATGAAAGAATAATAAATCTGACAGGTATGCTGTATTACTGGGTTGTTTTTGTCTGCTTAATTTCCGAGCTCATGCTTCATGTAAGACAGTCAGCACAGTGTTTCCTTTGAAAAACCTTCAAAATAATGTTTCTCTGCTTGGAATCAAAGACCTATTGATCATAGAAGATTTTACAACATATTTTCTGCTTCATCAGGAGCCATGTTTCAGTTCGGCACATACAGATCAGTTAAGGGTGGTTTGATTTGGATGTAAAACGTTTTGTTTTTCTTATCAATATCATGTACTGGAGGGCTGACAGAGCAACGACAGCCACTTTAAGAAGCTCACTATGTGAAATACAGTATCGCTGTTCGGTTAACACACTGCTGCTGTACCAGAGGAATGTGAGATTACAGCTTTACACTTCAGAGCATTCACGATATTTAACGTAAACTTATAAAGCTTTAGGCTAAAGGTCGCTGCGTAAACATCACATAACGTCACCCGCAACTGTCTGGTAACGTTTTAAAACTCCATTCACAAGGCAAAGGGAGAAGCATTGCATTGTATCAGAAGCTAACTCCAAGATGCTAGCACTATCTGCTGTACTGAGGCTGGCTCAATGCTAACTCGACAGTGAGCATTTACCTCCATCTTCGTGGCTCGGCTGTTCAGCTGCTTCTCAGACGTGCGACAGACTCAGAGACCGAAACATATGACTTCAACAGACACAGTCAAAGCGAAATCCAGCCTGTTTCCAAATCCGTGTGCATTTAAAACGACAGTATCCCCTGTGTTTTGGTTTGGAGCTAACAGGCTCAACCTGCAACCTACTTCCGCAATCGTCAACCCAGTGACGTCAGTGTGATGTACGTCACATGTTAAACAGGATATGTTAATACAAATATACTTTATTTGCATAGCACCTTCCACACGAGAATTGTGGCACAAGGTGCTTCACAAAGATTAAAACGTACATAAAATAAATATAAAGGCGCAATACATACAAACATTAATCAGCAAAATATAGGCAATAGACATGTGCACATTTTCACATAATAGATGGTAAGGTAACTGCAGACAGCTGAGCACTCAACACTAAGTGATCTGTTATGTTATGTGTAGACAAGGGCATAGGGGGCACAAAATCATACCGAAGCTGTCTGATGCTTCCATGTTGTTGTTTTTGGGACTGCTGTACAGAGGTGAGGGGTGTCTGCCCTCATGCTGACATCAGGCCTGTCACAAACTCGCCGCGCTTCTGCATTCCCATCACGTGAGGGCCAGTTTTGTCTGCTGAATATGGAGAGTGTCTGTTTTGACGCGGGTGATAGAAGCACTGACAGGGGCAGTTTAGCGAGAAGCCTCTCATCCTGACAAGGCTGGGATGCTCTGGGCAGAGGGGCAGGGGCTCTGCCGACTCGCTGTCTCATCTGGAAGGGACCCATCTCTGCGTTCCACCCAGCCTGGGTCAAACACACCCATCCATCACAGCCCCTCCCTTGTTTTCTCCCAGGGCTTCCAGACGTATTTCGCTGCCATTTTTCTCCCCCCACTCGTGGCCGTCAGTCAGGGATGGCTTTGCAGTAATATAACTGACACCGGCTGGCGTTCAGGGAGTAATGAATAGCCTGGCTGGGTCTATCAGGAGGAGCAACAGACGCCCTTTCATGCTTCCCTCCTTCTCTTTTGCTTTCCCTCTCTTTATCTGTGACCACCTTTCAAACAAACACAGAGCGGGTTGGACACATTGCAAATGTACGTTGTGGTTAGAGACAAAACAGTGTGTGAACATTTTTTATCACGATTACAGGGATAAAAAATAATCACTGTTTTGGTATTATTGCTGTATTGTTCAAATATGCTGAAAAACGTTACTGAAGTAGTTTCACATATTTTTATATTTATATAATGTATTAATTTATACTGTACCGACCAAGTCACCACAGTAATTATGGTATCTAAAGATTGAAATGGTCCATCTAACTGTCAGTAAAACTGTGAAACCTCCCTAGTTGTGGTAAATAATAATGCCCATTATTTATCATTATAAACTACCCAAATAAAAAGAGTTGACTGCAAGGTCTCATCCCATCTAAACAATCAGTTGGTTATAGAAACACTCAGATGGTCGTCCTCTCTAAAGGCTCTGTTCCCTCTATCCTCCTCCTCTTGCTCCTCCACTCCGACTGCACTCAACCTCCTAGTCAATCAGTGAAAGGTGACTTTGGGGGTGTTGAGGTGAAGCGTGTATGTCACTGACCCCCTGCAGTGTGATTGAAGCCTCTCAGTGGGGCCTCCTCAGGGGCCAAGTGAGGCAGGATTGTTGATTTTCTCCTAAATTAACAACAATTTGACAGGACGCACACTGTTCACCTCATCCCAATAAACGGGGGCAGTTGATTGATGATAAAAAAAATATGTTTGTACTGCTAAATTGAAATATATCACACAGTTATAGCTTCCACTAACCAGGGACACCAGCAGAAATACATCACCTCTCTTTTTCTCTCATTCGTCACAAAATCTGTGACTTCCATTTTCTTCCTTACATTTTCTCACTTCTCGAACACTATTACTCATTCTTATAGCACCAGATTTCATTCATTTGCAAATGCCTCCATCACAGAATTGGTATTGCGTTTGTTTGAATGAGTCCTCCAGATAAGATTGTTTCTTTTCCACTGTATTTATACTGGTCCACTCCTTTTCTTTGTTGATTGCGTCCTGCATTTGTTTTCTTCCTGACATTTTGCCTCTGCAGACTGGCAGAACCATTAATAGGTTTGACATTTTAACATATAGCTTTGACATTTTAATGTAATAACGTGGGAACTGAACCTCTCAGATTGTTCTTTTCACTACCAACAGAAAGGGGTTTCTAGTAAATGACCAAAGCTTACATTTCTGAGAGGTGACAGAATGTGTCATTATATTGTGAGCTGCTGTTAATGGTGTTGGCTCTTTACAAAATAGGTTAATGGCTAATAAAGCCAGTGTCATAATCGCAAAAAGAAGTAATCTGTCAGTGGTTGTATATAATTAATCAGAAACCAATGTTAGAAATGAAAGATTAATCAGCTTTTCGTGATTTTCATGATAATTTGTAAATTAATCAGGTTATTCATTATTAAAGAGAACTTAAAAGCAATTTAAAATACTAGTGTGCAGTAATTAGGAGGATCTGCTGGAAGTAGTGGAATATAATATTCCTAATTATGTTTTCATTGGTGTGTAATTCCCTAAAACTATGTGTAAAGTGTAAAGCTAAACATTACACACGGATTACAACAAACACATGAAAAGTAGTAATATAATATGATTAAATAAAATTATAATTAGACCAATAAAATAACACCTTCAAAAAAGGAATAACATTATAAACAAAAGGAATAAAAAGCTGACCAGACTACTGAAAGATGAAGCTAAAATTAACATTTTTGCTTTATTTTTAAAAGATTATAGCATTACAACAGTCCTAAAGTAACATTTCTGTCCAACAGCTATTAACTTGTATAGCAGATTAAACTTTCCCTTTAAATTTAATTTGATTTGTACATGTACATAAAAGTACAAGTGTGACAGTACCAGTGGAGGCCCCATCCAGATGATCGTCTATTATTGATGATGTCAGCGCAGCATCCTGTCACCTGAGCCTCCGATCAGACGAATCCAAACTGCATAGATGATGTTTGATCTCAGCGATGATCTGACTCCCAGGAGGCAGAAGTCGACACCAAAAGTCAAAGACAACAGACCAGGATCAAGTGCTTTTGTGGACACTTCTCTAAATCTGTTTTTAACCCAGGTCAGACATCAGTTGTTGCTTCGCCTTCAATCTGTCACACTTGTGGTAGTAAATCAACGCAGACTTAGTAAATGCAGTAAATGTATGTTTTGTTTCAATGTGCCGCTGTGTGTGTGTGTGGGTGGGATGGGGGGTACAAGTGAGGGATGGCGTGATTAGGAAGAGAGAGTAGTAAGTGAAGCAGTTTTCTCTTCCGTGTCCATAGGCTGACAGTGTTGTTGTATATAAATAGTTTGGTGGCTCAGCAGGAGAACAGCACTTCATCAAAGACCACGGGCACAACCTGCATCCGTCTGCACTTACGCTAGTGCTCAGCTTTGATTACAACAAACAGTCTTCTCCTCCTCCTCTTCCTCTTCCTCTTTGTCCCCGCTCAGCTCCACTTGTTGTCCCTCCCTTCTTCATCCTCCCGGCACATTTTGCATATCCTGTACAGATGTTGCAAACTCACTGATTTGTTTCCTCCAATGGTAGAGTTGAAGCCAGGATGTGGTGTCACCTTATCTTCCAAGATAATTCACGTAATAGCATTTACAATAAGTCGAAGGACTTTGCTGAGTATTTCTAGTCTGTTTAATGGCTTTTATTTATTCATTTGAAATGGTGACATAATATCCTGTACATGTGCTGAGTAAGATGGCTGACATGCCTTTTCCCACAAACAAATCAAATCAGTCCTTTGACAGAAAAATAAGTATGACTTATTGGTTACAGCTTTGTGATCTGACATAGCTTTTTTAAAACATCACATTTGGACAAACTAAAAGTGAAAATAGCCTTAATTAATTCAGATGTAACTCTTGTACGACATTGCCATTATATATGACGATATGATGTTCTTCTTTCCTAAGTGACAAGCTACAGATGAGTTGTAGTGATATTCTCTGAGGCAGTTCCTTTTTTACAGGAAAAAAACGGTTTCTTGACTCCAGGGTGTTAAATCCAAAATCCTTCCACATGCTGATTCTTGGACAGTTTGGTGTCATGATTTAAATTTCAGCACGCCTCTCTAGTTTCCATCTTGCATTGTAAGCAGGAGGAAGGTTGTTTACTGAGGGCAACAGGGCATATCAGAGTGACAACGCTCTTCACAGACGCTCTCGCTACAGAACAAGGTGAGCCATTTTGTGTTCACGCTTACTCACTTGTTGAAGTTTATTTTTAAAATCTGACGTTGGTACATTTCTGAAAATCGTGTTACTGGGCGTCTTATATAAGATTTTTTTTGTTACACATACTGTAATTTTCCAGGTAAGAATTTCAACTCATGAACTATTTTTACCAGCCCAGTGTCTTTTGTCTGTTTGTGTATTATTCCAATACAATATATATAAAGGCATACGATCAGTCTCCACTTCCTCTGATTATCCATTTGAAGCCAAAGTGTCCCACATATAAACGCTTTGGGGTCAGAGGTAACGAGGTCCTGCTGATACACATGCTCGACCAATAAGTCTCAGCTGTCTATCATGACGTTTGACAAATACTTTTACTATTTCATTTGGTCCATGTCCCTTCCAATAACATAGAGGAGGCAGGGTTTATGACCAATAATGCAGCCAGCCACCAGGTGGCGATCAATACAGTTTGGCTTCACTATTGGAGAGCTGTCATGTCGTCCATCTTTATATACAATCTATCTTCTTCAAACTCAAAGATACAGCCCTTATAGCCAGTGACTAATACTGAATAACAGGTATGTATGTATTAGAATAGGACAGCTATGTCATCATCAGTGAGTATGTTATTTTTCTTTACCAGTGTGTCACCATGGAGGCTAAAAAACACATTAAGTCAGCCTATGACGCAGCCCTGAAATGACAGCCCTGTTGAATGTATGGTCCTTTTAAAATGTTAACCCAACACATACATGCAGATGCAAAACACACACAGAGACGCACACACACACACGCACACACACACGTTGATTTCATTAGCACAGTGGCTGCTGGCTCAGAGAGTGATGAGGTATCTGGATTCACCAATGACAGCTGTTTGTTAAGAGTGACTGAAATACCGCCTCCTCCCTCGCTCTGTCTCTCTCTCCTCACGCTCCTTCTTTTCTCTCCATCTTTCTCTCGCTTGCTTCTTCTCACTCATCATCAGTGTGTGTATGTGTGCGTGTGTATGTGTGCGTGTGTGTGCATATGGATTCTTGACCTTCACCGAATATATTTAATTTGCACGGCCTTTCAATCAGAGCTAATGGAAGTGCTGGCCGTTGCTCAGCTCATTTCTGCTCCTGAGCACAAGTCCGGCACTGCATGCACACAGTGTGTGTGACGTAGATGTAATACAGTCCCTTCAGACAAGCTCAGCATTCACAGGAAACTGTAAACTCATCACAAATAAGGCTACACAAGATAAGTGGTTTCAGTATCATTACACTGTTTTGGAAATAATGAATTAAATGCTATATCTAAATTATTGTAAGAGTCAACGTTCCAACGTGGGAGGTTATGTCTTCACCCCTGTCTGTTTGTTGGTTGTTTTGTATGATTGTTTATAAGCAGGATTTCCCCCAGATTTTCCAGGGAACAATTCATAGACCTTGATAAAACAAATGAGCATATTTAGGGAACTAATATCTATGAATGTGTGCAATTTGCTGTGGCTTGATTGAATTTCATGGGACTGTTGGGCCTTTGCTCTGGTTTGACTGCTGACACTGCAGAGACGGAGACAAGAATCATTGTTTACACACTGCTTAAAACATCTTGTGCAGAGGAAGGTGTGTGTACAAAAGGGTCCTGTATTGTGTCCATTGTTTCACGTTCATCACCTAACCCTAATAAATCCTGGATTCGCCCCCGATCCGATACACAAATCACATCTTCCTTCTCTATGTATTTTCTCTCTGATACATCAAGTCACATTTTTATATTACCTCACATTATAGAACATGCATTTACATTTCGGATGTTTTACTGTATATATACATGTGCTGTAATTTTATATTTTTGCTGAAGTTGCTAAATTTGTCTTCAGCTCCACAGCTCTGCAAAAATAATGGCTTCTCATTTTGTTCATAAGAAAGGCCTGGTTCATCATTAGTGTGCAGGCTTATCGTTTAATATTAGCCCCTCGAGACACCTAAGAGGATGTGCTTAAGGGTAACATGTCATCATGATGAGAGCCTCTGCACCTCACTGTGGTGACAATTATGCCTATTTAGCAATAACCAAGGCACCGCTCACTGGTTTTTCTCCAGCATTTAAGCAGCATCAGTCACTGTCAGGAAACTGGCTCTGAATGGTGAGTGCTCCATTAGTGGAATTACAGCAGCTTCAGAGCACTGCAGAGAACGAGACAGGGGAAACCACATGAGAGAAGTTCCTCATGAAGTCCATGTATTAATCCATCAGTTATGATATGGATTCTCAAAATGAGCCAACCTTCAAACACTGTTCAAACCCACAGGCTGCAATAAGGTGCAAATAATGGATCGTCAGAGGAACACATGATAAAATAAGAGACCAACAGATATTCGAATCTTCAATCAATCAATTGAATCTTCAATCAATCAATCAATCAATTTTTTTATATGTTCGACATCCCCTGTCCTTAACCTCTCTCCCAGGACGGACAGAAGTGCAACAGATACATGTATCGTACAGGCACACAACATAAATGAGGTGACAGCCCTCTCAACATTCATATATTTACCTAAGTCTCACATGCAAACAAACAGGAACACACAAGCAAATGAGAGACCACATTGTTATCTGCATGTGGCATAGATAAACTTCAGAGTGGAGGCACACTTTCCTTCAATCATCACCCAAATCACAGCCATTGGCTCACACCAAACCTAAAGTCACACACAGACACAACAATTCCCAAGCCACCAAGTAGTGAGCTATTGTGTTGGTGTTGACACAGTTCTACCCTGTTCCACAAGTACGTTAGTTTCACCTTAACAGGTTGTGTATTTTTATGCACATTTCCTAATGCAGCAAATGCAATCACAAGGTCACTTTTCAAGTTTTGCTTTCCACAATATCTGACATGCATCTCTCTCTGATCACAGTTGTCCCTGATGATACATTTTGTAGTGATTATGCAGAAACTGCTGATGGAGAGAAAGTAATTAAGAAAATCTCCTAAGTGCAGTCCATGGAGGTCAGATACCCGGAGCACCTGCTTAACCAGGTTTGTGAGGTCAAGGGTGGAGTGACGGTTAAGTAGCTCAACACACCAAATGGACCTGGAGAAGCATTTCTTATTGACCTCCACAGCCAGACATCTCTAATCACACACCGGACAAATGGACCTGAACACTGTGATAGCCTTTTTCCAATCATACCCTGTAACCTCCTTTATTACTCATCCCGAAAGTTCCTCCAACTAATAACACCTGTCTGGTTTTTGGTGCCGTATGTGCATCATACACACATTTCCAGAAGATTTCTTGTATTCTTTCTGTCAGTGCATGTATGCGTGCGCTGATCAAGATGAACTGCTGCGCGGGGCCCAAATTCAATCCAGCTGGGGCCAGACATCAATAATATATTAGTGGAGCAGTTAGCGGCCTAAAGATATCAGTATCGATCTCCTACTTAGATTCAGCTTGTTTGGACTCAGAGACAAATAGCCTCTGTGCCTCTCTCGGGGAACCCATTTCATTTTACAGAATTAGTTACTCGACACTGTTACTACGTCTCTGCTGCTGATGTCACCTGTATCATCTGGTGTAGGTAAAGGTGACGTTAATAGAGACTGGAAATGGGACGAAGAGCAGTTTATTTGTCTTTTACCTCCAGTCATTTCATTATTCTGTATTTATTCATTATCATTTACTGCACATGGATTGAACTGACAGGCCACAGTGGAAACCTGGAGGTGTTCGTGCTTGTTTATAGGTGTCAAAAATAACATGGAATTTTCCATCCGACTGATGGAAAGAGCTTTCTCCAGATGTGCGTGTGCGGCTTCCCTCCTATTTTGAGAACCATTCAATCAATGCTCCTCGCTCTCTCGTCCGCTGTTGTTGTCTTTGATACTTGCTCTTTGTCAAACAATCAATGCAACAGGGAAGGTTTTAATGGAAAGAAATGGCGGAGAACCGGCGAAACCCGCCTGATCAAGGTTGCATGCTAATTATGGCATTTATCACACATTCTGTCTATGCAGCATGGCCTTTTTCTTAGAAGAGGCATTTTTCCTCCATTTTCCTTTTTCTTCTTTAAATAAATCCTTTTTCTCATTGTACAATATTACTGACAAAAAGACAGTAAATGTCTGGAACGCTGTTTTAACTTGGTTGTTGTGGGTTGTATACATTTGTCTACAGTCTGTTCATGTATGGCAGAAAGTGAATACACACACATTTGTAAAGCAGGAAAAGAGTTGATGTTGTGTTCAGGTGGTCTGTGCCATTCTTATATTCAGCCCAATCGTAGGCTCACTGCAAAGAAAGCCAGATTGTATCATATATAAAATCTATTAGATGATGCGTACCAACTGCTGCCATCTTGTGCATTTGGAGTCTGGACAGTAGCAAGAGACGTGGTTGTGAGGTCTCATGATGTTTAAGCCAATTGCTATGGCATCAAATAATTAACTACAAATTTACTTATGTGTGATACGAACTACCTAAAATGACCATCTTTGAGAAAAATGTATATGATGTGTTTTTGGTCCCATCTGTTAACATAGAGGAGGCGAGGCTTATAACCTAGATTGCAGCCAGCTAACAGCGTATGATTGAGACACTTTGGCTCCACTTTTGTAGAACTGTCATGTCGTCTATCTTTATATAAAGTCTATGGTGTGCAGGGGGCTGTGAAGGTTGTTTTTAAGGTATCAACTGAGTAACAAAGTAATGGGTAATGTACCTGTTGAGCAATACTTTGAAGTAAGAAATTAATTTGATTTTTGCTAGAACTAGCCCAACACTGAGTGTGAGTGCAAGAAACGCTTGCCCAATTAGTGCAGTATAATGGTTTCATGAGGAAGAATTGTCAAGCGCTAAAGACAAATGTATGTTGGAAAGGTTCAAGATTATCTAAATGTTTTACATTCAAACCAGGAAGCCCAGCGGTGAGTAGCATCATCATCATTACCATCTTACATCAGACACCAAAGAAAGGCTGTTCCAGTCATTTCACTAGAGAGGCCCTTTAAGGATGTAAATATAAATATAAAAATTGAAGTGGCCCAAGATGCCAAACATGTTTGTTATCTATTATGTACAATGTACATATCCTTCTCCTCAGTCATGAAATTATTGCACCTGCTACATCAGCATCCATTCTGGGTCAGCTTTTCCATCTGGAGCAGTCAGTCCTTTTGAAATTGTGTGTGTGTGTGTGTGTGTGTGTGTGTGTGTGTGTGTGTGTGTGTGTGTGTGTGTGTGTGTTTGACTTTTGTTTTTCTAGCTTCATGACCATCTTCAGGGCTTTATCCATTTAGCTTTCCACTCTCACTGCTCCAAATCAAAACCACATAGTAACACAAATGATGCACTTTACTTATGAATTCAAACACACAGAAACATGCACACAGTAAAGAGATGCTATGTTTTGTAGCTGACATGTTCCTCAGCTATGATAGATATAATGAACAGAATATTAGTAGTCATGTCATTCCAAAAACCCTGTGATAAAACTGGTGTATGACCATAGTCGAAACTCTATAATTATAGTCAAGGAAGAACAAGAATCTTAAACAATCTCCATTTCATTTATCTAAATTTAAGGACCATTCCTGTGCATTTGCAAAGGGTTTCCCAATCCGTAACAGGGGCAATAAATTGATTAGATCATGTTTGATTTAATCATCGTTCCCTGTCCAGAACAGGTAATGTGATTATCGTCTGCTGCTTCCTGAGCAGAGTAGTGAGAGAGTGACATGAATCGGAACTGCAGTGAGTGCTAAAAAACACAAAACTACTGTTAGTGAAATGAATGGCTGTCTCCAGTGTTTCTGTCAAGCTGCTTTCAGACAAAAACTGAAATCCAGATACATTTTACTCAAGTTGTCCTGCCCCTGGTCAGTATGTCTATCTGTCTGTCTGTCTATCTGTCTATCTGTCTATCTGTCTATCTGTCTGTCTGTCTGTCTGTCTGTCTGTCTGTCTAATTTATGTTCCTGTCTACAGTGTTAATAAAGTGTGCCCTGGGAAATGGGAAGCTGTGTGTGTGTGTGTGTGTGTGTGTGTGTGTTTGTGTGTGTTTGTGTGTGAGTGTGTGTGTGAGTGTGTGTGTGTGTGTGTGTTTGTGTGTACATGTATGTGTGCTTGTGCTTGTTGTGTTTGACTATAAAAAACAGTCACGCAAGCTACGAAGCGAACACTGATTGTATAATTTTGTTTTATGAAGATATACGAGTTGAACAAAATTGATCGATCTATCTATCTATCTATCTATCTGTCTGTCTGTCTGTCTGTCTGTCTGTCTGTCTGTCTGTCTGTCTATCTGTCTGTCTGTCTATCTGTCTGTCTGTCTGTCTATCACAACAGAGTGTTCTGGGATTGCTGGGTACTATAATTAGGTTTGATGTGCCAATGGTTTCACCTTCTCTTGTTGATTAATCCATTATTAATTGATTAATGTTAATAAGTAATGTGACTGTTCAATTAGTGATTACTTATGGGACCATGGGAATTACTCAGACCAAATATATTCTATTCTGATTTGCTCAGGTTGTAGTCATCCTGTTGCTGGTTTTACACACACACACACACACACACACACACACACACGCGCGCACACACGCACACACGCACACACGCACGCGCGTGCACACACACATATGCACACATGCAAGATAACAGAGAAAATGGCCAATATCCAGAGTCACACGCAAACATTTCTCTTGATTCATGGGAGATGCAAGACTGGAAAATAAGAAATAAAAAACAGGTCTACACTGCCAACAAACACACACACACACACACACACACACACACACACAGAGAAGCTGCTCATCCATCACTGTTTGCTTTGGGTCACTCAGCAGCTGTGTGCATGTGTGTGTGTGACGATGGGGGGATATTGGCAGACTAAGGCCCGCTCCTGTCATATGTCATCTTTAAATGATTACAGCGAGCAGAGCAGAGGAGCGGGGCCCTGCCAGGGCTTTGTTAGCCAGATGAATGTTTCTGCCCTGTTAGCCTGTTAGCCAGCAGCTGGTATCACCTCCAGTCTCAAACACATTCTGAATGTGGCAACAGGTGCCCTGCAACTGGGGAAAATAAAAAGAAACAGATACCTCCTGACTGATACCAGAACTGTTTGTTTCATCCGATCCTCTCCTGTGATCTTAGAGAAGCCTAAAGGCTAAAGCCAAAGAGGAGGCTCCACTCATTGCCAGGCATCACTTTACGGTTCCATGTGCCATTTTCAGACATGAACTCTAGCAGCAGGAGATTTTCCAGATCAGACATGTTCGCAACAGGAAAATATCCGTAATGTTCCATGCACGGTGTGGTGCCTGAGCAGACCATGCAGGAGGCCATGAAGAAATTATGCAGCAGAAAACCCCTAAATCACCAAAAGCCTTTGAATCTCATAGTCTTTCCAAGTTTACGTCTTCATTAATGTCTTCTAAGTGTCTGGCATCAACACGCCCACTCGCTGGCTGACATTTAGCTGCTGTATTCAAACATGGGCTCACCTGGACATTTGGGGGTCTGACATGTGTATTCTCATACACAGGCCCTCCAGAAAATTACAGGAGAATGTCCAGAGCTCAGTGCATGTCTGAAAGCAACTATAGTTACAGCAAATAACAGGCATTCAGAATTACATCATAAACCTTTCACAGCTCATGGTCATGTGATCTATTGTTAATCTAAGAATACAGGCTTTAGTAGGTGAATTATCCCAGTATGACTATAATATATAGAATGTGAAATCAATGTATGTCCTTTTATTAAGTAAAAGACATGATGATTCATTTTATAAAATTTTAGATTGTCAGATTATATTTTAGTAAAATTGTATCTATTCGTCTCATGGGCTTACATTGATGAAAAAAACATGGAGGTGGGTTAGATTGAGAAGCTTTACTTTCTAAAATGGCACAGTCAGTCATTTTCTTGAATAAAACAGGGAAATTATCATTTCAAACAGGATAAATCTTTAATTTGGCTAAACATCCATCCGTCCTAAAAGAGTGGAGCTTGAATAACGAATCACCTCATCTGTGCCAAGTGGATGTGCTATAGAACGAGAATTGACAACATCAGTTTGAAATGGAAAAACTAAATGTCTTTGATTTCTTCCATATTAATGTATGAACATCACTTCACTCTCATCTCAGTCTTTGTTTCAAACAGAACAAGCGTCAAAGCTCATTGGGTATCCGCTGCTGCTGGAGGAAGCTGGATGTGAAGCAGCTGGTGGACTCACACACATACACACATACACACACACCTATACACACCTATACACACACAGTCAACATGCAAACACACATGTTGTTCCCAGCTCTCTACTATACGTCTGCAAATAGTGGCTTCAAGGCTGCAGCTCCTTCCCCCCACTCAACATTCATCTTGGGTCTGAGCATTAACTAAATCACTCCCAAGTACCCCACCCTCCTCCCAACACCACCATCACTCCCACCTCCTAACTCTGGTTGTAATAGAATTTGTGCATCGAAGGCTGCGTGGGTTCAGCTGATTATGTTAGGATTGAGCCTGTGACAAGAGTCGGATCCTGTCGGCTCTTGAGCAAGGAGCTGCAGACAGCTGGGGACGGAGGTTTAAACTGGAGAGAAAATGGGTTTTTATTATATTTAATTAATAAAAATTACCTGTGAATAATAAGATAAAATTATTAATACTGTCCCAGGGGGAAATTTGTTTTCACTGTGGACTTTCAGATTTAACGACTGGCTGCCAGAATAGAGCAGCTCAGTTTATTTCTGTGATTGATTGTGAAATGGGGATATTAAAGAAGAAAATGCTTCAGTTGAGCTTTATTGACAAATGACACTTTGCTTAACATTTCACACAATTTGATAAATTAGCAAGCTCCTCTCCTCTCCTCTCCTCTCCTCTCCTCTCCTCTCATTTCCTCTCCTCTCCTCTGCTCTGCTCTGCTCTCCTCTCTCCTCCCTCGGGCCTATTAAAGCCTAATTGGAAGCTGGGCTACTTACCACTGATGGGCTCAATGGGAGAACCAACAGTAAGACACACACTGTTTTCATTACTTACCGCAGCTCGATACATGGACGGCTGCTGCAGCGTCCAGTGCATGCAGCAGTAATTAGAACAGCTGCAGAGAACGTCACAAGACAGAGGTACTTCCACACAATGGCAATGTAGTAGGTCTGCATTATTTTCCATAATATGAATGGGGGAGACACATTTTCTAAAGTAAATGGAAAACGGTTGAATAAGTAAGGATGACATATTACTTACAGTGTATTGTGAGTGAAAATCATTGATAATACATCATTAATCCAAGTGGTTGCACAACAGAAGCACGATTAAAACATAAAGGACCTGAGAAGAGACTTGATGCTACAGTAAAGCAGGAAGGTGCAAGCTTGAGGTTTTTAATTTGTGAAAGGAAACTGCAGTGCCTGTGCGATGT